>VZTZ01008474.1:198866-285859 GCA_013400955.1 Drymodes brunneopygia | reverse complement strand
GGGGCTCCAGCCCCTTCCCCAGCTCCGTTCCCTTCCCTGGACGTGCTCCAGCCCCTCCATGTCCTTCCTGCATTGGGGACCCCAGAACTGGACACAGATCCTGCTGGCCAGGGCAGGAACTCAGAGCCCAGACTTTCCCAAGGCTCTAGAAAAGCCAGACCCCTGTTTAAAGGCTTCTGAAGGAAGAGTCTGTAATCACCATCATCAAGAAAGTTTCTGGGCACTTGAAGTGATTCAGAACACACAGACCCGTGCTCTGAAGGACACAGCCCTGAGTCTGTTCTTATTATGTGAAAATTGAATCCTACAAAATCAAGTTTTGATCAGGCTGAATTTCCTCTGCCTTGTTTTAAACAGCTACTTCTCATAAAAAAGCAGATTCAACTGGAGCAACAGGGAGGCAGTTTCCATCACAGTTTATTCGTCACATGTGACAGTCTCATAAAAGGATTCAGAAAATAATGCTAGACTGAGACAAAGAGAAATCAGAAGGAGGTTTGGAAAGTTACATGACAGAGAGAGCAGGTAAAGAAAGGAATCCTGACCTTCCATGTCACCAAGACACAGGAATTCTGTGTTTCCAAACTGTTGCTACAAATACAATATTGCCAATAAAAACTAAAATTGAGCAGGCAACATAAATTACTGTTGGAGTACGAGATGAAAGACAGGACTCTGAGGAAGATTTTAAATCCTGCCAGTTGCAGTGTCTCTCTTAGCTCTTTGAAAGTCAAGCTAGTTAAATTATTGCCCTTCGAATAGAATTTCAAAGCCTGATTTCCTCCAAAGCTTAAATATTTACATTTTAGGGCTTCCTAGTAAAGAAATAGAGTCATTTTGTATGAGCTGCCTTAGCACTAAAATCTAGTGGCTCTACTAAGCTGCAAATGTGTTTCTGCTGAAGAGAAATCCAGAAAGGAAAGGTTGTGGCCTTCCAAGTCTTCATGCTGCTTAGAACAGATGCAGAATGTCTTCATGACTGAAGAATAAACCAGAAGGTTCATGAGTGAAGAGCTTTATTGGAGAGTCGAACAGAAAGTTCATGAGTGAAGAGCTGCAGTGGCTCTGCTCACACAGAGCAAGATACAAAAGCCCAGACACAGTGGCTGATGATTTTTAAGAGTTCAGCCCTAAAATTATCACTGGAGTTAGAGCTGCAAGTCCCAAAGCCTGAGCAACTTTTCTGGAGGAGACACAAGGTATTTCAGGACACTTTCAGGGGAGTTTCTGCTTTCCCTGCACCAGGAGTTCCCTTCCCAGGTGTGAGCAGCACCTTTAGGAACCTTGGAGGAAAAGAGCCGAAAAAAAAAAGCTCAGTTCTCACAGCCTTCCCTCACCAAGCAATGGCTCAGGACAGTCAAATCCTAAAGGAATCAAAGAGAATCGATTTCTGATCCCCTAAGATCTGGACAATCCAATACATGGGCTGGAGAATCACAGAATCCCAGGATGGGTCAGACTGACTGGAGCCTAGCGGACACTTGGTGCCACCTCCCTGCTCTGTGTGGGTCAGATTCTTGTTCTTATCCATGGATTTCTTTCTTGGATTGCAGTGGAAAACTTGGGACGGGGAGGATTTCTGAGTTGATCTCTGAAGTGCAAAATATACTGTTTCCAATTAATTTATACTTGTAACTCTTTTAGGGAGGAGAGACAGATTCCCAGCAACAAAGACATTTCTTAATTTCAGTGTTGCTTTTTTTTTTCTTGCAGCCTTTGGAGGTTTGATTTGGTGTGGTGGTGACAGTGTTGTGTTGCTCATATTCATGAGCTGCCTCACTGGGAACACATTCAGACAGCCTGAATTATCTTGTCCCTGAGCATTGTGTTGTGGTGGGGTTTCCTGAAAGTCCTCACTCCTTAATGCTCACCAGGAGAGTCGTGTTCCTTTCTCACACAATCCCAGGATGGGTCAGGCTGAAGGGAGCCCAGGGGGCACCTGGTGCCACCTCCCTGCTCCAGCAGGGCCATGCCAGAGCCCAGGGCACAGCATTGTGTGCACAGAGCTCTGCAATAGCCCCAGGGAGGAGAGGCCAGAGCCTGTGTGCACAATCTGTTCAGGGCTGGCCACTGGCCAGGGCAGAAGTTGTGCCTCCTGTGCAGGGCAATTGCTGGGCTCAGTCCCTGCCCGTGGCTCTGGTGCCATTGCTGGGCCCCGCAGCAGAGCCTGGGCCCTGCTCGGAGCCCTCCCTGCACACAGGGACAGCCAGGGCTCAGGGCCCCTCTCAGCTGGGGCTCCTCTCGAGCCTGAGCAGCCCCAGCTCCCTCAGCCTTTCCTGGGCCCCGAGATGCTCCAGGCCCTTCCTCATCTTGGTAGCAGAAAAAAATTGTGAGTCCAGTGCCTGGAAGAGACTCATTCCTACCCACAGATCCCACAGTCTGGTGGTTCCAAGGGTGTTGCTGTCTGGGATTTCCTCCTCCAGAAGCAGCTTCCTGCCTCATCCCTCCCAGCACAGCCACAGGGAAATCCCAGGATACTTGGTCCCTCCTGCCAGGGCTAAAATCTGTACATTAACTGAGATGAACCTCGTTTCAGTGCCCATATTTCGTGAATAACTCACCTCTCACCACAGGGGAACTCATCTTCTGCCGCCTCAAAGTGCTGCTGGTGGCACTCAAAGACACTTTGAAGAACTAAACCCTTCAGAGGAACTTAATGGCTCCACTACAACTCAACAACATCAAGGACAGCTCTTTTCCCTGTAGGATCAATGGCAGAGCTCCCAACCAAATGCAGCAAGTCCCCATAAAACACACAAATGACTCCGGCTCCCAAGAACAGAGACTTTCCCTCAGGCAAGAGCCTGGTGGCATTTCTCTCCTCTCCCTGGATCTGTACAGAGCAGGGCTCAGGGAATGATCAATGAGCTCCAGGTACTCAAATATGCATTTTCCCCAGTTAATTTCCTGCCCAACAGTAATAGATCAAGATCCGAGACTATTTTATTTCTAAAATAGCCTCTTAAGGTGATTTGTAAGGCCCCTCAGTGATTCAATTTTTGTAGCAGAAGATTGTTAGGTTGAATAAAAGACAGGAACTAAGAGAGGGGGCCTTGAAAAACAGGTGAAGAGGTTTATGGCTGAACAGTCCTGGTGGCACAAGTGAACAGTTGTGTTTTTCACAGAAAAAAAGAAATTTACTTAAGAAGTCACCCTCACCCATGGCAGTGGCAAAGACCATTTAAATGTTTTTATTGCATTCTGATAAAAAAATACCCATCTGCTGAAGACTTAGGAAATGAAATCCATATTTGGCTGAGCAAGTCTTTTGATTAGTGTCAGTTTTATTTTGTGAAATTTCATTTCAGAATGAAACAAAAGCACTGAGCCAGCAGCGAGATCCATATTCCACAGTGCAGGTGTCCATGGCTCATCTCTTGTTCCACTGTCAAGCAGAAAGGAAGGAAAAAGGAAGGAAATGAGTCTGAAACCAGAAGATTGGAAGAACTCCAGTGATAAGTCGAAACAGAGTTGAAAAAAACCAACATTAAATAATCAAGAGAGCATTCCTTCATAGCCATACATCCCAAGAGAAATACTTCCAGCATCCTGTTTGCATCTCCTCTGGGATAAACAAATATAATTCCTCAAGTGAGTCAGAAGGGATGACTTCATGGAACAGCTCCAGGAGATTTCTGGAGTGGAAGCTTCTAGAAATCCTTATCCCCAGCATTATGGTTGGACTTGCTGCTCTTGAAGGTCTTTTCCAACCAAAATGGTCCTGTGATTTCACTGGCTCCACACCAAACCCGAGTGGGACTCCAGTATTGACATTTCTGGTGTGTGACAGGGGCTGTAACACGTCCCTGGGTCAGCAGAATGTCAGGGACAGGTGACATCAAGCCCAGTCCTCCCCCTCCTGCCCCTGGAGAACCCCCTTAAACTCAGCCCAGATTTACAAGATACCAAAAGGACCAGGATGGGCTCATCTCTTGAGCATATGAATTCAGGATTTTTTTTTCACTATTTTTTTTACAGCTAAAAATCTTCAGGAGAAACACAAGGGCCTTCAACTATTCTTTTCATTCATGTATAAAAAAGTGCAAAACAACTTTAGGTTAAAAGTAACCCCAAAAAAATCTTCAAAAACCCTTCAAAGATTCCATGGTATGAAACAGATCCCTGCAACTCCCAGTCCCATTACACAGCTTCTGAAAACCCCAGGAACAGATCCATTGCAAATTTTGTGGGTGGATCTTCACATTGGCTTTTGCTTTTTAAAAGGGATCTGAATGATTTTTGCCTTCTATTCACCTTTTAAGAGTAAAGATTAAATTATTGGTGTGTCCCCCCAGCTCCCATTTGTATTTTCATGAAAGGTATGGACTCAATCTTAATGCTGGGCAATTAAATCTATTAATTGGCAAATAATTGCTGTTGGATTGGTTTGGTCTGGCATAAAAGTGCAGAGAGTTTTGAATTCAGCAGCCTTCTCTACTGGCTAAAAATTGCTGCTAAATTTTTTCTTCGAGTCATGGACATTGGATTAGAGAGAAAAAAAAAGGAGAGAAATTTGATCCTGTGTTTGCACCTTCCACCTCCCTGATTCCTTTAGCCTCAGAGTTTGCCTCTGAATTCAATAGAGCAGCACTGGAAAAATAGAAGAGATTTTAGCTGACCTAATTTCACATATTGCACAGCTACAAGTGACATTTCTACTTTTACTTAAGCTAAAAGATTATGAAAAAAAATCAAACCTTTGCAGCATTTTGCCTGTTTGGAAGAGAGACAACAGCAGGAATTGTAAAACCAGATCTCTTTCTTTCAGAAAACCAAACCAAAAATACTCACAATATTCCCCATCCACACTCAAGCCTAACATTTATTCTGGTGCACCATAGGATTGAACAAAAGGATTACAGGATGAAAGAATTGGAATTAGACACTGAATGGGCTCATCAAGAGTAAATTGGGACTGAAGAATTGGGGTTTTTAATAATTAGGGGCATGGGTTTGAATACAAAGGGACTACAGTAGATGGGAAGTACTTGAATTACATCAGGAGCAGATGGGATCCTGGGGAAACTTCCTACCAAAGTCTAGAAAAAAAGCAGCCTGGCCATTTCCAAGGCACTCCTGGATGAAGTTACTTTGGGACATCATTAATTGCTGTGGCTGGGGAGGATTTGGTGACTTGGGAGGTCAAGTAAAACATGTGAAACAGAGAAATGATGAGCTAATGAAGCAAAATGCAGCAAGAGGGGCAAGAAAGTGTCAACATCCACAGTTCCCATCAGGAAAATGGAGGATTGGCATGCAAGAAACAGTCCATAATTTCTCCCAGAGCTGATTTTTTATTTATTTATATTTATTTTTCTGCTGTTAAGAGAACTACACTGGTTGGAAATGGCAATTACCAGAAGAACACATCTTTCCTATGTTATATTTCAGGTTGCAAATTCTGTTCCTGCACACCAGAACTCCTCCAGGCCCAGCTCTGAAGAGAGTTTTCAATTTAGCTGTAAGAAACAGATTTCCAAGTAATTATTCCTGTAAGCACTGCCTCGTTAGCTGGGTGCCATTTGCTGAGTCACCAGTCCCCCACCTTGGCTTCAATCCATTTCCAGCTCATTTTTGCTCTGTTACAACACCGTGAAATTTATCCAAAAGTGCTTTTAGCTACATTTACCCTTTCCTGAACACAGTGTGGGGGAGGAAATCAGCTCAGTTTGTATCAGGGTGCTGCATGTTCTTCAAGAAACCGCGTTTCTGAACTGTCCCCTCCTGAAAAAGCAGCAAGAATTTTGCCTACAGGAAGCAAATTTATACTCATTATAACAAAGCTCCCCTATTCAGGCCATATAAGAGAACATTACCAAAGATCAAATCAAGTGTGGGTTCTGTGATAAATAAATTGGCACGAGTCAGGCTAAAAAAAATCCACCCAAAAATTATGTTTAGAACCCTTTGAAGTAAGGGAGTTGCTGTATTTACTCAGTTACGTGACACTGCCATTAATGAGCGCTGGCCCTTCCCTTCCTCTGAACCACCTGGAAGAAAAAGGGCTCTGAACAATCTTGGGACAAGGACACAGAGATGAGAATTTGTCTTATGAGTACAAAGGAATAGAAATGGAAACCTGAGGGATCCCTTTTCCCCTTCAGGAGATCAGGCTATTCCTGTCCTGGGCCATCTGTGCTTTGCACACTTCACCATCATTTGAGCCTAACTGGAAATGGCTCCCCAACCAAAAATCCCCATTTTATTCTCCTCAAAGACACCTTTTCGTAGAGATGTGATGCTACCAGCATGAGCACAAATAAAAAAATCCCACTGAAAAGTGCTGCTTTTTAATTTTCAGCATCCCCTGAGGGCTCTTCCACAGCTCTCCCCAGTCCCACAATCCTGCTTTCCTTCCCACAATTATTCCCACTGCTCTCCTGTGTCCTCCCATGCTGCAGGACATGCCAGAGGCCATCCTGCTGCCTCTCCTCTACCCAGCCCAGCGTCTTCCTCCTCAAACCACCACCACCAAGGTCAACCTTCCCCAGCCTGATGGCCCCACTCCTCTACTGCAATAAATGATTAAAATCCAGCTAATTGTACCCCAGCACGGAGCAAATATGTGAAATACGAGCAGCTCGTCCACTTCAGTGTCAGGAGTGACAGTGATTATGACAGGGTGTAAAAATGGAGAAAATTAAATTAGCTTTCTTGTACATTATGGGCATCAAATATAACATGGGGTTGGGCTGGGGGATGGAAGGGAATAAAAGGACATTTGGAGAGCAATTACGAGAGCAAGAAACAGAAACTTTCGACTCGATTGCAAAAAACAAAGTGTAATTCAAGCAGGATTGAAGACTTCCCATGACAGCAAAATTGCTTTACTTTCTAACTGACAAAATAGAGGTTTCTGAACCGAAATCCAGCTGCCAAAGTCATAAATTTGTACAATTACAGCTCTACCCACATGGAGTGCCATGGATAATGAGCAACTTCATTACAGACATTCTGAAACCACACTCAGTTTTCACTTAGCCCACTCATTATTCCCAAGAGTATTCAGGAGCAACTCTGACAGACTTTGCCCTTCACTGCTGTTAAATTGTTCAAAAGAATAAACCCTGATCAGTTATCCAGGGCTGTAATTTTTAATTACCAGAGATCACTTGCAGGACACATTTCTGGTGTCTTTTAATTAAATTCAACCAAGATGCTCTGAGGAGGAACACGAGCTACCAGTGCCGTGTTTCAGGGTTCCTGAAGTCTGGTTTCTCTAGAAAACCCTCACTGTGGGTTTTTCCCAAGTTTTTGGTCATTAAGTTCTCTCAAACTTCTGTTCCAGCCCCAACTTCTGATTTACAAACAAAGTAAAGTTTAATGTTACAGCTTGCGCAATTAATAAGACAAAACCAATTATGAAGCTCAAGTCCAACACTGAGTAATCATTACTGAGGATTTTATCTTGCCTGGTAAATCAACAGATTCAGAAAATGCAATCATCAGTGGATGCTGAAGCCATGAAACACAAAACACGCCCAGACCTTTCTCTCTTGCAACCTCTTTTCGTATCAAGCTACTTTTTCAAGTAATAATTCTGGGGAGGATAAGAGCATTCCAATGAAATTCCAGAGGCATCCCAGCCCTCCCACAGCTCCATCCCCTCGGCCAAACCCTTACCTTCATCATTCTGGGCCAGAGCCCGTGGCAGGACAGCAGCAAGAGCCGTCCCCACTGTGAACCATTTCCAGAGACAAAGCTGCTGGACCATTTTCCGTCAAACTTCACTCAAGGCAGAGCTGGAAAAGAGGGATTTAATACATTTATTATTCAACCTGCACAAAGCTGAGCCACTACAAACTATGTCACAGGTATTTACATAGGAGATGCACAGTCTCTAAGAGCATGGCATTGTTTCAGCCATAAAAATAAATAAAATAAGGAAGGAGAACCCCATTAGCATTAATCAAAATGTGTATACTCATTAACCTGATAACTGTGCATGCACAGCTCCCCAAGTCAAGAAAAAGCAAGGTTCTGGCTTAAATCAGGTCTGATTTCCATAATTTCCCTGCAGTAAAGTATCTATGTTATCCTTCCTGCTTTCAAGCACTTTGGAGAAGCAACTGTAGCAGAGAAATTACACTGATAAAAATGAGGGTTCATTGCAAAAGGCCAGAGGGACCCAGGATTCAAAGGCATTGCCTAGGAAAAATGGGAATGATCCTTAAGGATGGCCTTCTTTAAGGACACAGGCTGTTGGATTGTGTCCAGGAAAATAGGAAAAACACCACCACCAGACCAAAAAACCCTCCCCAATCAACAAAGTAAAATTAAAAAAAAACCCTAAGAAAAACTTAAATAAACAAACAAGCAAAAACCCCAAACAAACAAAAAAAACCAACCAAAGAACCCCCCAAACAAACAGATCCCAAAAATGAAACAAACAAACCCCATGAAAAACAAAAACCCAAAACAGAACCCCACAACCCTCTCCCTTCCCACCCCAAAAACAAACAAACATCCCCCCCCTCAAAATCCCCAAGACATGTCTGGCTGAACTCCAGTGCTTATTTGTAGTGTGGAACACTAGAAAGTTACCAAAAGCTCTGGTTCATGGTTCCAAGAAAAAGAATTAGCACAATTATGCAGCCCAGAACTGAATTATTTTAAAATATTACTTGGGATAAATCCAGTGACAGGAGCACAGAATGAAGAGAGACTTTCAGCATTATAAATCAAGTTCTTGTATAAAAAAAATAGCTGTATTTATTGAAAATCAAAAAAACTTGCAAAACAATCATAAGCCAAGAGTTTTGGAGGAAAACCTGTGGGGTTTTTTCCACAGGATAAGGAAAGCAAGCAGGGAAAGGTACCAAACCAGACGGAGTGGCCCATATTTACTGAAGTATTTAAGGTGGTTGACAATATATATTAAAAAATATATATATATGCATTTTTAGTTTGTTTGCAGGACAGCTCACATGGGTGAGATCTCTGGGACATCAGAGATTTTTCCTAATTCAATGATTCTGTTCTGTGATCTATGAGGATCCCTCACAGCAAGCACAGCTCCTCTTCCCTTGGTAAAAGCCACGGATTGCAGGTGACTTTATTGGATTTCAACACCAACATTCTGGAGAAATAAAGGGCAGCAGCAAACTAATTTCAAATTCCACACTGCACACATTACTCCACTTCTCATTTGGGGGTTAAGGATGAAGAGAGGCTTTTCCAAGCTTCACCTCCCCTCAGGTTGGACTCTTCCCAACCCGTCCAGCAGCAATAGGCAGCAATTCCAGGAAGAACTTCAATATTGGCCATCAAACAAGTGAAGCTGCAGCACAGACCTCATGGGACTGTTCATTCCCATTTCAGACCAATGTTTGTCCTGGCAGAGCAGCTCCAGGTCACAGAATCCAGGAGTTCAAGCCATGCAAAGCACCCTTCTTCCTCCTCTCTCCTCCTTCTCTTCCCTTGCCCATCCACAGCTGTTTCTGTCCAAATTCCAGCAGGGAATTGCAGAGTCACAGAATTCTTAAGGTTGGGAAAGACCATTCGGGTCATTAAATCCACCCATCAACCAGCACCACCATGGCCACCACTAATCCATGTCCTCAAGAGCCACATCCACACGTGCCTCAAACACCCCCAAGGATGGAGACTCCCCCACTGCCCTGGGCAGCCCATTCCAGTGCTCTACAACCCTTTCCATGAAAAACTTTTCCCTAATATCCAATCTAAACCTCCCCCAGCACAACGTGAGGCCGTTTCCTCTCATCCTCTCACCTGTTCCCTGGGAGGCAGCTCCCCTCTCCATCAGCTCCTTTCAGGGAATTGTAGGGAGCAGCCTCAGAGAGGAGAGAGCAACCCCGACAGCTCAAATGGGAATTTGTGGCAAAACAGGAAGACAGAGACAGCTCAAAAGAGAATTCCAGATTCTTCCCAAAGGAACCTATGATTCTCATGTGCAAGGAGACCAGAATTGCTCAAAAGGGCCTTTTCCCTCCCTTCTCTTTCCCCAAATGCTCTTTTGGTCACTGTCATCCAAACTTCCGCTTAGCCCATTCCAAAGTCATCCTGGAATGTGCAACAGCACCTTCAAAAAACCCCCAAAATTACTTTTACCGTGATCAATTCCTGCTGACTACTTGGAAATCCAGGCTGTCTCCACATTACCTAAATGGATTCCAATTAATCACCATTAGCAAACCTCCTGGGAATTCTGGGGATGGGAACTTCTCAGTATTTCACCCCTATTTTCTCCCCTGTTAACAGAAGTTCCTGAAGGAACTGGGCTCAGGTGCTTTCCCACTCGAAGCAGTGTTATTCCATTAGGTGGCATTTGCTTCCAACCTTTCACACCTCAAATCCCAGAAAAGAGAAGTTCAGGAGACTCTTGGTGTCTTCAGGTCAGTCTATGGAAAATCCCATCCAAATACAGATTTTAGGCATTACCAGACCTGAAAAGAAGTGCACAAACTCACCTCAGAGGCCTCTGATATTTGATTTTACAACCTTGAAAAACAAAATAAATCCAGCTCTCCAATCACGATGTTCTATTTTAGAAAGTTATTCAGAGCTCAGCTGACACCCTTGAGTGGAGTCTGCTCCTGAGAGATTTTAGGATGGAATCTTGACAGATTTATTTTTGATTTTGATGAAATGTCAAGTTAAACCACAAGGATAGCAACACTGCTGCTCCCAGAATAAGCAGCTCTCTATGCAACTGGAATACAACAGAAGAAAAATCCTGGTTTTTCCTTCAATTTGTACCAGAAAAAAAAAATCCCAAACTAGAACAAAACCAAAAAACCAACAACAAAAAACCAACCAAATAAATAAAATCCCCAAAAGGCAGGAGTATAGAGTACAGAAAATGAGAATATTAACTTCAAATGATTTTGCTAACTTGGAAATAGCTCAGAACAAATCACAATTTACCACAAAGTGCCAAAAGGTTGACAGCCTATAAGAAATAAGGTTGAACTCCAGACAGGGCAAGGAACAACTATAAATTGATGAGAGAAGGAAGATCTGTAACATAAAAACACACAAAATGTCTACAAGACTCAATATTTTCCTGGAAAATATTCTAATTTTCAATTTTAAGAGATGATAAAGGTAAATTAAAAATAAAACCAACCTAAATATGAGTTATGACATCCAAGCACTTTGAATATAATTAGAAAGACAATAATATGACAGCGACTTCCAATAATTATTTACTTTTAGACCAGGTGTTATTACAGGACTTAAAACTTTGCATTCATTAGAAGCTGGAGCAGGGGGGAACATGACCTTGGTCAAAATAAATAACCATTCTCTGGGCACCCTGTGCCAGGGCCTGCCCACCCTCCCAGGGAACAATTCCTTCCCAATCTCCCATCTATCCCTGCCCTCTGGCAGTGGGAAGCCATTCCCTGTGTCCTGTCCCTCCATCCCTTGTCCCCAGTCCCTCTCCAGCTCTCCTGGAGCCCCTTCAGGCCCTGGAAGGGGCTCTGAGCTCTCCCTGGAGCCTTCTCCTCTCCAGGTGAGCACCCCCAGCTCTCCCAGCCTGGCTCCCGAGGGGCTCCAGCCCTGGGAGCAGCTCTGTGGCTCCTCTGGACTTGTTCCAACAGTTCCATATCTTTCTTGACTACTTGAAAGAATTCAAAGGGGGGAAAAAAGAAAATCTAAATTTTGGGCCAGGTTTGTCACAAGCCAGAGCCATTGGCTCCCTCAGACCAGAACTGCCACATCCACACCCAATTCCATAGGAAACACAAACTATGGAAGTGCCACACCACCCAAACTGCCACCAGCAACAAATCTGAGTATCGTCCACGAGCAGCAAATCTGAAAACAACTTAGAGGCAAACACTTTGCACTTTTTGCTCCTACAGTGGGTTTGAAACCCTGACAAACTTCAACAGAAATCACTCAGTGAGCATTATTAAATTATTAGGCACATAAGCAAATATTTGCTGTTTAATATCTTTGTCAAAAACAATGGTTCCTGAGAAACTGCTGTGGCTGGATGAGTAACTCAGCATTTAGAAAGAGATTAAATACCCATTTATATCTGTGCTATTATTTACACAACAAGCCTGAACTCCTTCAAGCATCAGAAGTGACATATTTTGCTTAGTGGGGATGCTCTTTACACCCTACAATTGAGATAAATCTTTAAAGGTATTTATTTTTTAAAGGTTGATGAAACTGAATTGCTTTAACACAGCAAAAAATTATAGTGGACTGGCTTTTTATAAGGTTCATCATTATTACTGATCAGCTGCAGCTCTTAAAGATTGTAGACATAAAATAGGGAGTGCAAATGCTTATTCTGGAGAACTGGAGCCATAATAAATCAGAAATGCCAGTAAAACAGCAGGAAAAAGCCTCTTACAGAAGCCAAAAGGGAGAGGAACTTGCTTTAGAGTTTGACAGTGTTCCTTGGTTTAAACTACAGTTCATTAAAAACTCTGCATCCCAAATGTTTGATTTTTGTCACCCAAACAATTCTGTTGAAGCCCCAGCAGGAGCAAAAAGCTTCTGAGAGATTATTTAACCACAGAACAGACCCACACCAAAAAAAAGCCCAAACTCTGTTTTGCCTCACAATGCTGTTCAACACTCAAGTCACCTCTCCTGGTATGGAATTAATATCCACAAATTCCATGGAATATCTCAGGGGGGTTAGTTCTGATTAGCAGGTCCTGAGCCCCTCCCACTGGGGTCTTAACCACAAAACCAAACCCTAATTCCAGCTCAGGAGCTCAGGGATCACCTCTGGTACCTTGGGACATCCTGGAAAGATGAATCTCATCACACAGGCTCCCTCCCACTCCCAGGCCCTGAGCCCCTTTCACTGGGGGTGCACATCTGCTGGAAAACACCCTCACCTGGGGTTTAACCAGAAAACTAAACTTTAATTCCAGCAATTCCAGTTCAGGGATCACCTCTGGCAGTTTGGGACATCCTGGAAGGCTGAAGAACAGCCCACAGCCTCCCTGGCATGCCCAGCCCCTGAGCCCCTCTCACTGGTGGGGCACATCCAGAGCACATGTGCTAGGATGGAGAGCAGCCTCAGCTGGGGCTTAACCACAAAAGCAAACCCCAATTCCAGCTCAGGAGCTCAGGGATCACCTCTGATAGCTTGGCACATCCTGGAAGGCTGAAGACCACCCCACAGCCTTCCTCTCATGTCCACTCCCAGATCCCATCTCACAGCCCCCTCCCCCCCTCCCCAGCCAGGAGAAAAGCCAGGGAAGGAAGACTTCACCTTTGAGTTAAAACCAGTTCTGGCTCTGATTCAGCTGCAACTAACTCTGTTTGCTCAAGTCAAATATCTGCTTAAATGCTTCCCTGAAGAATTATTCAAGCATAAGCAAATATTTGGCTGTGCTGGCGCTACAGTGAATAATTTACAGTGCAAATCCAGCCCTTTCTCCAGCTTTGAGCATTCCAAAAATCCAAACACTACTCCAGGTTTTGTTTCATTGACACTTCCTGAGCAATTAACACATGAGTATTTCAGCCCATGGACCCTTGGATTTACTCAATCCTATTAAAGTGCTCTCGTGCTCTGGGACTGGCACAGTTGAGTTGGATTTTATCATTCTCTTCTCCTTGGGTAAGACCTTTCAGGAACGTGAAGATTTTTAAGATCAAATTTCCAGACCAAGCCTGCTCCCATTTCAATTCCCTTTTCCCAGCTGCTGGGTCTGTTCCACATAAATAAACACATTAAAAAAGTGGAACACTGGTGCTGCATCTGTCCCTTGTCCTTGTGTTATCAAGCTCTTCAGTTTTTAGGGATACTTGGAGGCAGCATTTTTGGAAAGCAAAGACACAAGAATGAGAAAACAAATGATGACAATTTATATGAGGATCTGAAGTAACATTTCCCCAGGAACTTGAAATTTCTCAGCATTTTCTCTGTATCTACATTCAAATAATTCATCTTCAAATATTCCTGCTTGCCCTCATTCTTCTAAAGACTACCAGTTTTATTCCTTTCCTTGCCCCACTCTTTAAGCCTGTCATTTTCTGTGCCTTTCTTGCAGAGATGACACTCTAAGAGTCAATGAGATGCTACTGCAAGGCCAAAGTAAAGCCTCAGTAACAGAGCTCAAAAAAGCAATTTCAAACTTCAGTGAGAACCCCACAGCTGGCCCTGGGCCTGGCTGGGAAAGATGCAATGTAAAAGTTAATTAATGAGCTGTTTTTACTTCAGTGCAGAAACCCCGAAGTTTATTTCAGTATTTTGCACCCCCAAAAACGCCAAACCGGCCATTTTCCTACATTGCATCAATTATAAAGTTCTTTATTTTCCACCTCTGTGTACCAGTGGCAGCCAGAGAATCCCAGAATGGTTTGGGACCCTAAAGTTCATCTCATCCCAACTCCTGCTGTAGGCAGGGAAACCTTCCAGACACTCCAAGGGTACTTTTCCACCCTCCTGCCAGCAAAACATCCTATTGGATGATTTAAAAGGATTCAAACTATTCAGTGCTGCTGATTCCCACTGAACAAAGAAGATTGATAAATAGATGGAAGGTTTGCACAGACAAAACTCAACTAAACTGACAAAAATGGGAGAGTTTTATGGGATAACTGAGGAAGGGAGAGAGAAGCACTTTTGTTTCCTGCTTCCATCACTAGTGGTGATTATTTCCTGTCTTTTTAACAAGTAATGCAGCTGTTGGATGGATTAACAGGATTACAGCTCTCCATCATTCATTCCTGTCCACAAACCCCATTTTTTCATGCATTATGAATTTATTTATTCTTGTTTCCAACCCCTCTGTATGGACTTCACCTATAAAATATTGTTTTCACAGACGGTTTTGAGTCACAAAAGAAGCTCTTTGGCTGGGACACTGTTCATTTGAAACTCCTGCTGTGCAGATGGTGCCTCCAGAAAGAGGAGAGAGCAAAGATATCCTAAACCTGACACCAGATCCAGGAGACTTCAGCTGAAAATTAACATTAACATAAAAAGATTAAAAGAAATACAACCCATATTAGGCAGGAGGAGCTTAGTTAGTTCTTCAATAACCTTTGTCTTCACAAAATATGCACACAGAGCTGAAGTTACACATTAAAGTGTTAATAATGAAAATATAATTTGATAGAAAAGTCCAAAGATCAGTTTCAATTGCTTTTACTGCAAGACAGGTATTGGATTCCATCCCAAAACCCTCTCCATTTCTCCTTTGCCAGAGCAGCTTCTCTCCAAGGATCCTTCCCTGGGATTACAAACACAGAGGAGAGAATCCAAGGGGTAAAATCTCTCTGACACCAGGAAATGTTTTGTCAGGAGACCCTCTGAGTGCTCCTTGAAGGATACCAGGAGCTCTCTCTACATCTTATGGCTGAAAAACTGACTGGTGTTAGAAAACTGAGAACACCCCAAACTAAACCAGGACAACGAACATATCCCAGCTTAACTAAATTTAAATTAATTTAGGTGGATTCATTTTCTTGAAGAAAATTTGTTTTTCTCAAGTAGAATTCATATGCTACCTCTTCCCTTCTCCGAGACAATTTTTATTTAAATTTTGTAAAAATAAATACACTAAACTTGTCAGTTTTCTAGAAAATTAGTGTTTCTACTTGCCTGTAGTCTCTAGAGCAGGAGTAGTGTTAAACTGACCCTGGAGTAGTGGCAGGAGCTGTGTTTGAGTAGCTCAGCGCATGACATGTCAGAATTAACATGTGCACACGCCCTGAGCAGAGATTTCATCCAGCCACTCCCAAAAGCAGTTGAAGATTTTGGTACTGGAGATTACTGGGCCAGAAGTTAGGCCTGGCTTAGGAAGTTAGGCCAGATACCAAATCGTAAGGCTGGTTAAGCCAGAGAGCTGCCACAAGTCTGCAGCAGGATTCAAAAGTCCCCTAAAAACCAAATGCACATCCCATTATTGTACAGGAGCCAGCCTGCCTTCCCTCACACCCTTGGGACACTCCCAGTAAATCCCAAATATCCCTTCTGCCGCCAGTGCCCACCCAGATTAATCCCCAGTAATCCAGGGACACTCCCCTTGTGGCTTTTACCCTCCAGGGACCAGGCTCCTTAGCAGAGCCCAGCCTAAATTAAGCCATTTCACAGGAATTTAGGTTTCTCTTCTACACAAGAATGGGAAATCAGAAGTTTCAGCTTTATCAGGTCCTTGGTTCATTATCAGTGACCACATTCTGCACTAAAATCACAGATTATTTATTTAACCCCCGAGCTATGTACACAAGGAGCCTTCAACACAATATCCTCAGACACCCAGCCTGGTACATTCAGACCCCTCTCACACCTCACTCCAGTTTCCTTGGGAAGCCTCCTCAGCCTGGACAGCTGGGTTGGAGTCTGTTAATGGAGCCCTGGGCAAGATTTTCATTATTTTAAGCACTTCCCTGTGTTCAGCACCTCATTTTCTGCCTCTGCTCCTTAAGCCTGACCATCAGTTTCCTCCTGCTCCCATCCAGCAGCACCCCAGTCCCAAAGGGGGTCTTGCCTTCCCCCATCTCCTCCTTCCCTGTCAGGTCTGCACATCAAACCCACTTGTCCCCATCATTCCTGAACAGCCCCTCCCAACCCTCCCCTGCCCCTCTGCTCCCCGAGCTTTCCCAGATCTGACCCCAAATCTCTCAACCCTCAAGCACCATGATTTTCCTTCCCTGTATTTTTGGGGAATGTTACTTTTAAAAATCCCTCTTGTAGCTTCTTAATAGGCACTGAACAGAACTGAGGTGATTATGTGTTTTGATTATGCTTGGATTGATTTCTGAGCTTGTTGGCCAGGAGGGAAAGGAGGCTTAAAGTTAAATCTTTACTCACGTTTTGACATTTTTAAAAGGCTTCACAAAGCTGGAATCACTTCCCTCTTTTCACTGCCCCAGAGAAGCTGTGGCTGCCCCTGGATCCCTGGAAGTGTCCAAGGACAGGTTGGAGCAGCCTGGGACAGTGGAAGGTGTCCCTGCCCACAGCAAGGGGGAGAATAAGATGGGCTTTAACCAACCCAAACCATTCTGTGGCTCCATGATTTATCCATCTCCAGTAAACCATCCACCTTCTGAATCTCCACATCCCCCCAGCTGCTTTTCAGCCCTCTGGCAATTGCACAAATCCATCTCCTGAACCTCTGTTTCTCCAGATACCCTCACACCTCTGTCGCCCTGATTTTTCTAGAGTGCTGTGTTTATAGTTGGTAGCAAAGGTTCTCATGGATTTTGTGTAAACAATCCATGTTTTTATAACTGGCCAAGGACTGTTTTGTACTTTGGGTGTTGTTTTTCATTCTTCTTTCTGGAGTGGAGAATGTGATGGACTGTGTTTCTCACCTATGGAATTTCAGAGGTGGTAACCTCCTTGTGCAATCCATGACTGTCTGTAAAAAGGTATAAATATAAGAATAAAGAGAGGCTGGGGCTCTTTTTGCTCTCTGCCTGGCCTTGGTGGCTGAGCTCCTCAGTTGCCTGATTGTTTCATGTCCAACAGAGTGACACACCTCAGTGCTGTATCATCAACCCCCAGCACTCAACATTTCACTTCCCGGATTTTCTGTATTCCTGCTTTCCTTAAAATACAGAACACCCAGGGCTCTCATCCACCCAGGCTGGCTATTCCAAGACACTTGGCCTCCACATCTCCCAAGCAAATCCTTCTCTTCCACTCTTCCAGACTCTCCTAAGTGCTTCTGCCCACTGCTGAATGCAGGAATGGATGTGGCATTTGCAGCCTTTTTTTGTTCTGCTGGATCTGTGTGTGATTCACATGCTCAGAGCTGGGGTGTGGGGTGTGCCCACATGCTGGGACATCGGGATGGGCACAGGGCACTCATCCAGGGACAGCTGGCACCGAGCACCCACCAGAGCTGCTGGGGATGGATTTAAACACCCACATGTGGGTTTTCCTCTGCTCAAGTATCTCCTTGGTCAAATATCCAGCAAGAAATATCCAGCTTCTGAGGAACAGAAGAGAGATAAAGGTGGGATCTTACAATTCCTTGTGGAGACAGGAAAATTGCAGCAATGACTTTGGGAGAAGTGCAAGCACAGGGATTTTCTGATGGTTCCTGGCTGCCACAGGGAGCTGGTTCCAGGCTGCAGGTAGGGTACACGTGCCAGGGATTACTGGTATAGAAATGGTTTGCATTGGCAGAGACCTTGTGGATCCTCTCATCCATCCCCCCATCCATGGCCAGGGACAAGTGTTCCTCTCTGCTCAGGCCCTGCTGAGCTGAGCCAACTCAGCCTGCAAAATTCACCTCTTGTTCAACTCAGTTCTGCCTGTGAATCCCAGACTGGTTTGGGTCAGAAGGAACCTTAAAGCCCATCCAGTGCCACTCCCTGCCATGGGCAGGGACACCTTCCACTGTCCCAGGCTGCTCCAAGCCCCAGAGTCCAACCTGGCCTTGGACACTGCCAGGGATCCAGGGGCAGCCCCAGCTTCTCTGGGCACCCTGTGCCAGGGCCTGCCAACGCTCATAGGGAGGAATTTCTTCCATATATCTCACCTAGATTTTCCCTCTGGCAGTGGGAAGCTATTCCTTCTTGTCCTGCCACTGCAGGCCCTGGACCAAATCTCTCTCCATCTTTCCTGTCAGCTCCTTCAGGCCCTGGAAGGCCACAGTTTGGTAACCCCAGAGCTTCTCCTCTCCAGGCTGAACAATCCCAGCTCTCCCAGCCTTTCCTCCCAGCAGAGCTGCTCCATCCCTCTGCTCATCCTGCTGCCTCCTCTGGGCTCTCTCCAGCAGCTCCAGGTCCCTCCTGTGCTGGTCCCAGGGCTGGGGCAGCTCTGCAGGTGGGGTCTCCCCTGAGCACAGGGGCAGAGGGGCACAATCCCCCCCTCCCCTGCTGCCCATGCTGGGGGCTCAGCCCAGGATCGGGTGAAGAAACAGGGAAATCCAGGGAAAAGCACTGCACCTCACCCCAGCTGTGCAACAGAGACAATTCCACAGCACCACCAGCAGACTTGAGGTAGAGGGAACAGCCAGCAGGGAAGTGATGCAAAACAACCACCTCAATCCTACATTTCAAATTACTCCAGTGCATTTCCTGAGTGTAAATGCAGCATATCCTTTGGAATGGGTTAAGCAGTTTTGTTGGACATGAAACATCTCATTGTTTATTTAGAGACTTCACTCATAGGACCTGTGTTGGTGATTATTTCTAGAAGAAGAGCAGCCAAAATGGGTTTACAAATGTTTATATTTAAGGAAGTATTAAGATATCCAAGTAACAATAAGATTCTTGAAGGAAATCCAGGAATACCACCAAAACCAGAGCTTTAACAACCCAGCAATAACATCACTCAGAGGAATGTTTTAAAAGAGGGCTATTCTCAAATTTCAAAAGCTGTCAAAGTAAATAAGATTGTTTCACCAATTTCCTGTAACATCTCATAAAGGAAAAAAAAACAATGTTGTTTTCTGACAGTCTTTAAATGAACAGCACCCTTACACCCACACAAGGTCACAAGTTTGACTGAGGCCAGATGGGGGAGAATGGACAAAAGCAAACAAGGAAATGCACTCAGAGATGCAGAGATCACTCAAGGAATGGACAGTCTGCACATGTCCACAGGCTCCTGATAACATTCTTTCCCTCTTCTACTCACTTTTCATCATCCTACTTGATATTTTTGTTGGTACTTAGCTGACATTTCCATGAATTCCAGTAAGAAACCTGGTGTTTAGAAGAAGTGATGTTGAAGAGGCTGGAATTAGCCAGCACAGTGTGGACACTCAGTGCCCTCCCCATGGCACATCAGTGAGGCACCACATTCCTGCCAGAGCACTATCACAAATTCAGGCATCAGATCTGAACCTCTGAGGCTGGAGAAGGAGCTTGGATAAAGGCCTGGAGTGCCAGGACACAGGGAATGGCTTCCCACTGGCAGAGGGCAGGGATAGATGGGATATTGGGAAGGAATTGTTCCCTGGGAGGGTGGGCAGGCCCTGGCACAGGGTGCCCAGAGAAGCTGTGGCTGCCCCTGGATCCCTGGCAGTGTCCAAGCCCAGGTTGGACTTTAGGGCTTGGAGCAGCCTGGGAGAGTGGAAGGTGTCCCTGCCCATGGCAGGGGTGGCACTGGATGGGCTTTGAGGTCCTTCCACCCCAAACCATCCTGGGATTCTGTGATAATAAACCAAGATTCACAAATGAGGGAAGAGACATCTTTTACCTGCAGCAATATAAACTGGCCCAAGGTTCAGCAGCAGAGATCCCAGATAAGAATCCCTCCCAATCAGACAAGAGCACAGAGCAGAGGGCACTCGAGGCACTCAGGTGGAAGGAAAACACAGAAAACAAAGTTCTTCATGGGCAGTTGGGCCATGGCTTTCCTTTTCCACGGAAAAGTGAGCAATGCCAACCCCTCTTGGAAGCTGCTCTGTCCACAACTCTTCAAGAAGGAATTTTACCAGGGGTGAACCTGAGAGACACCAGTGGGACTGCTAATGTCACCAAACAGCAGCTGCTGAAAATTGGTGACACCCAGCACAGATTCCTGCTCACTGCTGAAGTCAGGGAAGGGGAACAGACTTGGAAGTCATGATTATTCCCACAGCAGAGAGGCTGGAGTTCTGGACACGTTCCTGAGACAGCTCTTTTGAAGAAAGGGGAAGAGGCATTCCTGTGGCTCTCAGCAGAAAGGTAACTACAGGTAAGCAGTGCCCAGTGAAGTGATGTGTCCCCTCCTGGGACTTTGTCCCCAGTGTCCTGAGCCTGTGGGAGGGGCATGGGGAGGGGAGGGACAAAAAAAGGCCCCGGCAGCAAGAACATAACAACAGAATTACAAGAAACAGTCATTCTAAAGATAAAATGAAGAGATAAAATTAGTTTTGATTCAGTGTCAGAAGAGATGCCTTTCAACCCAGGCGCGTATTCCATGGGATTGGCAGCAGGCCCGAGGTTAGGGGTACTTTGAATCTCTTCACTCAACTTTTGTGGCTTTTCTCCTAAGATGTGTAAAGAGAGATGGAAGAAAAAGGAAAGCACCGTGGGGTGTGAGGTTGGCTGTCCAAAATAAAAGGCTGAACTGTGGGAAGCACCATTTTAGTGCAATTCTGTTGTAAAAACAATAGAAAACTACGAGCTAAGAGGTCAGATGAGCTGGCCCACGCACTTTACTGCTGCTGGGTGAGGAGGGGAAGGTGTCAGAGTGTGGAATTAAGTGCCAGGTGAAAGTCTGCCAGCTCCAGAGTTCAGCCCTGGCTACAAACAAAGGGCTGCCAGCAGCTCTGTGAGGATCTAAATGCATTTAGTACCTGGGCAGCTTGGGAAAGGAATCTTCATTTGGATAAAAAGGCACGCTGGGACAAATCAGATATTCATGTATGCAGAGAGGGATTGGGAATTTGTCAGCTTCTCAGCTATTTTCCCCTCAGAGGAGGCGGCACAGGGAGCGGCTGTGGGCACCGAGCTGAAGTAAACAAAATGCTGGGCAGCATTAGGAGGGAGAGGAAGAGGGCCTAAATTAGAGTGACATTATTATATAGGACAATAGGAAATCCCTGGAGCATCAAACAAAGGGTTTGCTGCCAGCATTTCGAGAAAGAGACACCAAAGAAGGCCAAGGGCTCAGGAAGGACACTGGGGGACCTTGCGCTCCTCTGTCAAACACAACCAGAAGCCCTAAAAATTCCACCTCTACATCAGAAATCAGTTTGGTTTGGACTGGAGGGGATGGTAAAACCCATCCAGTTTCACCTTCCACTATCCCAGGCTGCTCCAAGCCCTGTCCAGCCTGGCCTTGGGCACTGCCAGGGATCCAGGGGCAGCCCCAGCTTCTCTGGGCACCCTGTGCCAGGGCCTGCCCATCCTCCCAGGGAACAATTCCTGCCCAATATCCCATCTAGCCCTGCCCTCTGGCAGTTTAAAACATGAAAAGAAAGATTCCCAAGGATTACTTGCTGCAAGAAAGAGACATTGCAGACATCAACTGAAATCTTGATCAGCAAAGCTGCTGTAGCAACAAATTTTTCCCATGACACTGTAATATTTCTGTCCTAGAGGAATACAGACAGGAATAAAAGCAAGAATACACACAAAGAAATCTTTCTCATGCCAGCTAACACTCGGGCTTGTTCAGGAAGTCATCAGAACAGAGAAAACACTCTACTCCCAGTTGTTACCTCTCCAAACAACAATAGATTTAATTATGCAGATTAAAACAAGGACATCCCATGCTTCAGGGCTTTTGCAAAGTGCCTGCAAGAGCCACGGGGGAATCCCCAGGTAGTGCTGTGCATCTCACCTCAGGTACAGGGTTCAGGGACACTTTCCTCTCTCTAAAACATGCAGTGAATCAGAGGAGTATTTGCTGAATAGAAAAGATTGATGGCTTAATTCACTTGCTAATTGATATGTTTGATTTCGCCCCCCCCCAACCCCCCGCGGTGTGGTATAAATTGAGTAAAGCATATAAAAGCTTATAAATGAATGTGGGTTTCCTCACAATTCTCTACACTTGTTCTGAGCTAAATAAACTGCCTGGAGTAAGAAATTTACTTCACCTAATCTGAATTTTACTCTTTTTCCATCACTTTGGTCCTTAACACACAACAGAGATGAGGGAAGGTTCTACACCTGAGCATGAGGCAGTCAGGTTTTGGGATCGGGCTCTGGTGCCAGGGAACAGGGACAGGACAAGGGGAAAGGGCCTCAAGCTGTGCCAGGGGAGGCTCAGCTTGGACAGCAGCAGGAATTTCTCCATGGAAAGGCTGCTCAGGCCTTGGCAGGGGCTGCCCAGGGAGCTTTGCAGTGCCCATCCCTGCAGGTGTCCAAGGAAGGGCTGGCCGTGGCACTCAGTGCTCTGGGCTGGGGACAAGGTGGGCATCGGGCACAGCTGGGACTCCATGGGCTGGGAGGGATTTTCCAGCCTCAGGGACCCTGGGTTATGTTACTGCAGTGAAAAGAGCTTTTTCCTGGAGCTGGCTCCTGATTCACACAGCTGATGTGAGGCATTCCTCCCCAAGGGGGAAAACTGGGGAAAAAAATAATCTTTCAAGACAAAATATCCTGATAACAATAAGATGTTTAGCCTTGGAGGGAAGCCATCAAAATCAAGCAAAATCTGTAAAGAGGCCTTTGGGAAATGATCCAAAATAGGATCCAGACAGAAGCAGTGCCACTTGACCTGAGGAGGTACAAAGAAGGAGAGAACATCACAGTAATGACATCAATGCTGCTGAACAGCCTCACCCTGATTCTGAAGTTTAAATTTTCAGTGTTTTCTCATTATTTGCATCTTGAGGGAATCAGATGGTTTTAAACTTGGTAGCAACAGATTTTTTTAAGACCTACAGTACCACATGCCAGGATTTTGGGTTCTGCCACCCCACCTTGAAAGGTTGAGGGGGAAAGGAAGAAATCAAAGTAATAATGAGGGCAAGGTTGTGAAAAAATGTCAGGAAAACCCAGCTTTGGCTAAACCTCCTCAGAGGCCACTTAGACTGGACACCTACTGGGATGGGAAGGCAGCAACTCTTCAAAATCCCCATCAAGAGGCAGATTTATCCTGGAACAAGACCTGGATTTACCCTGGAACAACTTCCACCTCCTGTTAACAAGGTGGCCATAAATCACCTCAGCACAGGAGACCTCAATCACGGCTCTAATCCACATTATCCTTGTATTGAAATGAATCTCTGGATACATCCTCACCGGAGCCTACTCTACTCTTGGAATTGAAGCGTTTCCCAAGTTCTGTTGAATTCCTCCTCAAATCTTTTATGCATGAACCATTTTGCTGATGCTTTAATCATCGTTTACACCTTTACAGAACAAATGCGGAGAGGCAGAAATGCAAATTCGCATCTTTAGTTATCACTTAGTGTGCAATCACAAACAGCCCACGTGGCTGCAAACACATCTGATGCAGGCAGATTGCAAAATCTGGCTCGGCAGATGTCCCGCCAGGAAAACCCTGGGGCACTGGGAATTTATGGAAGTGGATATTGGGTTTCTGTGCTCAAGAATAAAAATAAAATCCTGGTGTTTCTGTTTTGTGCCCTTCAAGATAAGCCTTGTTGTTGAACAAACTCTCACAGGGAAAGGCCTTTGCCAAGGTGAGCACTGAAATTTTTACCACATTTATGACTTTTAATCACAAGACATCTCAAATCTTCTACGGGTGGTGGTAAAGCTCATCCCAAGCCCCACCATTTTGTACTGGAAAACCAGGAGATTCGTCAGTGTCACACAGCTGCTCTTTGGAACTGTGCTCCACTTCCAGCATCTTTGGAATTGCTTAAAAAATAATTTGAGATTGAATGAATTTTTAAAAGACACATGTAAATATTTGCCTTTTTTTGTCCCAAGTTCTCTCCCAAATATAAATATTCCCCAAAGTCTCCTGAAGAGCAGGCTGTCCAATATGGAAAATATCATCCAAAAATGTCAATCCATACTTCAAAGTATTCTGCTCAAGATATTTTACCAGCTCTGCTCCAGATGGGAAGTTTAACAAGATATGGAATTTTCAAATTCATCAGGAACACAAAATGACCCAACTGCTCTATTTCTTAGCGTCTGCCCTAGATTTCTTTCCTACTCCAATTAATAATTATTCTTCTAAATTAATAAATTCTCCTTCTAAATTCTTGAATGGAGGAAGGAATACTCAAATAGTCTGGATTTTTAGGTTAATGTCTTGCTTTCTTTAAGGGAATTATAAAATCACAGAATGCTTTGAGAACGATCTTTGAAATCATCTAATTTCAAGCCCCTGCCATGGGCAGGGGCACCAGGTTTTCAGTGACTTCAAATTCAGATTTGGGCTCATGTAAAGAATAACCAGATTAACTTTCCAGGCATATATTTATGGGATACAAATTTCTGTGAATTAAAACTTTGCTGGATAATCCAAAGGAGCTGAATAGTGCCAAAGCTTCCCAACACTGTTTGCTGAACTCATCACATGTTCCCCCCATTTTTCACCAGAACATCAAATCCTTGTCCCAACCTGTATTAACTGGAATCAATTAATATTCATTCCTCCCTTTCCATCAGTTCCTCAAGCTGAAATTAGTCTTTATTAAAGGATTTTTTTCCCTCTTGGAGCTCACTGACACAGAAGGCCTCTGATACCAAAGAACCCAAAGTCATTGAGACCTGGCACAAAGTCCAAGTCAGGTCAGTGGATTGATGGGAAAAATGGGAAGCAGAGCACAGAAAATCCTTGTTATGGTGAAGGGAAGAGCAAGGCAGAGAAGCCCAGGGAGGTGGGCTGGTCACAGGAGATTGGAGGGGACAGGCTGCACTCCAACCCAAGGATCAGTGACAGCATTTTTAGGATAAAACAGAAAAGGCCCTTAAGTTGATGGGATCTTTACTGCCTTGGAAGGCTTTGTTTGCAGGCTCTGCCAGGCAATAAATTGATTTAGCAAAATGTCAGGGTGGAGGGAGGAAGCAAGAAACAGGAGGTGAATTCCTCCCAGATGAACATCAACTCTCTGACTGCTCTGCAGAAAGGCAGCTGAAGGATTTACTGATCTGCTGGAGTATTTAATGAAATTATTCTCCTGAGCACAGCCGTTATGAGCTGGATCATTGCTATCTCTCCCCCAATAACTCACTCCCTTCTCATTATGCAAAAAAACTTCACATAAATACCTCCACACACATCATTTCCAATCACTCGTGCCACTGCTGTTTAAAAATCATCTTACACTGCCACTTCTCCTCATTCCATGGCATAATTCAGCACAACATTGCTAAAATCCAATTCAGAGCGTCCCAAAACACAGAGTAATTTTGGTTTGTGGCTGGACACCAAGCCCATTCCTATTTCATATAAAACTTTTGTCTAAAGTTAATTAAATGGCCAATCTGACCATAAATTTGGTATTAAAACTAAATTCTCTTCACCATTTTAAAAAGCCTAACAAATGGCTGAATTGCAAAACAGAAGGTGGGATCTCTAAAAACCAATTCAAACTTAATTCTTACTTCAGGAAAATACAGATTTTACAATCAATTGGCTACTACAAATTTCCTTCTACAGGTAAGAACCTCTTACATTTGAAAAAAGAATAGCAATACAGCAAAATTTTGGCTTTACTTCCAAAAATTTGTTGACTTCAGCTGTGTTGGAAATAAGAATAGGGACAGAGGCAGAAAATGCTCGGGTTTTAGATGTTTCCACACCCCACTACTGATCCTACAATAGGACAGGCAGCAATATCCTTGTTCTAACATCTATAAGAGAAGTTTTCATACCAGCTGTATAAAAAGGAAAAAGGGAAAAAAAAGGGGGAAAAAAGGAAACAAANAAAAAGGAAAAAAAGGAAAAAAGGGGGGGAAGGGAAAAAATGGAAAAAAGGCAAAAAAGGAAAAAAAAAGGAAAAAAAGCAAAAAGGTAAAAAGGGGAAAAAGGAAAAAAGACACCTTTGAAGAATTAAATTACACATGAAATCTTTTATCACCCTTACAAAGACAAAAGGTCATCAGTCAGGACAAAGCTATGACTGATCAGGCATTCAAACAAAGGGCGATCATTAGGACCATAAAATAAAGTTGAAGCAAAAAAAATGAATTACAGAAAAAACAAGTAACAACTTATTTCATGTGTTGACAGCCCAGTGCTTTTTTCATTGAAAAAGGTGGGAATTATCTATTCTTGTCCCCCTTTCCCTTCAGTCATTACACAGCTCCTCGACATCCTTTTTCTGCCCTTCTTATTCCAGGCTGAGAGTCCTGGAATCACTTAGTTATTCTTCAGAGAGGAATTATTTACAGTCCTGCAATTAAATCTCTGCTGAATTTCCCCTGGATTTCATGAAATCTTAACAATGGGGGAAAGCATGGGACTAATTCCCAGGGGAAATAAACAACATGTTTTTCCACCTCCTATGTTTCTGTGGAGAAACTGGAAAGTCTTTTAATACAGCCCAAATGTTCAAGAAAAAGAGAAACTCTCAACTCTTCACCATCACTGCTTCAAGTTCATCTCTTCCATGAGCTCACCTCTCTGACCTTTCCCTGGGAAATCATTCCTGCATTCTCTCTGATCTTCCAACAGCACAGGCAGTGCCCTGCACCTTTCAGAGATGGGAAAAGCACTGCTCTCCTCATCTCCCACCAGGAGAGGACATTAATCCCAGCAGGAATGCTGAGGACAAACCAACCACAATGGATTATGTCTGTGTCTAATGGTTCCAAGAGCTAAATCTCTCCATCAAGCTCATTCATCACCAGGATGCAACAAGAGTGAAAGTTTTTTGGGTAGAAAGAGATTTTTAAAGTCAGCTTTTAACAGTTAAAGGCTATCAGGATATTCTTCAACGAACACAAATCATCTGTCTTCCCACAGAGGAGTCATTTCAACACCTGTGCTCCCAACCAAGAGCAGAACCCCTGGATTCCCCACTTAGGGGAAGCACATGGTCAGGGTTGTGTGCAAACGTCATCAAGACTGGCTTTCATCAATTAAACCACAGAAAAAAAAGGCAGAAAACACAAAAAAATAATAAAGAAAACCAAAATACTGTGTCAGATTGGTCCATGGATCTGCAGCAGCAGCTGCTGGTTGTAACTCATTTGTGTGCCAAGTTGGTGGCAGGGAGTTAAGACACCTCTAAAACCACGCTCAGCTAATCTCTCACACGGCTGTTACTCCTCAGGTCTGAACTCTGACCAAAACTCACCCTTAAGCAACAAAAAACCAGTGACCAAAGTCCTCCCCTCCCTCAAAAATGCCATCCTTTAACAAGAGCTGATGAACCGAAAGCCATGCAGAAGGTTGGGTGAGAGAGCAACACACATGGAAGGGAAAGAAAAATATTTCTATACCCTGGTGAGCAAAAAAAGGTGCTTTTAAAATCAGCATTCAATAAAGCACAACAACTGCATTTGCTAAACCCAGTCCCAAGTCCTGCTGGGCAGACATATGGCACATAATAAACCCGAAATTGGTTAGAACTGCTGAAATACCATTGGATAAATGAAATTATTTTCTAACAATACTTAGCTACTGGGAACAGCTCCTGCCTTCATACACGAATTACTGCTTAATTACTGTCAGGCCACACTTCCTAAAGGAACAGCAGAAGGGAATTTATGGCACCAGTAAAGGAAACGTCTGTTGCGTCAGGAGTTAGAATCATTATTGTTTGTTGCAAACTGGTTTCTAATTCAATAGATAACAGCCAGCAAAACAGCATGATTGATACTGTTGGTTA
Organism: Drymodes brunneopygia; assembly: GCA_013400955.1. Lineage (NCBI taxonomy): Eukaryota > Metazoa > Chordata > Aves > Passeriformes > Petroicidae > Drymodes > Drymodes brunneopygia. The sequence continues at coordinate 257,756 of VZTZ01008474.1, read as the reverse complement.
ATAAAGTAATCAGCAAGCACAATCTAATAGTGTTTAATAATTGAAGGATTATTTAATTTTTAAGGATGAGCAAAGTAGTGGCAGGAAGAGGTTTCTCCTGGATTACAGAGAATTGAATTAGTGGTGGCTTCATTTCCTCTTTGCTGCTGGGCAGGTGAACACAACTGCCAGAGGGGCAGAGATCTGCCTTGAAGAGCACAAACATCCCAAACACCATAAAATCATGGAATGGGTTAGACAGGACCTTAAAGCTCTCACAGTCCCACCTCTGCCATGGGCAGGGACACCTTCCACTGTCCCAGGCTGCTCCAAGCCCCAATGTCCAGCCTGGCCTTGGGCACTGCCAGGGATCCAGGGGCAGCCACAGCTTCTCTGGGCACCCTGTGCCAGGGCCTATCCACCATCACAGGGGGGAATTTCTTCCATTTATCTCACCTAGATTTCCCCTCTGACAGTGGGAAGCCATTCCCCCTTGTCCTGCCACTCCAGGCCCTGGACCAAATCTCTCTCCATCTTTCCTGTAGCTCCTTCAGGCCCTGGAAGGCCACAATTTGACCTCCCCAGAGCTCCCACAGCACCCCCAGGTCCTTCTCCAGGGCTGCTCCAGCTGCTCATCCCCAGCCTGGATTGATCCTGGGGGTTGCCCTGACCCAGGCAGCACCAGCACCTGGCCTTGTTAAACCCATGAGATTCCCAAGGGCCACTTCTGGAGCTTGTCCAGGTTCCCCTGGATGTTTGGGGGATCATTTCACAGTCATCACACAATCTACAGAAGAAACAAAATGAGTATTTCTACATCCAGAGGTTCCCAATTATTTGAATCCCTCCTTCCCAACAGAAGGGCATAAATCAGGCTGCTCATAAATTTCTGCTCCACTAAGTTTGCAACACAAAAGCAGTTTCTTCCCTAGGGACAAAGAGAAGTAGCTGCACTTCAGAATTCCAGCATTTCTGTGAGCAGGCTTGTTTTCAAAAAATAGAAAACAAAATACAGTATTTGGAATACTTGAGTAGCTAAAAAAAAAAAAAATCCTCAAATGCTTTTCAGCACTATCTGCTCTGGTTCTGCTACTCTTTTCCACCTCATAGTAGGATACACCCCATTTCCTACCTGAAGGGCAAGAAAATGGAAGTTTGCTGAAAGCCAGAGCAGAGGAAAAGCTCCTCATCCATTTCCACTCAGAGCTGTCTGCTGCAAAGCCCCAGGCTTCAAGGACAGTCAGGCATTTAAGGAAAAATGTCTTCATTTTGTCCCTCAGACCATTTGAAGCACATGTGATAAATCTGGAGAACAGCTTGCCAGCTGCATATTCTAAGGAGGAAGAAAATCAGGGCATGAGAGGGACAAACTTCAGTAAACAGATTAATTATGTTAAAATTAATGATTCTGAAGCAAGAGCCACAAGGGACAGGGTCCTCCTCCCTGCAGACCGAATTACTGCAATAAAGGCCAGCATTGGAAAAACCACCTGACACAAAGCTCCAGATCCATCAGGATTTCACCCAAAGTCTTTAATGAAATGAAATAAGACCCCAAATAAATAAGAATAAAGCACAAATCAGGAAAGCATGTTCAGTGTGTCTTTGGCTGCACATGCAATGCATTTTATACATATACACACCTTGGCCCCAGCAAAATTAGCTGTACAATCCCCCCCAGTGCTCCTTTTCAACATCACTCACTTGAAAACTATTTAATAATCCCTCGAACAATCTCTAGAATCTGAAATTTTAAAATTCAGACTATAACTTTGAGCTTACTGGAAAATAAGAAAGATAATGAAGTATTAAAGTGAGTGGCGAATTCTGAGTCTCTAAAACTATATAGAGCCACTTCCAAAACAGTTTTCTACACATGATTTTACTCATTAAGACATCAGAATTCCTTAAAATTCTTCATTCTGGATGCTTCTTTCCCCTTTAAATTAACTTTCAGGGTAAAACACAAAGATATCTCTCATAACCAATGTCTCTTGTAATCCTAATGGTGCAGTACCCAAACCTGACTATTTAATTCTCATTGTTCATGTAAAAGTGTGTTCAGTTGAGTGTTTAAACATTCCAGTTCCATCTGATCATATGGGAAGGCACCGAAGTATCAAAGTGGAAGGTGTTATAGGCAATTTAGTTTTTAATTAATCTAAACTTGGAGGTAGAATTATGATACACAATTTAATTTTATGTTTTAATCAGTCCCTAATAGAGCATTTTAATCTCCAGAGCACGCACTCACATTTGGAAGGGTGCAATGGAAGGCTCAACTAAACTCTCCACCTCACTTGAAAAAAAAACAGCCCCTGAATTTTAACTAATGCAAGAACAACAGGTCAAACAAAGCTTTGAACAGCGAGAACTGGGGCAAAATCCCCAAACTTTGCCTCACCTAAAACACACTTCATTAAAAAAAAAAATCATGTGAAACAACATCAGAAATTACAAAAACCCCAAACATTTAATGAAGGAAAAGGCAGCACCTTCCACCATCCCAGGTTGCTCCAAGCCCCATCCCACCTGCTCTTGGACTCTTCCACGGATCCTGGGGTAGCCACAGCAACTCTGGGAATTGGTGCCAGGGCCTCCCCACCTTCTGAGCTGCACAGGATCAAGTGAACATCTCAACCCTGGCAGAAATTTTAGATGTGCAAAACAAACCAAGAAATCCTGCAGCAAATCTTCCCACACAGGTTAACCATCAACAGGATAAACAAGAAACAAAAGCTCCAGCACTGAGAATTCCATGCACGTCCAACACAAAGCAAGCTTTCCTACTGAAATGAGCACCAGAAAATGGAAAAAAATGAAGTTTTTAATCACAGAATTATTAAGGTTGGAAAATCCCTCCCAGCCCATGGAGTCCCAGCTGTGCCCGATGCCCACCTTGTCCCCAGCCCAGAGCACTGAGTGCCACGGCCAGCCCTTCCTTGGACACCTGCAGGGATGGGCACTGCAAAGCTCCTTGGGCAGCCCCTGCCAAGGCCTGAGCAGCCTTTCCATGGAGAAATCACTCCTGAAAATTTTAACCATCAAGATGATTTAAAAAAGTTTTATTTCTGAGGCACCTTGCCCAGCTTTGCCCCAGTGGACACAAACCAACCCAGACAGAACCTGTGACATGGTGAGAAATCTCTCCCTGGAAAGTCACTAAGTTCAGATCTCATGTTTGGGACCAAGCAGCTTCCTGGGGACACCAGGAATATCTTCTAATTTAAGTAAATTAAAAAGCCAATGGGCCAGGCAGACATTTTCACACAGAGCACGTGGTGAGGAGGTGCTGCCTGCAGGCCCTGACAGGATGTCCAGGCAGGCCATGCTGACAGACCTTTTAGGCTCCCAGTAAATAAAACTGTCAGAACAAGAAAAATGAACAGTTGGGAGTGTGAAAAAGAAAAAAAAAAGAATTAATTGAACTTGATCTGTACATCAATTTAGCCTCTGGGGCAAACTAAAATTACTTGGCTCTTACTACCCTGGAAACATCCAGCTATCTGTCCAGGGTGATTCATGTTCCAGGCTGAATCATAGGAACCAATTAAGAAAATGTAACTCTCTGACTTTGTTCTGAAGCACTACCCACCACCTGATGCAGAGATCTTGCTCTGAGTCCCTGCAGACACTGAGAAGGACAAGAGAAGTGTTCCGTGCTCCAAAAATGAATGGCTCTTCCCTTGTCTCCCAAGAATCTCTCCAATTCCATATGTTGGTAAAACACAGAGAGCTTAAAAGAGTGGAATCACCTTGTTCAACAAAGCGAGGGCAGAGAGAAAAGAGAATTTACTGTATTTTGCTATTTTGGTTATGAAAAAAAAAATCCAGAAGGTTTCACAAGAGGAATGTTGGTTCAGTGGGGAAAAAGGAATGAGGAACGAGAGCCATGAGGAGAAAAATGCAGGTCTGCCCTCTGTCCTCCACCAGAATCACTGACCAGGTACCACCTCCAGCTTGCCCTCACACAGAAGATATAAAACCAGCCCAATTCTTCTACTGAAGCTTCAGATGAGTTCCACAATCTTTGTTTTGGAATCCGGTAACAAAACAATTCAAAGTAATATTACTCATTCTATGTTGGAAACATGTTTTTACTGTTTCCAATTGCTAGGAATTCAAAGGGGGATTTTCAGGCTTAAGTAAAAACCATCCAGGTTTTTTTGCTTTTCCCAAAGCAACCTGAAGGTGAACACACCTCTGGGTTTCTTTAGTTTTAAATGTCTTGGAGATGAGCAGGCACTGAATGACAGATCTGAAAGAAACTGAAATAAAAAAAATCCCTCTTCTGCATTCAGTTGTTTTGCGCTGGATATTTACCAAAAAAATTTTCCAAACTTATCATAAGCAATAAGGGCCAGGAGCTGGACTTGGATGATCCTTGAGGGTCAGGATATTCCATGACTGTATGAAAACCTTGGAGAGAGGCAGAGAGATGAGACACACCTGTTTCCTCTGAGCAGACATGGAATATTTCATTGTTTGATGCAGAAAGATTCTCTAACAAGCACCAAAAGGAAGATTTTCTCTGCAGAACAGGTTCCACTGAGCAGTAGTAAGGGAAAAACCAAGAGGTTTTCCTCTCACGGTGGCACAAGAGCATGTGAAAGAACCACACTGAGATGATCCTTCACACATCTGACACCCAAGAAGCAGCAGTTGGGTACAATTCCATGGTCCAGGTTGGTCTGACATCTGCCCAAGGAACAACCTGCAGGCCAAGGAGCTGTAATGTGTAATTTCCACAGTAAACAATTCACAAAATTAAATAACCTGCTTCCAATTCATTCCAAGGTATCATTCCAAGAGCAGTGGAAAAGCCAAAAATTTAGACACATCTTTAGCTATCCTCAAAGATAAAGGTTCTTGGAGCAACCTGCATAGTGGAAGGTGTCCCTGCCTGTGGCAGAGGGTGGGATGGCATGGACTTTAAAGTCCCTTCCACTGCAAACTGCTCTGTGATTCTGTGAGGGAATAGATGGCATCTATCACACTTGAAGATGATTATTTGTGAAAGCAAGAACTTTGCACAATTTTTATTCCTCTGTTCAAAAGCTGATGATTCAGAAAGAACTGGAAGGGAAGGCTGGAGAGTCAGCAAATGTGGCTTTGCTGATTTTCATCAAGGAGATTGGTGGCAATCACGGCTGGAACAGCAGGACAGGCTCCTTCCCCAGCAATGGATCTCATTGCCCTCCCTGGCCACACTCTGCACATCCAAGGTGTCCAGTGGTGAGGGAAAATGGAGCACAGGGTGTCACAGGGCAGCCAAATCCATCCCTTCTGGCCGTGCTGGCAGCACTTCAGGAAGGAAAACAGCCAAGGAAAGCTCAGCCCAAAACAAAGTGTGGCTAAAGGGGCAAATTGAGTGGTTTTGTTTGAGGCACATCTGCTCCCTGTGGTCTCACCTCAGCTGGAGAGAGCTGTCCTGTGCCTGCCAGCAGCAGGGACCACAGGGACACCACTGCACCCAGTCAACCCAGTGCCACCTGGACCTGCTCACAGGGACCTCACCCTTGCCAGACCAGCTGTGAATGAAGATGAAGGAGGATGAAGCCCAACAAGGCTCAGGTGAAGTCCTAAACCAAACTGGTCCATGTCAGGACACTTTCAGCTGCTCTGGGGAGGACAAAACCCATCTTATTCCATGTTCACCCCTCAAACTTCAGCCACCAGAATGGCCTCTCCCTCAGCCTGACAGAAAACTGCAGGAAAAGTGGCTGAACTCAGAGACTGGAGAAGGCTGGAAGGTTTCATGAGGGGAATGTTTCTTCAGTGGAGAAAAAGGAATGAAGAGAAAAATGCAGGTCCCTCCTCTGTCCTCCACCAGAATCATTGACCATGTCCCACCTCCACACAGAAAACACAAAACCAGCCCAATTCTTTTGCTGAAGATTCAGAGGGGTTCCACAATCTTTTATTTTTGTTTGTAATAAGCCAGCCTGTAAGAGGAGCAATCCACTTGTAGCTGATGACTATTATTTACATTTGTAATAATATATTTCAAGAGCATAACTAATAGCCTGCAGTAATTTAGTCAACAGAATTCCTCCATTTGACATCCCTTTGGAGAAATTATAAAACAAGCCCTAAACAGATGTTGACAAAGCTGCTCCCAAACATGGATGCAACATCATTTTTAAAAACTGCTTAACTAATCAACATTTGAAAGTAGAAGTACTGCTTGTAACCTGCATTATCATGCAAACTCTGTATTATTTTTCCCTTCTAAATCTAGAGTTCATTATCATATTTGATTTATCATTCACAGCCCTACAAACCCTATCTACCCTCTGGCTTCTCAGCTCTCACAGCACCCTGATAATTTAATATCTCATCTAAATCTTTGTTTTCCTCAGCTCATCAAAATACAATTCACCCTTCAACACCAAAAAAAAACAACCCCAAAACAATTTAAAAAATACACATCCCAAAGCTGTTGGTGAAGTAATGCCCACAGTAACTCCCGTGGCCCAAGCACAAGATGTTTGACAAAGATTTATGGCTAAAAACAGTTTCAAAACAAGGGGAAATTGATAACATCCCTTGTTAATTTATGTCAACGGTTGATTACCTTCAGTCAAATGTTTACAGCTTGTTTACAATTTCAACATCAACAATTTTGACTTGCAGTCATTTTATTTTGTTCCACATTTGACTGCAAGGATGAGGCCCTCAAGCACTTAAAAAAAATAAAAATCAACCTGCTTCAAAAAGATCACTCTGCTAATTACTTTTTCTGCTTGTGTGAAGCATGTTGGTGCTCCACAGCTCTTATTGTTAAAGTTCTATTATTAAAATACCATTTTAGCTCTGAATAAGAGCAACAGTGCTGTGAAACACCCAGGGATTCACAGGGAGCTTGCAACGTTCCCATTTGCCTGTTCCACCTGGTTCTTTACCCTTTTCATATCCATCAACCCTCTAATTTAGGCAGCCAAATTTCCAGTTCCTGCTCACCTCAATAGCCTGATGGGTCTGGTAAACAAGGACTGCAGCAAACCCACTCCATCTTCCCAATTATTTGAAGTTTACAATACACCTGACCTGAAGGACATTTAGGGAATCCTGAAATAGCACAGAATTACCACCAGAGCTGCTGGAGACTGGCCCAGGCAGATAGATTGCAGGCAATCAGGGATTCCAACCAGGCACTTCCAGGAATAAAAGCCTGGTGAGCTCTGAAGGAAGGCAGGAGGAAGCCTGTAACAGCCACCAGAATTCTGCTCTTCCTTAATTACAGTCCAGGAATTACATGGTGAAGGTTCATCTGTAGGAGGGGTAAAGGGTAGAAAACCAAGGCCCAGTTTTGAACAGAACCTATCTGTTGGTAATAAAAACTAACAATAAATTGCTGCCTCTGTCATGCATTAATACAGGGATCTACAGGGAAGCCTTGGAAAGATGGTGCCATTTCCTCTGGCATCAAAGCTACCCATCAAATCATAAAAAGGAATGATAAATAACAAGCCAGCAGGAAGGGAACAAAAAAAGAACCCAAACCACCTAAAACCACACAAACCTTTGACACAGCTAAAGAGAAAAGAAAGGGCAAAAATCCTCTTAGCAGCTCTAACCCAGTGGCCAAAATTTCTGCTCTTCTTTATGTATATTTATATTCCACCCAATACACTGCTACTCTTTATTTACTAACTCTATATTTACTAACTACTGGCACACACAACTTCTTGGCTTCATAAACCCACAACAGGCTACAGCTACAACTCTTGCAGCAGTAAATATTTTTGTCCAGGAGCATTTTCACTGAAACTGGTCCAGCCAAAGTTGTATGAACTACAGGTCTCTAATACCATGATCCAGTTTTTCCAAAATATACACAGTATAGCAAAACATACTGGGAAAAAAAAAGCCTCAGAGAGGGAAAACATCCCATGTGTTTTCAGTTCAGCATCTCAAAGCAAAACACTAAAGGAGAAAAAAGCCCAACCAAAAACCGAAAAGAAAACTCAGCACATTCAGATTCAGTATAAATCCCAATGCTGGATGTTTGAAGGAGGGAAGAACTAAAAGACCTTTTTCAGAAAAAGGGAATATTCTGAGTATGCAGGGAAAGTGAGCTTTTTCCTGGGTTTCCACAGATAAAATATGGCACTAAGAAATCCAAAATATAGGTACAGGACAACAGAGATGAAGGTGAGGGGTATCATAAGGTTGTGTTTTCTTCATTTGTTTGTTGTAGCTTTGCCATCAATCAAAATTGTGGATCCTGCAACCTGGATTCCCATAGAGGTGTTACTCCCATCAAGGTGCAGGAGCCTTGAGGAAGAGAAGGAGCAGAAGGAAAAGCCCTGTAGCTGGGCAGGAACAGCCCCAGGCACCAGCACAGGCTGGGGGGTCCCTGCTGGATCAGCTCTGTGGGGAAGGACCTGGGGGACAGCGAGCTGTCCCTGAGGCAGCAGAGTGTCCTGGGGGTGCTGGGGGACAGCGAGCTGTCCCTGAGGCAGCAGAGTGTCCTGGGCCCAAGGAGGCCAATGGGACCCTGGGGCAGCAGGAAGAGCATTGGCAGCAGGTCAGGGAGGGCTGGTGGCCCTGGGGCAGCCCTGGGGCACCTCTGCCCTGCTGTGTCCAGCTCTGGATCCTCAGCACAGCAGGGCCAGGGAGCTCCTGGAGCGGGGCCAGCGGAGGCTGCGCAGCTGAGGAAGGGCCTGGAGCATCTCGGGGCCCAGGAAAGGCTGAGGGAGCTGGGGCTGCTCAGGCTCGAGAGGAGCCCCAGCTGAGAGGGGCCCTGAGCCCTGGCTGTCCCTGTGTGCAGGGAGGGCTCCGAGCAGGGCCCAGGCTCTGCTGCGGGGCCCAGCAATGGCACCAGAGCCACGGGCAGGGACTGAGCCCAGCAATTGCCCTGCACAGGAGGCACAACTTCTGCCCTGGCCAGTGGCCAGCCCTGAACAGATTGTGCACACAGGCTCTGGCCTCTCCTCCCTGGGGCTATTGCAGAGCTCTGTGCACACAATGCTGTGCCCTGGGCTCTGGCATGGCCCTGCTGGAGCAGGGAGGTGGCACCAGGTGCCCCCTGGGCTCCCTTCAGCCTGACCCATCCCGGGATTGTGTGAGAAAGGAACACGACTCTCCTGGTGAGCATTAAGGAGTGAGGACTTTCAGGAAACCCCACCACAACACAATGCTCAGGGACAAGATAATTCAGGCTGTCTGAATGTGTTCCCAGTGAGGCAGCTCATGAATATGAGCAACACAACACTGTCACCACCACACCAAATCAAACCTCCAAAGGCTGCAAGAAAAAAAAAAAAATCACACTGAAATTAAGAAATGTCTTTGTTGCTGGGAATCCATCTCTCCCTCCCCAAAAGAGTTACATGTATAAATTAATTGGAAACAGTATATTTTGCACTTCAGAGATCAACTCAGAAATCCTCCCCGTCCCAAGTTTTCCACTGCAATCCAAGAAAGAAATCCATGGATAAGAACAAGAATCAGACCCACACAGACCCTGTAAAAGGATAATCCCTTCCATTTAGTCTCTAGTTTCAGCCATTTTTCCTCTAATATGCACCTACTGTATTTGTCAATCTTACAATCATGAGAATTATTGAGAGAGGAGATGCAGTATTTTCAACCAGCAAAATTCCAAGGAAAAAGCTTTCTCCTGGCAGCAAATGTTTGTGGATTTTGTGGATGTGGTTCATTGTCCAAAGGGTTCTTTTAACACAATAATCTGAAACACTGTGTTTAGGTTTAGTTGAGCTTTCCCCATCTGCACAAGGAGCAGCTTTGCTTTATTTGCAGATTTACCAGGTGATACATCTATCCCAAAACATTAACTGGAAATGAGAGCTATAAAGCAGCTGATGGTTGGGCTTTCTGATTAAATGCAAGGTACAGGATCAGCTCTGCTCTGTACACTCACAACAAGCCAAGAACGGACATAGCAGAGAGGAACAGATCATATCCCCCTCCACAAGCACCAACCCATTTCATCCACAAACTATTGTCCTTTTGGAACAGATGTGCTTTTGATGAACACAAAAAATCCCCTCCTGCCAAAGTCTCTTGCACTGCAGTGGCTGGGGTATGTATTTGCTTGTGTCAAGAGTGATCACTGCTTAATTTAAGCATTATCTACAGGAACAGCAAACGAGCCCTCAGAGACAGCTCAGAGTGTGGGGTTTTCATTTCCTTTCCTGATAATACTGAAAACTTTGGACTAGCCATCTGTGTCTGCCCTTTGTGCAGGGAACATCAGATCCACACAAAAATACAGCTGTTCCTCTTACCACACACGTGATATTATGGAAACACAGATTGGTTTGGGTTGGAGGGACCTTAAAACTCATCCAGTTCTACCCCAGGGACACCTTCCACTATCCCAGGTTGCTCCAAGCCCTGTTGAGCCTGGCCTTGGACACTTCCAGGGGTGGCCAGTCCATGGGAAACAAACCTGGATGAGTCTGAGGTTAATGCACATGATTTTACGCTGGTGGACAGCTGCTTTTCTAAGGGATGGCACATTCCTAAAAATAATCCCTCTATTTTCCACCCCTCCTTTCTTTTCCCTTTTTTTAAAAGTCACCTACCTGGGAAAGTTCCTCACAAAAGTCAGGAGCCTTAAAACAAGACAAACTTTCCAATCAGGGCAGACAGACCTGAAACCACTTCAACCCAAAACCACTTCAATCCAAACCCACTTCAACTCAAAACCTGAAGCAAGAAATGTCCCCATGGCTGAGAGCTCCCAGAGACACGAGGACCTTGCCAGAAGTGCAGTAACCCAAATGTGCATTAGGCATTCTCCACAAAAATCCAGGACCAGAATTCAAGAAGAGGTGCAACTTGAAAAAAAGAATCAGTATTTATAGGAAAATTTAAGGTAGCTGGGTAAAGTACTGTAAGGGAACGGCAGCTGGGTCTGAGAACTACAAAATAATGTTAAGAAAGTGACAACAACCTGAAGAACTGTAACAGAACTCCTGAAAAGCAGGATCTGTGATTAGAAGGAAGCATGACATCCATTTCTACAGGTGGGAGGAACAGCCACTCCAAAGGTTTCCCCTAAAGTTATCTTTTCTTTCAAATAACCTCAGACTAAACATGGAACCCACTTAATACCAGAGAAGCAGGACTATCACTTTTCAGCATTCTTGCTGCATGAGATGCTAGAATGGTTCAGTTTAAAGAAACCCTCAAAGAGCATCAAGTCCAACCTTTCCCCCAGCACTGGCAAGGCCACCCATGTCCCCAAGTGCCACATCCACACTGCTTTTAAATCCCTGCAGGGATAGAGACTCAACTTTTTACTGCAAACACAAGGTGCCATTTGAAGAAGTGCATCAATAAAACCATATTAAAAACCAACAGATGGGAGCTGGAAAAAACAAATTGTTTTTTTGGTTTTGCCTTTCCTGGAGCAGCACCTTATTTCCACAAGGATGAAGATCCAAACAACAAATCCACAAATCCTAGCTGGCTCTGCCACACAGTTTGCAGGAGGACTATTATTACCTCAGCCTCCTTGCATGAGATTTAAATTAGCAGATTTAATTAGGTTTGTGCAAAATAAAATCCACAAAAACACTCGTATGGGTATTTCCTTTTCACAACCTGTTATTCCCAGTAAAAGCAAAAAAACCCAACCCCCTGATTAAAGTAACAGAGGAAATTATGTTCCTTTTTAAAGGCACTAATTAGGTTTCTGTGGAATGCTGGAGGGGGACGGGTGAACCCGTCCAATCTACATGGATTTCACAGTTCATTTCCAACCTCAGCCAAATCCCAATTTATCTCATTAGAGAACAATATTTCAATCTCTCTTTTTTTTGCAATAAACCAAAGCTGGCACATTTGATGCTTCAGCTCCAAACCAGTGGTGGGAATTTGTGGGGAAAAGAGGGAACTCTCCAGTTGCAGGGATATCCCAGTGTGACAATTACTGTAAGCAAAGCAAGAGGCAGAAGCCACCTGTCTGAAGCATTGGTGGCTGAGCCTGTGTTGTTGTAGATGCTCCAGGCCTGAATTAGCTTGGGGAACTCTGCAAGAGCAGGACAAACTATAACCGTCTTTCCCCCAAAAAAATCACAGGGGTGTGTGGTAGAATTCCTGAGTTTGCCCAGCAATCTTAACATTCCTGAATTTCCACATTTCAGACCAACTTGTCCAGTCCACAGACTCAGCCTAAGAGCAAAAACTGGCCAAGTCCTCAAAAAAAAAAAAACCATAAAAAACAAACAAACAAACAAAACCAAAACCAAAACAAACAAACAAAAAAAGGGCCAAAAGCAGCATCTGCAAGGCTTTAAGGTGGGTTAGCAATGGAGGAACAGAAAGTGGGGAGGAAAAAAAAAACCACCACACCCTAAACAACTGAAGAAACCTGAGACAATCAGTGACATCCAGGAGCCAAGCACACACCTCTGGTGCTGTTGATCAGCTACAGCAGCCTCCTCACCACTGTGAAAATGTCCCAAACCTGTGCCTTGTCTCCAGAAAGGGATGAGAAAACCTTTTGAGGTCAGCTAAGAAGGTGTTGTGATTAAGATCACAACCCATCTCAATTGGCTGCTGAAAGCAGGTGCAGAATGAAGGGACTACCAGGGGCTTGGGGTTTGATCTTTAAAGGGCTGCATGGCAGGAAGCCAACGAGGTGAAAGCCCCAAAAGCCTGAAGCCAAGGGTTAAACCCATCCAGCTGCTGACTTTGGCAATGCTGATGCTAATGCTGATGTATTAAGTAAAGGGCAAACAAATAAAACTACACAATAACTGCAAGTCAATACCTTAATATACAATCAAAAAGAACCCCAGAACAAACAAATCGGTTCAATAAGTTTCATGTCCTTTTGAAAACTGTTCTCTTATTAATATGACTAATAAAGTTTGGCTACAACAAAGCAATAACCTGTGCATGAAAAATGAGGAGTATAAATGCAATTATTGTTTGGAGAAAACAGGGTACACACACTGAAGAAGCCCACAAGAGCAAAATAAAGCTCTGTTCACAACAAGAATATTAATTCTGAATTAATTCACTGGTGTTTCTTTTAATGTGCTGGACAGATTTAGGCTCATATTTAAGACACCTGAGAAGAAAACAAGGTGCATCAACTCCTCAAGCCTTAGAACACCAGTTAACCCTTTGGTAAATGATGGGAAGCCAGCAGCCAGCACAATGCCAAAGTAACCAAGGATTTGTTTTCATTTTTAACGCAAACCTGCAGCTGCCTGCACCCTTTCCAGCGGAGGCACTCGGGCTGGAGCTGGGAATGAGCCCTGCCCTCAGCCCCTGCTCCCAGGCACAGCCTGGGTGATGTTTATAAACACACTTATGTTGCACTGAGCAGGCTGCTCTTCCTTCAGGACACAATCCAGGCTTTCAGGCACACAAGGAATACACGGCCAGATTTTCTCCTATTACCTCACCATCTGGTGCTGTTGTCTGAGAGCTGCAGGTTTGAAAAGCACTCACAGAACACATTTTGGTGCGAGTTCATGTGTGTGTTGTCTGAGACTCACCTGATTGCCTACAGAAGTTCTGCAGCTCTCTCCTCTCACAGACACACATTTCTAACAGTCTCACGTGTTCTCTGAGCAAACTCCACACTGCTGAATTGCCCTGCCGTGCTTTGGGGTGATTTACACACATGGAGGTTACACAGAGTTCTACATGCTGCCATTTAACTTCTGCAGACTCCAGCATTCCCAGGGAAGTGCTGGAAGCTGAGCTTTATCTTCCCCCGTGCCCCCACATTCCCCGGCAAAGTCAAGTTGTTCTTCTCTTCAAGGACCTGAAGCAACCACGGTGCCACTGCAACCCCTGGTGCCTTCACTCCTAAAACTCTCCAAGTCACTGCACTCAGCAAAGTCTCTGCTCTTGATTCCATCTGCAGTCACAGTGACCCCAATCATCACTGGGCTTGCCCAATATTTCAGATACTCATGAAATACCCCTAAAACTCACCTACACACCGATGCTTTCAGCAACACCAGTCTCCACATTCCTCACATCCACACAAGTGAAGCCTGAGGACCAGGGCTGCTCCAGCCCAGCAAGAGGGAAGTTTCACTCATCCCAAATAAAAAAGTTTCAAGCATTAATATCATAAAAATACCCATCAAAGCCACATCTCTCCCCATCAAACGTGTGGGGGGCAAAAGCTATTTTAAATACCCACTAAGACTGAAGAAAATACTTTTCATAGAATGCAGTGATTTGGCTTTAAACCAATTTTTTAATTAATTAAATTGCAAGCTGAAAAAGCGCTAGTTAGGAGACCCACTTCAATTTTTAATTTTTTTTTTTTTCTGGATAGCTTGTACAAGCTCTCTGCCAAGTTACATCCGCAACAAACCTGCTCTGATACCCAAATGCCAGCTACATGAGATAGGAACATCAAAACCCAGAGAAACGGTACTGTTGAATAGCTTCTGCAATTCCGCAATTAAAAAAACAACCAAACAAACACATGCTTGCAATTGAAGGAAAAAAACAAGTTTGGAAACTATCTCATTTTGCTCATTAGAAGTTGAATCCAAACCGCTTTGAAGTCTGAGCTCTACGATTTCAGGCTGGGACGGGAGAGACTGAAAAGGGTTTGCTGTTTGCTTTTTATTTTGTAACCAGCGTCTTGAGCAACATTTATCAATTCTAAATGCAAATGAAGCTGGGCTTAATTTTGCATTTGTATTCCAAAGGTTGATTGCCACATGCTAGAGTAACAAACAACACAGGAGATCTTAGGAGCTCGAGAAGGAGAGCAGATAACACAAACCTACATTTCTAAGATTCTGTTCACACTATCATGGACACAAAAATTAAAAGCCCCAAGAAAGTTTGAATACAGAAACTGGTAGCTTATCATGTTTTGTAGGAGTAGGAACTACTCTAAGTAGAAATTTTACTCTTCCCTTAAAATTTCATCTCAGGTTAGCACAGCAGTGTTTCAAACTTCACTTAAACACTTCACATTCCCCGATTTTCTCATGCACATAAAATCAAGACGCAAAATCTCTTTTAAAAGGCTACCACTTCTTGCTCTTGCCCATGAGAGCAAACCTCACACTTCAGCAGGAACCCAGACTTCCAGAGTTTTAAAAAATTCTTCAAAAATTCCTCCCCGCAGAAGGAATTCAGGTTTCCAACTCAAGCTTTAAGCGTCTTTCTTTTAACATTAAGATATCAGACTTTCTCCTTCCTTCTTCCACAGCTGAACAGACAGTGCCCTACCAAACCTTCCAGCACACTCCAGCTGGTTGGGGGTTTTTGGGGAGAGGAGGAGAGTGAAGCTGCCACAGGTTGCTGTCATTCCATTCCCACCTGGCCCAGCAGGTTTCTCTCCAAGGATCCAAACCTGCCCTTCACAGTCACTCATTTCATTCCCTGCTCAGTATCTTCCTTTGAAATCAATGTTAAAACTTGCAGGAACTGACCAAGAAAATTAGGAGCCAGAAGAATCAACTTAGCAGACAAAACCAGAGAAATCAGCTGCCCCAAAACACCTGAGGGGTGGCTGTGACGCTTGGATGTTGCTTTGACAGCACTGAAAAGCACGGATGGAAAGTTTGCCTTTAGATTCCCCCTCTGGACTTGTCCCCAAAGCCTTTTAAAGTATCTTGTTGGTTTTACAACGAGAAGACAAGATAATCACTGTGACAAATGGCAACATTTACATTTGGGACATTAATTCACTCCTGAGCACATCACCTGTCTGCCACTTCACTCCCACACCAAGTCTGAGGCCCTAAAGAGCTGGGATTTAAGCCCAGCCTTGTTAAACCGTTGTATTCAGCTCCTGCCTCACTCTGGCAAGAGGCTGAGGGAGCAATTTTCCCATTTACCCTATAAAACCCCCCAAGCATTGCCTGCTTGACTCTGTGGTGTATTCCTGACCTAATTCATGCTGGAAAATATTTCCTAGAGTTCAGTAGGTGAATTCTCCCAGTAAGGCTCATGCATTTGTTCCAGCAGAGAGCATGCACAAAGCAATTTAACCTGGATTATCCTTTGTAATATCCGTGCAGCAGCTTCTCATTTTCTCAGCTGCCTGCATGGGAGTCAGGCCCAATTCCTAAAAGCAAGGAGTTCTGGAAACCTGGACTTCAATGAAAATGCTGATATTTGCTTTATTCTCACTAACCAATTATTAGAAGCTGCTGAGCACCTGAAGAGCTCAGAAAACAGAGAAAAGCTCCAAAAGAGTCCTCACCACAACCCTGGGGCAACTTGGCATTTATTTGGAATTTGTCAGTGAATCGTTGAGTTTTCCAGAAGTCAAAACTTCAGTCCAAAAGTACAAGAACACAATGCAGGATTTGCAAAATGTCAAACCCATAAATCTTGAAAAGCTGTAATTTGTTTCTTCCCAGCCTTTGGGTATTAATGGGATTACTAAAAGCAACGGATCAAGAATGGGAAAAGATCAAGCCTTCATTAATTTATAGAGCAACTGATTAAGCAATACTGCTGCTCTACAGACTAAAACTAACACTTACAGGCTGTTAAATAAGTCTAGTTTAAAAAAATACTCCTCCACAGTGATGCCCTTTGAAAAAATTAGGATTAACCAAAGCATGCAACTTCATCACCACCTACTGGGCAGTGATCTACAGGAGATGAGGGCTGGATAGGGCTGGGAAAATTGCAAGTGATGTTTTGTGAGGAAAACTCTGACAGTCCCTAAACTAATGGATTGCAAAGTGTAATTTGTATTAGTCCTGATGGGGCAGGTAGTCCAAAAACCCCGATATTTTGAGGTGAATGGCACCCAACTCCAAAACTCCTCCCAGCAACAACTCCAACAAATGGCACCCAACTCCAAAGCTCCTCCCAGCAACAACTCCAATCATCAAACTGGGAAGAGCTGAGCAGCACCTGAGGCTCAGGCTGCACTTAATACCCCTGGGGAAGCTTCAGGAACCACCCCTACCTGTGCAAAATGTTTTTCACAAAAATGTACAGAATTCCAAACCAAAGGAGCCCCAGCAGAGGAAGCAGAGTGACCTCAGGGAGGTGACCCAGGGCACTGCGTGTCACCCTCAGGAGCTGCAAGGACTGAAGGAGGAAGGCAGCTCATCTTCCTCAGCCAGTTTCTCAGGGCTTGTGCTAATCCCAGGCTGCAAAACGACAGGAAAATTCAAGAATTCACAGATCACCTACAGCAAAAACTCCAGGGAATCTGTAGCCATCTCTCTGAAAAGAGATCTTTGAGCATCCAGCCCAAAATTAGTTGGTACTTAAGTGCTCAGTGGTCTCAGAAACACCAAAACAAACACGATTCCACATCACTGGATCTTCAAGAGAAATTCCTGCCAAGACAGGATTTACTGAAATGCAAAGCAGGATTTACTGAAACACCTGCTTCCTATGTGACATCAACACCTGACGAAAAAAAAAAAGCCCAAATTCCGAAATTAAATGAGTGACAGGACAGATAAAAATGTTCCATTTCTTACCAACAGGTTGGCTAAGAGCCAACCATCATCATTTCACAGATAAGGTGCTGTAGCAGCAGCAGTATCCACGGGGTTTATTTCACTTTCTTTTCTTTTTTTTTCTCTCCTTTAAATGCAAACCCCACTGTCTGAGTAACACACAGGGAAAAGTGAGCTTGTGGTAACCCCAGCCGTGGCTTCTGGCAGTGTTATTTGAATTCCAGTCCCAAACAGGGAAAGGAGGAGAGTGTCTGTACCCCAGGAGAGGATCCACAACTGCAGGATGTTGTGATTAGCATCTGCAGAACTCACTTTGGGGGAAAAAAACAAATAAATTGGGTTAAATGCAAATATGACTGAAAGTAAGCAAAGGAAGGAGCTGCTGCAGTGGGGTTTAGATGTTGTATTCCCATGACTGCAGGCAGCTCACAGGTGGGAACCCAAGACAGGACTCACCAACAGCAAAATCAGCTCCCAGAGTGCAGGAGGGGAACAGGGGGTTCAGGGGATCTGAAGTGCAGAAATGGGAGTGCAATTTGCACTCAGATCCAGCCAGGAAAAATAGTGTGGCTATAAATAGGAGTCTGCTGTATATTGCATGAACTGCACTGAGATCCTGGAAGGAAGCAAAAGCTGTTGTTGGAGCCTAAAACCATCTCAGGGAGAGAATCTGGGTGTGCAGAGCAAAGGGAAGGGAGGGGAGCACAAGATGAAGGGGGAGGCACCATCTCTGCTGCCATCCTTGCTGTGCCCTCCTCACTCCCACCTTGAAGGAGACCTTATCAAATTCATCAAAATAATTATCCTGCAAAATTAGAAACCCCATGGAAGGAAAAACAACAAAAGAGAGAGTTCAGGAACAGAAGGGTTTCCAAATGAGTTTCTCAGATTACTGTGCACAGATATAGAACAAGGATTTAACCACCTGCTTCCACTGTGAGCCACAAAGCCACCTGGCAACGTCCAGAGAGAAGATTCGCTCCATAACTTCATGTAAATACAGGGCACAGCGCTTGGAACAACACACACTGCCTTAAAAATAAATATATCAAATTTTCTCAGGAGCTGCAAGGCATGAAAATGCAACAGGAATATCTGAGAGCAGCCCAGGGGACTACAGAACCCCTCGTTTTTCTGGGCAAGGAAACAGAATTCCGTTTGAAAGGAATCACCAAAATGATTTCTGATCTAATTTAAAGGATTACATAAAAACCTAATAATCTCCAGTTGTAATTAGATAAATGGCATACTCAGATTGATTAAGCTTGTCATTTACAGCAAGAGCCCACATTCCTCTTGTCTGTAACAAGAATGCTCCATTGGAATGTTCTTCCATTGGGAAAGCTCCATCAGTCAAAGCTTAGGAGCCAATGGATGGTGTAGCTTTAATACAGGGATGGCTTAAAGTCTTTGAAATTGGCCTGAAAAGGTGTTTTTGCAAAGCAATGATTTATTGCCCTTATATTTAAAAAACCTCATCCTTTTCCAGCCCCCACTTCCCCCGGGCAGTGTTTGCCCAGCCCACACGGACAGACAGACAGGCTGGAAGCTGCACGTTGGGATGTGCTGCATCTCCTTCCTCAGCCTGTCCTGCAGAATTCACTCAGGGAACAACAGGGGAAGCCCATCCACTCAGCTGCCTTCTAACTCCACTTCAAGTCTTCTCCTCTTCCCAGACACTTCCTCAGAAGCACAAGTGCCAGATCCTCCCCCGAGCTGCATTCCCATCTCAGGAAGTAAAGAAGGGAAAGGTGCATCAGTGCAGCCATAGATTGCTTTAAATGTGCATGTTCTACTAAAGCCATCAGGAAAAGCTGCATTATTCCCTCCAGGACCTAAATGAGCTACAAGAAAGATGGAGAGAGACAATTTCCAAGGGCCTGGAGTGGCAGGACAAGGGGGAATGGCTTCCCAATGCCAGAGGGCAGGGATGGATGGGATATTGGGAAGGAATTGTTCCCTGGGAGGGTGGGCAGGCCCTGGCACAGGGTGCCCAGAGAAGCTGTGGCTGCCCCTGGATCCCTGGCAGTGCCCAAGGCCAGGCTGGACATTGGGGCTTGGAGCAGCCTGGGATAGTGGAAGGTGTCCCTGCCCATGGCAGAGGTGACACTGGGTGGGCTCAGACTAAGTTCTCCATGAGATCACCACAGACATTGCAGATGTCTACAATCATCCTTCCTGTTAAAACTTTGTACACCAACCTCAAACTTGAGAATCACAGAATCTTTTAGTCTGGAAAATCCCTCCCAGCCCATGGAGTCCCAGCTGTGCCCGATGCCCACCTTGTCCCCAGCCCAGAGCACTGAGTGCCACGGCCAGCCCTTCCTTGGACACCTGCAGGGATGGGCACTGCAAAGCTCCCTGGGCAGCCCCTGCCAAGGCCTGAGCAGCCTTTCCATGGAGAAATTCCTGCTGCTGTCCAAGCTGAGCCTCCCCTGGCACAGCTTGAGGCCCTTTCCCCTTGTCCTGTCCCTGTTCCCTGGCAGCACAGCCCGACCCCCCCTGGCTGCCCCCTCCTGTCAGGGACTTGTGCAGAGCCACAAGGTCCCCCCTGAGCCTCCTTTTCTCCAGCCTCAGCCCCTTTCCCAGCTCCCTCAGCCTCTCCTGGGGCTCCAGCCCCTTCCCCAGCTCCGTTCCCTTCCCTGGACACGCTCCAGCCCCTCCAGGGCTCTCTGGCTGGGAGGGAACAATAAGCAGGGAAGCAGCAAGAAAACATTCCCATTCCTCTGGAGGATGAAGTAATTATTTTCATTTCAAATATCTTAAAGAATCCCAAAAGAAATAGAAGTAATGCATAAAAAATGCTGAGATGTAAGAGGAAGAATCACACCAGGAGTTCCATCAGCATTACTCCAGGTCCGAATGAGACAACAGGAATGCTGGGGCACAGAACCCATCAGTGCCCAATGCCTCTAAAGGCTGAGAAAAGCAATGTTTTCAAGGTGAAGGACTGCTACTCCTATAAAAAGGGCAGAGGCACTACAAAACCTCGGGTCCAGCAGCCTGGCATTCCTCATTTCTCTAGGAATTTTTAATGTATTGCCATCAAAAACAATTGCACAGAACACGGAGCCACCTGCACTCCCACCTGCCCTGGGGGAGGGTTATCCTGCAGTTCTCCTGTCTGGATGACACAAAATGTCAACAGCTGCAATGATAAAACCTTTGGGAGCAAAGCAAAGCCTTGGAGAGCAGTAAGTGGGATGATTCACAGCAGGGGAAGAGCTCTGAAACGCTCCTGAGTCCAGCACTGACCCCAGAACTACCTTTAAACAACAACAGGAGCCCCCAGCCCTTCCCTTGCTCCCTCCCCCAAACCCATCAATACCTTGGGAATAATCCATGCAGCAAGGATAAAGAGCACTCATCACAGAAGTAACTCCATTTCAAGGTACGTAAGACATAATATTATATCAAAAATTTAAATATACTCATGTGTTGTATTAATGTAAAACTTCTCAGAAAAAAAAGCTCTGCGTCCCTAGTCGACAGTGAGCTCTGAAATACTGCAACTATTCCTGCAATAAACACTCAGGTTCTGTTCTTAAATTAAGTTGGCCTCTCCAAAACTTGCCAAAGCTCCAGCTTTTCTCCGTTTATTTTATAAAATATTGATCACTGAATATGATGGATTAACTGCAAGCCAGAAATTTATAACAAGTGTGCAGCATGTAAGAGTAAACTGCAGTTTTATTGGCTTTTCCTTTCCCTTAAGCTCATCCTTGTTCTTATATATTCTCAAACCCTCAATATCACTAAAAATCATTGGGTTGTATTTCAAGGAATTTATGTCTATTTAATGATACTTCACTGTTAGTAATTGAGAAGAAGGGGAATAATTTTTTAAAGAAATGGCAGTAATTGCTCCAAAATCCTCTTCTGGAGAGCAACAGATGTTATGGTGCTTCCTATAATACACATTTTTCAAGAAATACAGTTTTCCATGAATTTTATAGGACTAATTAGTTCCAAAATGCAGAATTCCATCCTCCTTTCTCCCAAACTCCTGTGAGAACATATGAACCCCAGTTTATTGGGGTTTGCAGCTGGGATATGAAACCAATATTGGTAACAAAGTTCTCCTTCCACCAAACACAAAGAACCCTCCAGTTCCCAAATAATTTCTGGGAGAGGGATGAGGTCTGAGCACGACAGGAAGAAGCTGCTCAAAGCAATATGCAGCAATCACAGAGCAATAAAAATTATGTATATAAAATTATCATATTTTACAAAACATTTGCTATTTCTGAAAGGTTGTGTATCTGATATTTTAACTCTAATACTTAAAAACCACATGAGGACTCTCAAGTCAGCTGATTTGGGTCAATAGCAGAGATGGATTTCAAAGCATTAAATAAACCCTCTTTCCGTTCCCCTCAGACAGGAGTAAATACTCCAGCATTTTTTACATATATTGGACACTAAACACTGAATTTTCTTTCCACTTCTTATCTCAACACAGTCAACACATTCCAAAACACGGCATTAAAAGGATAATGGATTGCTGTGAACATGGGGTGAACTCGATGGCTTTCCTGTAATTTCCAAAACAGATTATGAAACAGAATCATTCCAATTCTGGGCAATTCCCATCTAGCTTCCAGCAGCCACATGGGATTAGGGTTAGGGTTAGGGGTTAGGGTTAGGTTAGGGTTTTATTCCTGTGGAGGAATAAAAATGCATCCTTGCAGCCCAGCCTGCTTTTGTGTTCATTCACAGGTTTAACTTCCCTTTCTCCCCCCATCCTCTAAGATTTACCTTTCTTCCCATTTTTTTCATATTTATTGCCCTTCCCTTTGTGTCCTCCTGCTTTTGTTCAATCCAAAGCCTTGCACACCTCTCTTGGAGAAAATCTTAAGGACTAAGTTCTCTTCACAGAATAACAGATTGGGAAACACCTCCAAGTTTATCGAGTCCAACCTTTCCTAAAGTTGCAGCTTCCCAACAGAAAAGGATTGGATGTAATAACTAACCCAAACCAAGGAGCTTCTGAGGCAGGCACAGTGAATCCATGGGACACGCAGGATCCATGTCCAGGCGTGGCAATGTCACCTCCACACCAAAGTGACCCTCACTGATTCGCTGTTTCATCCCCAATCTGGTCTGAGCTACAGAAACCCACTGGAGTGCATTAAAATGTCATGTTCTTAATGAAGCTGGTCTGGGAGACTGAGGAGCTGAGCTGGACGCTGCAGAGAGCTGTTCCAGGAGCTCTGACTTATGAGACAGGCACAGATAAGATTCCTGCACTCACACTGCTGGAGGCCTCATCATTTTCTGACACGTTATATTTCAAAGTACTCCTAATTTCCTCCAGTTATTCAGGGAGAAATGGTGCTGCACTGCAGTGATTCCAGGCAGCCTTCCCTAAAGGATGCACTGAATGGGAACACTGATCCCCTCGAGTTTGCTTTTGGAGGGATGAATCTGCCACATTTGAGTTCCCTTTGTCACTGCGGAAGAGCACAGGGAGAAACCAGAGGCGGTGAGGGCACCTCCCCACACACCAGTACTGTACATCCAGCACAAAAATATCGGAGTTGTCCCTGCTCCTGGAGGAGAAGCAGCTCTCTAAAGACCCACACAGACAAAGCCATGCTGGCAAAATTGGGAAAATGCTTTCAAAGAGAATCTGAAGTGCCATCCCCTCCTCCTGTTGGAAAGGCACCGGATCCTGTTCAGGGAACACATGGTATCTTGGATGATCTCACTCTTCACAAAGCGTGTGTGAAGTAGAAGGATGGAAAAATTTTCTCCCTGTGAGGTGGGGAGGCCCTGGCACAGAAGCTGTGGCTGTCCCCAGATCCCTGGCAGTGTTCAAGGCCAGGTTGGATGGGGCTGGGAAGGTGTCCCTGCCCACGGCAGGAGGTGGAACAGGATGGGCTTCGAGGTCCCTTCCAACCCAAACCATTCCATGATTCCATGAATAACTTGACCCACTGATGATAACCTCCTTGCTTCCAGCACCAGGAAGAAGGTTTGGCCATGCTCTCACCTCAAGACTGGAAATACAGAATCCTAAAGAATAACAGGACAGCTCTAGAGATTCATCTCTTGCAAGACGCAACTTCCATTTGCATCGAGGTGATCAACCCTGGTCTTTCCTACTTCCAGTAGGTTCTTGGCTCCAGTCATGGGAAAAACAGTAACTCACTTCTCACACAATCCAGCTGAATGTGCAAGTCCTAACTGGTTACAACCCAGAGTTCAGCAACTCCTTCTTCTACACAAAACAATGCTTTTAATAAAATGTTACTAGAGGGAAATGATTGTCCCCCTGTATTGGGCACTGGTGGGATCACATCCATGTCCTGAGTCCAGTCCTCATGGACAGGGAGCCCTGGAGGGGCTGGAGCGTGTCCAGGGAAGGGAACGGAGCTGGGAAGGGGCTGGAGCCCCAGGAGAGGCTGAGGGAGCTGGGAAAGGGGCTGAGCCTGGAGAAAAGGAGGCTCAGGGGGGACCTTGTGGCTCTGCACAAGTCCCTGACAGGAGGGGGCAGCCAGGGGGGGTCGGGCTGTGCTGCCAGGGAACAGGGACAGGACAAGGGGAAAGGGCCTCAAGCTGTGCCAGGGGAGGCTCAGCTTGGACAGCAGCAGGAATTTCTCCATGGAAAGGCTGCTCAGGCCTTGGCAGGGGCTGCCCAGGGAGCTTTGCAGTGCCCATCCCTGCAGGTGTCCAAGGAAGGGCTGGCCGTGGCACTCAGTGCTCTGGGCTGGGGACAAGGTGGGCATCGGGCACAGCTGGGACTCCATGGGCTGGGAGGGATTTTCCAACCTGAAGCATTCTCGGATTCCAGTGCTATGAAAAGGTTTTCACTGGGTGTCTCCAGAGTAATTACAAAAAATGTTTGTAAAGACACTTCCTTCAACTGTTAACACATAGAGAACAGTAGCATGTTCTGAGTAGCTCAGAAATATGACTGTAAAGCAGAAGATATTTTAAAAAATATATTAAAATAAAAGAAAGCCTTCCTGAGACGTATAAGCCATACGGATTCAGCGATACCAAATCAGAAAAAAATGTCACTCGGCCATCTCCCTAAAATAACAGTGACAGCATTCATTAGCTGGACTCACTGTCACCCTGTGCAGTTCATTAACGATGCTGCTTTCTCCGTTCACACAGGAAACTGTTTAGCATTCCCCTGGACCTGCTCAGGCTTCCCTTTCACTAGAGCTGGAAGGGAAAAAAAACTCCAGATAATGAAAGCCAAACATCTGGCACATTCAGCAAACACTTGCATCCTAATGATGGGGGGAGAAGTCATCCCTCTCATCAGTTCATTTCATCCCAGCCGTGTGCGTGGGGTGCAGAGATGGGGAGCACAGAAGCCTCTCTTCAGCCCCCACCAGACTGTCAGATTGGGATCTAAAGGATGGATCTGCACTGCCACTGCTCACTGGGTTGACATTCTCACAAGGAAAAGCACATTTTTCAGGGATTATATGTAATATTTATATATATAGTTATATGGTCTGGGAGAAAAAACAAGGCCAGGAGCAAGGCACATTGAAGGCAGACCTGAGCAGGGACGCCGAAGGCAACCTGTAAAAAAAGCCCTACAAACCTTGCAGCCACACAGAGCAGTTCAGGTGGCTGGAGATGATGCTTAAAGGGCTGGAACCTCTCTGCTCTGGGGACAGACTGAGTTGGGATTGTCCAGCTTGGACAAGAAAAGCCTTCAGGGAGACCTCAGAGCCCATTTCAGTGCCTGAAGGGGCTCCAGGAGAGCTGGGGAGGGACTTGGGACAAGGGATGGAGGGACAGGACACAGGGAATGGCTTCTCACTGGCAGAGGGCAGGTACAGGAGGGATATTGGGAAGGAATTGTTCCCTGGGAGGGTGGGCAGGCCCTGGCACAGGGTGCCCAGAGAAGCTGGGGCTGCCCCTGGATCCCTGGCAGTGCCCAAGGCCAGGTTGGACTTTAGGGCTTGGAGCAGCCTGGGACAGTGGAAGGTGTCCCTGCCCATGGCAGGGGAGGCATTGGATGGGCTTTAAGGTCCCTCCAACCCAAACCAGTCTGGAATTCAATGAAGTTCCCTTTGGCTCTGCTGCAGGCAGCAGGGCCAAGCCAGGGCTCACAACTCCCAGTGTTCCCACATGGATATCAAAGAGCTGCCACACCCAATCCAGAGAGGGAAAGCCAGTTTCCCTCAGCAAAGCTGTCAAGATCCAGAGCAGGGTCTATAAAAGACAGTGTTGGGCTGAAGAGGGTGCAGGCAGAGCTGCCAACACGCTGGGATGAGGAGCAATCCCACTCCAAAGAGGGTGAGCATCCCAGCCAGGGGGAATGGCTCTTGGAAAGGCAGGAAGAGGCCTTGGTGGAAAGAACAAGCAGCTCCATGTGTCCCTCAGCACAAGGAGGAACAGCAGACACTGCTGATAGCCACAATCCCTTAGTTGGAGCCATTGAGAGGGACCATCTCCAAATCTTTCCAAGAAAAGGCGACAGGGAAAACAACGTGAGACCTTTCTCCCAATTTTAGGAGAGGAAAAAGAGCAAAAAGGACAGGTACTGGGAGGGTTCACCTATCTCTGTTCACAGAGACATCTCCAGGTTATCCCTCACAGAATTCTTTGGCACTGAGTTCTATGGCTAAGTCCTTATGAGTAAGGGAATAGAAAGGCATTCTCCCGAAAGAGAAGCAACAGGTTCCACCCACATGATGGTTTGTGCTGCGTTCTCAGTTCCCTGACGTTGATCCTAGGCCAAGATTGTGCTGGGCCTTGGATCAATCCATCATCTTTCCCCTGGAAAGCTCTGCAAGCAGTGGTAGCAGCCTTCAGCTCTGTCTGGTGTGCAGCTCATCAGCTGAGACGATTGTAGCAATAACCGCGCTCTCCCACGGCTCATAAATTGCAGCCGTGTGGGCTCCACTCTCCAGCTGAGGCTGGGAAATCGGGGCAATTCTGAGCTATTCAACTGGAAGGTACAGGGCCATAACTTCTCATCCTGCTCCCTGCATTAAAGGAGAGCCTTGCCTGTGGTGTGTTTAACATGCAAGGAAATCAGATCCACCCGGGAGCAGAGGACAGGAGTCAAGGTTAAGGGAGAAGCACGTCCTCTCCGCTTGTTTCCCGGCACACCTGGGACAAGCACAGTCTGCTCAAGACTTTTGGCTGCATTTCAAGCAGTTCATGGAGCACAAAGATTGCAAAAGCAACACCGAGGCCCATCTTAGCTCTTCAGAAAACAAACTGGACGCTGCGTGGGGCTGAAGGATCACAACAGCACAAATTAAATCAGGTTTTAATGGTGCAGCAGAAACAGACAGGGCCATCCACATCCTGCTTCCACCAGCTCAGCACTGGGTGTCCAGCCAGCTCAAACTCCTCTAGGTCTACCAAAGAGAGAGCTGTCCATCACAGAATCATGGGATGGTTTGGGTTGGGAGGGCCATTAAAGATCATCCAGTCCCAAACCCTCTTCCATAGGCAAGGACAGCTCACAGCAGACCAGGCTGCTCCGAGCCCCATCCATCCTTGATACAAACCCCACACCATTCCATGGCACCCCTCAGGCCTCTCTCACCACTCAAGTGTCAGTTTGCTGGGAAGTCCATCACACAGAGCATCTCCCTGCCAGGGCCTCACAATATCCATCATTTGGACAAGAAGACAAATCTTCTACATCCACATTTCAAGGTCCTGGCAAGGATACCCACCTTGGGAAGAGTCAGCCCCACCACTACTAAAAGCTTCACTGCACATTCAGGCCAGAAGCAAGGAATCAGAGAAACGATTTTGTGTAGCTTGCTTCCTACAACATTCATGACTTCAGAGGTAGGTCAGGTGTGCTGTAATCCACCTCTTTTTGGGACTGCAGAATCAAGTACTGAATAGTGTTAAGTGTTGCGGGAATTTTTGTTGTAATTGTGATGAAGGGTCGAGGGGTGAATTTTGTGTAAATTGTTCATTTTTGTTCTGTGTTGTGTTGGTTTTGGTGTTGGGAATTTGTTTGTTTGTTTGTTTGGTTTGGTTGTTTTTGTTGTTTTAAGTGAAGGTTGTGTGATGAATGTAGATTTTAATGATAATTCCCAAATACCTTAAATAAGGTTTCCAACACAGTGTCCACTCAGCAACAACAGCCCTGACCAGGTCATTAACTGGTTTCCAAAGAATACAATGATGACCTTACCTGGTTCAGTGATTTAATCCCTGCCCAGGCTGCACCAAAACAAGGAGAAACAGAAGC
This sequence comes from Drymodes brunneopygia, assembly GCA_013400955.1. Taxonomy (NCBI): domain Eukaryota; kingdom Metazoa; phylum Chordata; class Aves; order Passeriformes; family Petroicidae; genus Drymodes; species Drymodes brunneopygia. The sequence continues at coordinate 230,180 of VZTZ01008474.1, read as the reverse complement.
TGAGCCACACAAGTGGTGCTGAACACAGTTATTGGCAATACACAGCATTTCTAAAGCAAATGCTCAGGGAACTTCTGAAATAGAGCCCCCAAAGCACCAAGTGTGGGGAAAACTCATTACAAAACTTTTAAAGGAAGGATATGGTGTGAGAGTACCTCACCAAAATAAGATGTGGGTTATTTATGAACCAGGGATGTAAATTTATGGACCAAGAACATCTCTGTATCCCATGGCCAGCTCCCAACCTTTGTGTCAGACAGCAGTTGTGTGATTTGGCTGCTCCCTGGGCTGGGAGAGCTGTGCTGGTGACTGTGCCCAAGGTGGGGATGCAGGGATTTCTCCAGTTTTTGACATGGAATCAGAGCCCATTTTCCTGGGACCAGCAGTGCAGCAGATCCAGCATTCACTTCCACAGCTCAAAACTTCACATTGGCACCAGGAGGGCACTAAAAACACTCAGCTCCCCTCCCTAAACCTTCCCCCTGCCAAGCACTTCTACCACAGGACAGAAATCCCATGGGTGGGATTCAGAGAATGCATAGGACCTGCAGACTATGGCAGGATCAAGAGCTGTCACTAAATTCCTCCACATTCCAGAAGTGCCGTGGCCTCAGCACACTCAGCCAGTAACAAACCATTTTTGTCCCAGTGAATCACCCGAAATTACAGCTCCAATTGCTCATGGATTGTCACAATCCTGCCTTACTCAGCCCTCATTTTGAGCTAAGATAGTGGAAGTGCTTAAAAATGATAACATTTGTTTAACTCAGAACCTAACGTGTGCCTGGATGCTGGGAGGGAAAAGAGCATGGTAATTTTTGGAAATCCAAAAGGTGTTACAGCATCTTGAGTGTCACAGAGGAAGTAGATTCAACTGCCATGGCTTCAAAGCCAAAGCTCTGGTGATATCCCAGAGACAGAACAGTTCCAGGAGGAAAAGTCACCACAGAATCTCAAATCCAAAGCTCTGGTGATATCCCAGAGACAGAACAGTTCCAGGAGGAAAAGTCACCACAGAATCTCAAATCCAAAGCTCTGGTGATATCCCAGAGACAGAACAGTTCCAGGAGGAAAAGTCACCACAGAATCTCAAATCCAAAGCTCTGGTGATATCCCAGAGACAGAACAGTTCCAGGAGGAAAAGTCACTGCAGAATTTCACTTTACGAAAGGTGGGTGTGATACTAAAAACCATTATAAAATTTCAAGAGGCATTTTGTGCTTTAATAGAGTTCACAATTATTTCTGGATATTGTGATACAAAGGCTTTCTTCTTAAAAACTTGGATTTTAGCTGAGATTTTTGCACTGCAACCTTGCAGCTCTCTCTCTGTCCATCAAACCAACAGTTTGGATCTATGTGTGCATGAACTTGGGACCACCTTACATTGGAGGAAATAAAATCTAAAATCTCTTCTCTACAGAGGGACCAGAGCATCAGCACTTGAAGGAATGTGTTCCTAGGAATGCTTGTGTTCCATCAGGACAGAGCAAATAAATCCCACATCCCTTGTGCTCCCCAGATGAAATAAACTCTGATTATTCCATTTTGTGGGAGCTATAGTTAACGGCAGGGTGGAAACATCAATGCTGTTCCCATGTCTGGCCTAATCTGGGGCAGAATTTTTCCATTTTGGTCCTCTCAAAGAGCTGCCAGAAAGGCAAAACCATTGGGGCAACCAGCGAACTTCATCTTATTGCTCCTCCAGACATAAGCAGAGAAGATTCTCCACAGGATTTTCCCTTGGAGACAGAGACAGGGAGCCAGAAAAGAGCCATATGTTAAATTTCAATATTGGCTGTGACCAAAATCACTCTGGGAAGGGCTGATCCAGGCAAATTGCATTGGGGGGCAGTAATGCCATAAACTGGAGGCAACACATGGGCGGCTGTGGTGACCTTAAGAGAATTAAGAACTCTTTAGAAATTGGGCCACTGTTGGGAAATGTCATTTTCCAGACACAAAGAACAAAAAATACAAATAGCAGCTTAATTTGTGTGCTCTCATAGAGGATTGATCCAGCAGGAAACCTTTGTATCTGGGAGAAATAAGGTTAATTCATTCTCAATTTGGAGAGGATTCACTGACAGAAAATAAACCAGATTTGAATGATAATCAGCTGATTAAACAAGATGGAAAAACAAAAGAAAAAGGGGTTGTAATTGAGGTTATCAGCATTTGTTTGGGGGAAAAAAAGAAATTAGGAGAAGTAACAAGAAAAATCAGCTGAAATGAGGAGCTCAGGTATCTGAATATGAAGGAGGCTCAGAAATCTTTAAATCCTGGGTGCCAAATATTCCATAGAAAAAAGAGGGAGGAAAAGACTCTCAAGATGAAGGACTGTATGGGTGCACAGCTAACAGGGAACTACCTCCAACATGAAAAGGCTTTTCATGGAAACCTATGGAGTTTTAAAAAGCCTAAAACCAGACACAATGAAGACATTAAAAGTAAATCTAGGGAGAATTGGTGTAATAAAATCTCAGGAAGATCTCCAAGAATGCAGCATTTTCCTGACTTTGAGAACTTTATGAAGATTTTTGGGTGCTCTGTGCAGGCAGGAGTCAGGAGAAGAACAATGTGGGTTCCTCTGCAGTGAGATGGATATTTTGAGAAGGATAATCACCAAATCATTAAGGTTGGAAAAGACCTCCAAGGTAATCAAATCCAGTGAGTGTAAGTACAAGGGAAAAATTTGACCTTGTTTGCAGTAAGGGTGTTAATATTTACCACAGGAAGAGAGGGAGGGGGTGAGTGGTGAAGAAAGGAAAATGGAAAAAGAAATGAAATGAAAAATAAGAAACACAAGGGTACAAAAAAAGAAATCATCATAAAGGGAATAAAGGCTGTAGGGGCCATTAAAGTCAAAGCCAGAGTTTGGAAACAAACGGCACACAAAATTGAACACCACTCCAACATTGCCTTTAACTGGGATACTGCAGACAATTAAAGAGCAGGGAATAAATTATTCATGCTTAAGAGAAGAATTCTCTTGAAGCCTACACCACTTCCTTCAGTGGCACAGAGACCCCAGTGGTCTTCCCTTCAAATTCCTTTCCAAAGACATGAAAGCACTGGGAAATATGACCAAATTTCTTATTATTCAGCACAAGGTAGCTCATGAGAGACTAACTAAGAGATTACTTCATCAGATAACATTCCCCAAATGCTGGAGATCCCATTAATCTGGGGATTAACTGAGCATTCAGCAGTGTCACATGGGAAACCCTGAGCTAAGCTGCAACCAGCAGAGGCATTTAGGGGTAGGTGCGCATCTGGTTCACGGGGAGACAACAGCAGAAGTCCTGAAAACTTAAGTGATTATTAGAGGGTCTTAAAATTCAGGCTTGGAACTGATCTCATTAAACATGTCAGCATGTGTCACTGATGATGGGAACAGGTTGATCCCGTGTGACACAGCGGGGACACAGGACTTGGAGGAGGGGCCACTGGTAGCACCCAGAAATAACCAGAGGCTCTGAAGGACTGAAGTAACAGAAACAGGATAAATTCAGAGAGGCTCAGCTCAGGGTCGGGTACTCAGGGAGTGCAAGACATTTCCTGGAGTGCTGCAAAGAGCCCGGTGGAAAATGCAGAGGAAGAGCAGGGAGTGTGAGTTGATTCCAGCAGGATGATAAACCTTCCACTTTTACAAGGGCATGGAGTGACAAGGGAGAACGGCTTCCCACTGGCAGAGGGTAGGGTCAGATGGGATATTGGGAAGGAATTGTTCCCTGGGAGGGTGGGCAGGCCCTGGCACAGGGTGCCCAGAGAAGCTGGGGCTGCCCCTGGATCCCTGGCAGTGCCCAAGGCCAGGTTGGATGGCGATTGGAGCAGCCTGGGACAGTGGAAGGTGTCCCTGCCCATGGCAGGGGTGGCACTGGATGGGCTTTGAGGTCCCTTTCAACCCAAACCATCCCGGGATTCTAAAAACCAAAATCCAACCCCACCATCATTTTTGGAAGGGCTCAGTGATGCCACCGGGGGAGATCTGGCATTAAGGCTGCAGTACCAGCCCCACAGCTGGAGATGCAGATGGTCTTTCCCAATCTGAGGCTCCTAATGCACATTTAAAATGATGAACTCAGAACCAGTGGTGCTAAAACTGGCTCCAAACGTCAGCATTGCCACATCTCAGCCCCAAAAGTTCACTGGTGCTATTAAACTACACCAATGCCCTTCACAAGTCCACTCTTTGTGAAAATTTGCTCCATCTTTCTTTCTTTTTCTTTCTTTCTTTCTTTCTTTTTTTAAAATAAAGCTGATGATTGTGAATAAGAGACTTTCACAGACACACAAAAAAAATACTAATCCACAATTTAAAAAGCAAGTAAAAACTGGACACCTCAAAGCACAGCCGGCAGCTCAAAAGGAATTAATTCACACTTTATACCTTTAACCATTACAACAATTTAGCTGTACAGCAAGCTAAGACCAGAATCCAGCACTTCGTCTTATTTTTCATCTAAAGAGCTTAATTTTTGTTCATTTAATATTATTTGAAAACAGTTGCGAGGAAAGTTTTCTCCAGCAGAGAGACCCATCCCCTGTTCCTAAAGAAAGACATTACCAGGCAATCCCAGACACCAGGAAACCGGGATGTTCATAAAAACAAAAAGGAGAGGAAAAAAAAAAATCAGAATAAAATTCTAACCCCCCATTTTTATAATAGGAGGGGAAAAAAAGGCTCTAAAGCCTCCCCACCTTTCCAAGGAACATTAAAAATTTTGCAGCACAATTTTCCAGGCGACTGCCTTTGTGGCAGAGCCATTACACCTGAGCAAATATGACACAAGGTGACAATACAATTATTCCAAGCAGTGATTTAGCACGGGTAGAACACCATAAAGAAGATATCGAGCCCCAAACTTCTCCACTGGCTGCACATTCCCTCTCCAAGGGTGAGGTGTGAAACACAGCCACTGGGAGTAACTTTCTTGCCTCAGCAGCTCCAGACAAGAGCTGGGAGAGGAAGCTTCATCCTCGAGCAGAGCTGTCCTCTCCTTAAATTCCACTCTTATTTCTTAGGGGTGCATCTGCCAAGCCACAGGGATCATGTTCCTGAAACCTGAGTGCTACCATGGACAGATAAAATGCATCAAATAACCCCTGGCTCACAGTTCTGCTGCCTCCCCTGGCAAAGAAAACCCCCCAGCAACACTGAAATTCTGATAAGAGAAACCGAGAATTCACAGACAAAGTCTCCAACTCTCCAAAGCCATTCTCCACCCCGTGAAAGTCCGGGTCATTAATATTATTAATTATTTACCATATCTCCTGTAGTATCAGCTTCCCAGCTCCACCAATCAGCTGGCTTTATAGGAAGGAAGGAAGGGAGGACTTGGGGTTACCCTTCCACAGGGAATGTTATCCTTTGTGACAACACAGCACCTCAAACACCATCTCCCTTCGTGTGGAGAAATATAAACACACATCTCCCCTCTGCCTTCAAATGCTACATCAACTTTACTTGTTTGCAGTTTATTTGTTTGCACCTGTTTACAGTTCTCCAGATTAAATGGGATGCAGCAATCACTAAAATTCCCCCGTTTTACAAAAATCTGAAGTAGTGGCAGCATGGCAATCAACACCAGGCACAAAAAATTCAGGATTCCAAGAACAGTAATTACTAAAATAATACCAAAATAACAGACAAGGAGTAAGTAAAAAAAACCCAACAAACCCAAAACTCAAAAAACGACCAAGCAACCAAACAAAAAAACTCCCAACAAAACCAAACAAAAGTATGCAGTAAGAAGAGTTAGATATGAAGGAATTCAAGGTATGGCCAAAAGAAGTGGATTTTTTTTAATTAGGGTTAATTATGATATGAGAAAAAAGGGAGAGAGGCTGACAGAAAGTACTAACAGAGCACTTACTACTGAGTGTAGAGGCTTATCAAGGAATTAGCCAGGTACAAGCCCTTAAGTTTCCTAATCCTTAACTCTAAAACCTGCAAAATCCGGGCAGAATGCTGCTGGGCATGGGAGCACTGCAAAGGAATTCCTCTGAGGAAGAGGAGCGGAGCTGTGGGACCTCCACTGTGCCAGCAACGTGAATTTCCAATCCAAACAACTGAGAAGCGAATGTTCAGATCTTTCCTCTCTCACTGCAGGGAAACCACGCCGATGGAAAGACACAGACCTCAGTTTGACAAAGGACATTAAACCCCGGCGGTTTTTACTGACTCACCCCACTCTAAATCTAATGCAATGAGAGAGTCATGATTCTTCTAAAGAGATGGATAAAATATTAGTCCTGGGCGTAATTTTACCTGAATTCCAAGGGAAATCAAACGCAAGACCCCCCAGCCTGAGTTGGCAGTTCAAAGTTTGCTGCTCTGGGTGATGCAGCAAGTTCCCCCCACGTCTCCGCTGGGAGCAGGAGCACACCTGCACCCTCCGCTCTGCTTCCCGAATAACCCCAGAGCTGGAAGAGAGCAACAGCGAGCCCAGCGCCACGCACCTGGCATCAAACAACCCGGGGAAGAGCAACGACGGGTTAAAAAAATACCTCGGCATGTCAGAGCAGGAGGCGCCCGGCCATTCCCCACCGGCGGCTCCGCATCCCGGCTGCTCCCGATGCTGCGATGGGCAGGGATGCGCCTGCCCCTTGCCGGTGCCGGGCACTCCCCCGCTCCCAGCCCGGCTTCCCAGCACACCCTGGCTCTCCCCCTCTTCTCTCCCTTTCTCTCCCCCTCTCGGCGGGCGGAGCTGGGCAGCGTTCCCCNCGTTCCCCGGCTGGCGCTGGCCCCCCCCGAGCCGCTCCCCGCTCCCCGCTCCCGGGCCCGGCTGCCTCCCCGCCGCTCGGTGCGGGCTCCCGCTGCCCGGGAGGCGGCAGCTCCCGCTGCCTTCGGGAGATCATTCTCCAGGACAGCAGGAATCCCGCTGGAGCCCGGCTCGGCACGGCGATGCTGCCGGTTCAGTCTCTCTCTTCCCCCGGGATACAGGTGCCAGGTGCCACCGGCTGAAGCAGCGTTTGGAAAAGAGCTCAGGCTTTTACTCACCTTGGCGGAATTTAAACAGCATTCCCTGAAACTCCCGTTTGCAATTCCCTGAAACTTCACGGACTCTCCGTGCAACTCATGGGAGACCACCCAGGCATCTAATGGAGCTTATTTAAATCAGAAAATCGCGGTTTGGACTGCAAAGGACCTTAAAGCCCAGCCAGTTCCACCCCCTTCCACACCTCCCACAGGCTGCTCCAAGCCCCAATGTCCAGCCTGGCCTTGGGCACTGCCAGGGATCCAGGGGCAGCCACAGCTTCTCTGGGCACCCTGTGCCAGGGCCTGCCCACCCTCCCAGGGAACAATTCCTTCCCAATATCTACCCTAAATTTCCCCTCTGTCAGTTTGAATTTCCTATTGCGTTGTTGGCATTGTTGTCCCTATTACAAAAAAAACCAAACAAGTTCATTTTTTTCCGAATAAGACTCTTCTTTTTTTTGTGAGAGCACAAGGTGAGAGTAAAGGGGAGCTCGTAACATAAGGTTTATATGGTCATGTAACCACTATGAAATAACAACTGAGCACTCCAGTTCTTGAAAACCTCTACTGGAACTAAAATTTTTCCTCAGTCCTTCAAAAAATAAGTACACAAGGGTGTTGCAAACCTACCTAATGCTAGTGCTTCTCACCTACAAGCCCCACTTACCAGCATGGCTTAAAACCCTAATTTCTTTCAAAAATCTTCATAAAATTAAAATAATCAGAATGAACATTATCTTTGAGTTATGTGACCTGGAGTATTATTTATACCTGAACACCAAAACCAATGAAAATAAAATTAAACGTCTTATATCTATGGTAAGACCCAGGGGAATTCCTCTTTCCTGGTGTAGCTGTGTGCTGTATTTAGTTTGTTCTACCATTTATTAATAAGATTTACCTATTCTGTGAGATCCACCTGTCCCTCACACAAACCTGTACTTCTGTAACAGTGTTCACTTCTCACATGTTCCCAAAACACTAAAGCCAGCTCCCATGAAATCAACAGTACAAGATCTTCAAGGCAGGATTTTTTTCCCCAGGAATGAAGAATTCCTACAGGCAGAAAGGACAATCCAGGAGAAGCTGCCTCCAAAGGAGAGAAAAGGCCTCTTGCCCCCAGACGTGTGCATTAAATATCTGATATGCTCCAAGAATGTTATTGTTGGGAGCTTCACATTCCCTCAGAACATCATCAAAAGGAACTAATTCACCTTGTGGGCTCCGATCTGGGAGCGCTTGGCAGAAGGGAGTTCTTCTGGAAGCGTGAGGATCTGACAGGAATAACGATGATTGGCAGGAAAGGTTCTCATTAATTCCCTTCCCTTCCATGTGCATCCTGCATCTCCCCAGCGAGTCTGACCCAAACACAGCCAGGGCCAGCAGCTCACTGAGGATTTTCCTGGCAAGCAGTGGATGAGCTGGACTGCACAGAGTGCAGCACAGGGAAGACTAAATCCCACTTCTGACAGGCTCAGAGGTGCACTTTTCTGCACTCAGGGTGAGGATGACTGGGAAATACATTCTCTTTTTGTAGAAAGCAGGAGCCAAGGTCCTGTTAGAGCCTTGTGTGTTCTTCACCGACCTTATCCCCACCTGCCCATTCCAACCAGTCCTAGGAATGCAACCCAGCCATCCCAGACAGACAGACCTGACCTGCTACAGAGCTCTGATTCTCGTATATCACAATACAACAGGTTCTTCAGTCCAGTCTTTTAAACCTTGCATGAAGTTCCTTCTGATCTTCCAACTCTTTTAAACACCTCGGATGACATTGAGATCTTTGGTAATTATGGAGCTTGTCCTCCCAAAACACATCTCTGGGCATGCAGAGCAGAAGAAGGTGACTGGGATCAGTCAGTCTGGATTTACCAAAACTAAATCATGCCTGACCAACCTGTCTGGGATACAGTGACAGAAATAATAAAGGGATGGAACGTGGATGAGGACGCAGCAGTTATAATTTCCCTTGACTTTCCCCAGACTTTCAGCACTGTCTCCCACGGTATTTTTGTATCCAAGTGAGGACAGTGTGATCTGAAGGGGTGAAGAAGTAAAAAATGGGTGAGCTAAAAAACTGGTTGAATGACAGAGCTCAGATGTGGCAGGAGGAGGGACAACAGGAGAACTTTTCCTTTAGGAAAAGGCTCTTCCTCCAGAGGGTGCTGGGCACTGCCCAGGCTCCCCAGGGAATGGGCACGGCCCCGAGGCTGCCAGAGCTCCAGGAGGGTTTGGACAGCGCTGCCAGGGATGCCCAGGGTGGGATTGTTGGGGTGTCCTGGGCAAGACCAGGAGCTGGACTGGATGATCCCTGTGGATCCCTCCCAGCTCAGGATATTCCATGATTCATAAGCTGAAGCAATCAATAAGGATAATAAGGAATAACATTTCCTCTCAAGAACTGGTAAGAGGTGCAGCCGGGGCGTTGGAGTCTCCATCCTCATGTTTTTTTTCTGGACAAAGCCCTGGAGAACCTGGTCTGAACCCAAAACTGGCCCTGCTCAGCCTTAGTGGGACCAATGATTTTACTTCATTACATTTTACAGTAATTTCTTTCCTTACTGAGTAGTTGTGAAATAGATTTGGGAAGTTGTAGTTAGCGCTTAGGAAAAAAATATTGAATTGAGTCTAAAAGTTGCCAGCATGCCATTTCCAGTTAAAAGCAAGACCACAGCTGTGCAATAAAGTTAAGAATCTTAATGATTTTCAGACTTTGTGTAGTTTAGTTGAGGCAAAGGACAGCACTGGCAGCTTTCTGCTGTATAGGTGTCTGGTTTGTGTAAGGAACAACACATGGAGCGCAGGGAAGTTCTTGGAATTGCAGTAGACAAAATACAGAATCTTTTCATCTCCCACCTGATGCAACATTTTTATTTTCTTCCTGAAAAGCAGAAAGTTTGCAGCTCAAGAAGGCCAAAGATGCAGATGGCAACTGAGTGACTGTGATCAAATAGATTTCAGGGAGAACAAATAATTATTCCTGCTTTATTTCCTGTCATTCAGGTGGTTTGACCTTGGAGGAGAAGGTTGGGGTGTTCTGTAATTCCCTGCAAACAGGAGCTCACAGTAAAATGCTGACCACCTCTTAACTACAGCCCTACATGACAATGTGCCCCTGGGCATGTGAAAAAGACCTTCTAGGGGAGGAGAAGATGGTAAAAATTTAAAGACAATTTGCACAGAGGTAGTCAGAAACATCCTCACTGATTCTGTGAATCCTTTTTTTAGTATTTTTGTCATTGAGAGGCAAAGGGGGTAAGGAAAGACAATCCCAGCCCTCTGGAAGTCTGGGCAGAGCCCTGCAATCTGCCCATCTGTTCACAGGGAGGGATTACACCAAATCCCACTGAGCCTGCATGCTCACAAATCCGGGAGGAGCAGTAATTGGCTTACTGTAGTTTGTTAGATTCATAATTTGATCACAAATTCCTCTCTAGGCAAGTTCATCCACGGCATTCATTTTTCTGCCTTTCCAACGGCTCATTTGTTCTGCAGCACTATAAATATTATGTGAATGAAAATCACAGGAAATGGCTATTCTGTGCTCCAGCACTTTATTAAGAGATATCTATTTCCAAAAAAAAAAAAAAAAAGAAAATAAAAGAATGAAAAAAAAGCTAATTATATCTGCATTTACACAGCTACTTTCAGAAAGATTATCCATGACTCTTTATAGAGCATCAAATGACAAGCCCAGAGCTCTGCCTATGTGCAACAATCAGATATATTCCATATGCAGCTGCCATAAACATTTCTATTCATGCCAGTTCATCTGTGCTGGGATTAACAGAGTGAGAAAAGCTGGCCAAGGACACCTATTTAAAGAACCAGGAGGTTTAAGTGGATGAAACCCGCACAGTAACTTCTCATCTAAAGCGCAGCGTAGCTAATGATGGTGTAACCTGGAATTCTCACTGCAAACACAACCCTTTGGGTCCAATCCTGTCCTTTCCTGCCTTGGCAATGATTCTGGATGTGCCAGGAGCATTTTTGGAGCAGGTCCTGAAAACACCTACACAAAACCAGCAGGGCAAGGACTGGAAGCACAGGGGGGGCTTTGCACAGACTGGGGTTTGGACAAGGTGCTCCCAGGGACAAGACTCTACCCCAGCTGGGAGGTTTTGGGGCAGAGCAGGAGGAAAAGCCCTCAGTGCAACTTGGCAGAGCACAGCCAGCCTGGCAGCCCTGAGCTGAAACAAGATTTCAGGGAAATACATGGAATTTTCAATGCCCAAATCAGACCCCAGCCTGGAAATGCTCCTCTCTGATAGGGGAGCTCTGTGCTGCTGGCAGACCTCAGGTGCTGCAGCAGTTTTGCCTCCTCATTTCCCAGCTCTGGCTCTGTGCATGTGCAGAACTTGGTGCCACTGAGGTTGAGAACCACATTTTGCATCTTAAGCCAGGTGAAATCCAGAGGTTAAGAGGCATAAATAGTCTTCCTCACACTTCACCTCCCGTGGCCTGACTCCCACATCCCAAGCCCTCCACAGAATTGCGACTCCAGCTTTCTACAAACACTCAGCTGGAGCAGGGCTGGAAATGCCCCTCATCCTCCCACATGGGAAATGAACCCAAGCTCCAGCCCCTCAGGACCAGAAGGAAACAAGCCCATAGCACTTCTGTTCAGCAGGAAAACGAAGCATCAGGCCAGCAACAATTTTGGGAGAACCACTCCTCCCCTGGCTGCTGAATCCCTGGCAGCAAAGCAGGTTACACTGGGCTGCAAAGCCAGATTAAGAGATAACTCCTCGATAGGCTGGGCCATAAAAAATGCAGGGAAAGTCCTGGAACAGAATCCCCCTTCTGCTGCCATGTTGGACACCGAAAATGCTAGCTCTGCTTAACCCTTGGAAGAAAGAGGATAAAAATCTGTCTCCAAAGCACAGCTCGGGTGGGGTGGGCACAGAGCTCTCCTTTCACCAGCCCCGAGGGAGAGGATGTCACCCGGTGCTCCTCCTGCCCAGGGTCACCGTGGGTGGCATCTGGTGTCATGTTTACAGTACAGTGCAGAGCTCCAGAGGCTCTGGAGCTGAGTAGGGTGCCCAGGGAAGCGTGGTGGGAATACTGAGGCTGCCTGGTTCTTGTCGGTTCTTGTAGGGCCAGCATGTCCCAGTGAGAGTCACTGGGTGAGGATCCAGGGACCCCAAAAGATGCAGTGGGGTTGTGAAAATTCATTTAATGTTTGGAAAGGGGCAGAGGAATGTAGGACATAAAGCAAATGCACACACATATAAATACAAATATAATATATACACACTCATCTATATTAAAAAGTGCCTTGTAAATGGGTATATTTTAATTGGTGCTTTAAAAGTTCAGCTGCTCCCAACCCCTTTCCATCATTTTAAGCCCACCCAAGGTTGGAACCCTAAACAAGCACTTCAAGCACAAGAAACTACTGAAGTCACAGTCACACAAAACATAGGGATTGTAGTTTCCCCTGTCCTTTCTCCTTCTGGATGCAGAGGCTGGGAGAGCTGTGTCCCCCCACAGCCACATCCAAATGCCACAGCCTGCTCCTAGAGACAGAGTTCAGGTGCCTCTGTCCTGCAGGTACTCTCCACAAGCAGGTGAAAGAATATCAGCCTTAAACAGAATTTTCTTCCATGAACAAGTGCTCAGCAAGGCAGGAACCCAACAGCTCCATGGCCATGGCCTGGCTTTGCTCCCTACTACAGCAACAAGCACGTCACCGGCTGAGCTGCGGATAAAGAACATTTTATTCATGTCCTACTTGAATCCAGCTCATTTGGAGTTGTATCCTGCCTCCTTCTCCCCAGGTGAGCTGGCAGAGGCAGCAGGGGAAACACACAAACCCCACTTCAATCATTTGATCATCCTTTGGCAATAAAAGGGCAGAGAAAGGCACCGCACAAAATGAAATGCTCTTTGGAGCAAAGGGGTGTTTTAAATCCAAATATTCTTATGAGAGATTTGATATCTCCTCATCCAATAATTTTGGAAGAGCTGTAATCCTGTCTGGGAGATTTCCCTAACTGCTCCAGCAATAAACCAAACATTGCACCAGGGCTTTTCAATATATTTGCTTCTCTCTCTGGTACCTTCTCCCACAGTCTGCTCACTTTCCAACAGCACATTGAAGGCATTCAGTTGATATCTGCTTTCCACTACCTGAAATTTTAGTCTTCAAATGGCAATTCTTTAATGGTTTATTGCTCACAATTAAATTTTTGGAAAGGTAAAAGGCTCTTTGGAGGTACTGCTTTAAAGCACCACAACATGACACATCCAGTCCTACACAGTACAACATCCACTTAATTTCCTTTTAGCAGAATTCCTATGGTTTATATTTTTATGGTTTGTATTATTATGGTTTGTATTATTATGGTTTATATTACTATTCTTTTCACAACCCACAGCCCCCATCAGGAGTTACCACACACAGAAAATCTATCCCCCAGAAAATACTTTTTGCTCTCCAACCTGCATGGATTCTCCCCCAGGACACAACGGCAGCCTCCGTTCCGGCATTGACCCTTCTGGTTGAATCCTCATAGGAATTTCACTTTGGACAAGAAGCGCTTTATTCCCAGAATTCTACAGAGCTGCAAAGTAGCTGAGGACTGTAAGTCAACTGCATGCTGTCTCCCTGTCAGTCAGGGCTAATTCCCACAGATTAGAGAAGGAAATCTGTACAGTTCTCCAGGTCCTAAACCCTGCTGCTGAGAGAAGAGCATTGTTTTTCTTCCCAAGCCATCTTTTTGGAGAGAAAAAAAAAAGAATTGCCCATGAATCATTGTTATCTGCACCCGAAGTATCAGAGGAGATGAACCAAGAGCACCAATCCCTGGCTGTGTGTCAGTTCCCAGACCACCCACTCCTAACACTGAGTGTGTTCACCCCAAATAACATCACCATCCCGCAATTATTGTTGTCAATAACAACCCCACAACCACAAATCCCTCCCCTCTGCTTTCTTGGTGTCCTCAGACAACTGCTCCCTGAGGAATGGTCAGCACTGGTACTCTGAATAGGAGGGTTTGAATCACTGTGGAAGATGGAGACAGAAAATCGAATTTGTTCTGTTGCCTTTCACCACAAAATTAAGATTTTCCCTGGATTCAGAGGAGTATTTGCCCTCCTGATTCCTTGGTGTCTGTAGCCGAGGGCTGTGGGTATCACTTCGCAAGGGAGATCCTTTTTCTTACTTGAACTTTTGGACTTTCTCCACACCTTCTCTGGTTCATGGAATGCCAGAATATCCTGAGCTGGAACGGACCTGCAGGGATCATCCATTCCAATCCCTGACCCTGCACAGACACCCCAGCAATCCCACCCTGTGCATCCCTGAGAGCATTGCCCAGTTCTTCCTCCTCTCCAATTCTCTTTCTCCCTCTGGAGGCAGAGAAGTCTCAAGTTATCACTGAGAGCCTCCAAGTTAAAGATGATGGCAAAGAAGTGCTCTGTTGTCCAACTCATATCCCACACAGCACCTGCAAACAGCCCATCAGACACGGCTGCCGGGGAATCATGGAATCCCAGGATGGTTTGGGTTGAAAGGACCTTAAATCTCAGCCAGTGCCACCCCCTTCCCTGGGCAGGGACACCTTCCACTGTCCCAGGTTGCTTCAAGCCCCATCCAATCTGGCCTTGGACACTTCCAGGGGTGGATCAGCCACAACCTCACAGGAGAACCTGCAGGAGAGCAGAATTCCCCACTGTGCTCCAAACCCTTTTTTTGTCAGTTCTGGATAAAAGTGAGTTTCAATGTACTTCCATCAGCCTTGCAAAAAAGCACTAAATGGCACAGCTCTGAGGCTGCTCTTTTGGAGCTCTTTTGGATTAAGGTGGAGGCCTTTGGATCACAGGAACAGACTGCTCAGGACAGGGATGGACTCCCTATCCCTGGAAGTGTCCAAGGAACATGTGGATGTGGCACTTGAGGACATGGGTTAATGGTGAACACGGTGGTTGATGGTTGGACCTGAAGACCTTAAAGGTCTTGTCCAACCTTAATGATCCTATGATTCCATGATTTTTCTTTTATTCTCTGAGTGAATGGGAATATTTAGGATGAGAGTCTTAAAATACGACCAGGAGTTGTGCAGCTCTGAGCTTCTCCTAAAATGCTTAGGGATTAAATTCCAATGGAGCCTTTGCCATCAGTCCAAAATGATGGCAGCACTGCCGTTTTTCCCAATGCTGGGATTGTACAAAGGTAAGCAGGGAGCCAATAATGACCTTTCCAGTGCCAAGGAGCTTATTGGACATGTGGCTGGAGAGGATTGCCTGGAGTCAGGAGGAACAGGAAGGATCCCGGCTTCTCCACAGTGCCCGCGGCAAATCCCAGAGCGCCGAATTCCCACCTTCCCTGCCTCTTTCCTAAAGCTGCTTCTTCAAATGCTCTTCATAGCTTGTACTCATTCACTGTTGGAAAATTCCTGATTGGATAAACGCTGGGTAGCAGGGAAAATGTGCAGTGTGTATTTAAGGTATTTTCCTTCGCATTTCTTATCCAGCTGAAGAAGGAAGATTGGAAGAACTTGATGCCTTCACCTTCACCTCTTGGAATCATTTCTATGTTAATGTGTCATTATGTGACAGGCTTTGAGCAAGGGTCAAGCAGCTCTCAGAACTAGGAACACTGTGCAGTGTTGGGAAAGCTAATGGAAACATGTTTAAAGCATACTGAAAAGAACAAAGGTGGATTAAAAACACCTTTAAGTATTCCCCAAATTCATCTTTATGTTGATTCCGGTCTTACAGGAAATATGATAAAATACTTCAGATAGACCTAAGGGGGTTTTAAGAATCTTACAGAAAAGACTGAAGTCATTAACATTCCAGTTTAAAATCCTATGCAGATAACCCCCTTATCCTTTTTCCATCTCTATTGCTCTCTTCCACATTTCTAATTTTTATACTGGAATATTCCAGAGCTGGATGAAACACCCCCAGAGAAAAGCACAGCAGGAAGCCACATTGGTGTTTGGCTGAACCTAGCAAGAGTTAGGCCATCTCCAGGTATCCAAGTCTCCATGTATCTGCTGGAATAAAAGGAAGGTGGGTTCTCCTCATACTTTAGACATTTTCTACCTGAAACCTCCATGCCTGCAACCCTTACACAGGTTGTGCCAACAGAGTAACTGTTCAGAATTATCCTTGCCAGGCTCTCCTGGGTGAGACAACAAAAATAAGGAAGAAATCTGTGCTCCCCTGGCACTTTCCATCATCCCAGTGCCCTTACTTTTGCTCTTCTCCATATCACCACACATATGAAGCCGCTTCTACTTGCAGAACCACTATAGAGCCCTCTTGAAACCTCTCCTGCACTCTCCTGCTGTAATTGCCAACTCCAAGTGGATACACAGAGAACACTTCTGTAATACATTCTTTTTGCTCATACTTATATTTTATCGTGAAAATACAACTCAAAACATGGTCCAAATCTCAAAATGCCTTTTCTCTCTCCCTGCTAAATGCTAATTATGCCCATGTAATTTGTCTAGGTCAAAATAGCTCCCTTGCTTTAAGCTTAATCACTTCTCCCTATTCTCCGCTTTCTTGCCAACTCTCCTGGTGCTTCCCTATGTTGTTAACTCTTCATTCTCAGCATATCTTCACCAAACCTTCAGTTAGTTCCAAAATTCAGTGATGCATCTGTGTTCATCCTTCCCTGTCATCCCCCAGCTTCCCAGTTCGTACCTTTATTACCTCTATGCCTACCCCAGTCCCTACCATTCCCTTTTCCTCCTCCTGCCTCTGGAGCACCTCCTTGGGACCTCTTCCTTTTCTTCTGTGCTGTTTGCTCCTCACGTACTGGATGATCCACTTCTTCTGCTCCCACCTCCCTCTCTCTGTCACCCTCTTGGTTGTCCCCACCTCCCCTCAGTGGCTGTTGTGAAGGGCTTGTGGGGGATTTTCCCAGCTACCAAGGTCACAGTGCTCACATCCTGAATTCCATGGAATCCACTTCTACCCCGTGGCATTTCTCTCCTTACCCCTCCACCAGTAGTCCTCAATATGATCTGCAACAATCAGCTTACCCCAAACTTCCAGGATTTCCAAACTTAACCCTCAGCTGGATGTTAGCTTTACTATTTCCATGTTTTTCCACAGGCAGATATCCCCTATTCTTCAAGGTGTGCTGATCACCTATTTCACTGCTGATGCACTTCCACCTCTTGAGATTCACATCCACAGGGCAGAAGTATGCAGGGAGACTGAACTCCTGCCTCAGGTGTGCCAGCGTCTGGAAGCTGCCCTGGATTTGATTGAGGGAGAGCAAGGATCCCACATCCCTTTTTCTAGCACTGAGTCCAGGTATTTTGGCACAGAGAGCTTTGGGTAGTGGTAGGAGACCCAGATTTATTCCTAGAGTTAACTTCATACTTAATTCCCCTCTCCTGAGCTAGGCTGGATCAGATGGGATCCTAGAAGAAAGGAGGTAATGCTCACAGTCTGGGTGATTCTGGATTCTTCCTGTCCCACCTCCTTCCTCTCCAAATAAAAAAAAAATATCAGGGAGAGTAAAGAGTAACTCAGAAGTAGACCATGCCCTGGGCACAAGGTGAACCAAGGCTGAAAAGCAGAAACCAAGCATTGTATTCCTTAAGGGAATACAGGGATTCCTAAGGGATAGAGGTGGGAAGGCTGGCAGTCCCTAGTACCTGCCCAAAACCGCTCCTGAGTATTTTCCCAGCTAAACCTAAGAGTAACCTTGGAGTAAAGTCAGCGTGGGGCTCAACAGGGATCACTGTAAATGCTCTCAAAACACAGCTCAAACAGAGGGAATTTATCTAAGTAAGGGACTTGGTTGTACCTACAATGGCCATGACATAAGCAGGCCAACATCAAACACAGAGCAGCAACACCAGCCCACAGCAGAGGAATACCGATGATCCTGCCCTTTCCTGGGCTGCTCTGTCGTGTCTGGCAGCAGATTAACAATAATAACAAATAGTATTCAATAAGCTCCAGGTAGGAATCACTGGAACTGTTTTGCATGCTCGATGATAGTTGCAACAGATTTCAAGTATCAGGTTGGTACCAATATTTGTGTAACGAGACAATAGCTCATTAATGAACAAATATTGAAATTTTGTTTGTGTTGTACTGGATTATCACAGAATCCTGGGATGGGTCAGGCTGAAGGGAGCCCAGGGGGCACCTGGTGCCACCTCCCTGCTCCAGCAGGGCCATGCCAGAGCCCAGGGCACAGCATTGTGTGCACAGAGCTCTGCAATAGCCCCAGGGAGGAGAGGCCAGAGCCTGTGTGCACAATCTGTTCAGGGCTGGCCACTGGCCAGGGCAGAAGTTGTGCCTCCTGTGCAGGGCAATTGCTGGGCTCAGTCCCTGCCCGTGGCTCTGGTGCCATTGCTGGGCCCCGCAGCAGAGCCTGGGCCCTGCTCGGAGCCCTCCCTGCACACAGGGACAGCCAGGGCTCAGGGCCCCTCTCAGCTGGGGCTCCTCTCGAGCCTGAGCAGCCCCAGCTCCCTCAGCCTTTCCTGGGCCCCGAGATGCTCCAGGCCCTTCCTCAGCTGCGCAGCCTCCGCTGGCCCCGCTCCAGGAGCTCCCTGGCCCTGCTGTGCTGAGGATCCAGAGCTGGACACAGCAGGGCAGAGGTGCCCCAGGGCTGCCCCAGGGCCACCAGCCCTCCCTGACCTGCTGCCAATGCTCTTCCTGCTGCCCCAGGGTCCCATTGGCCTCCTTGGGCCCAGGACACTCTGCTGCCTCAGGGACAGCTCGCTGTCCCCCAGCACCCCCAGGACACTCTGCTGCCTCAGGGACAGCTCGCTGTCCCCCAGGTCCTTCCCCACAGAGCTGCTCCAGCACGGACCCCCCAACCTGTGCTGATGGCTGGGGCTGTTCCTGCAGGACCTGCATTCCCCGTGTTGTGTTTCAAATGACTCTTCTCTGCCCATCTCTCCAAGCTGTTGTGGCCCTATAAAATAAATAATAAAACCTCTATTCCACATTCAGAAGCAAAATTGACATCTTAAACCCCAACTCCTCCCTCTCAACCTGGGGGCTAAAATGTCACATCACCTTTTTGACCACTTAAGGGAAATTTAATTGTGAAGTGGGAGCATTAGATCTATACCCAGTTATTATTTTCAAGGGAGAACAGCACTTCATTTTGTGATTTATACACTTAATACTCAATGCAACTGAACTGTATTAATTTTAAATCAGAATATTAGGAAGTGAGGATCCTGCTCAGTACAACACGATAGAAATAAGAAATATAAAGGCAGTGTGAACATACATCCATTCATTATAGAGGCCTCAATTTCTAAATAGCCACACATTCTTGGGGAGAGGGAGGAAATATTTTCATTTATTTAAAAGCACCAAGAAACTCTTGCAGTGGTAAGTTACATATGAGCATTTTCTTTGCCAAGCAGCACCTGGCTTTGCTTAGGGACATTTGTTTGTACTGGGGAGAGAAAGTATTCTGGTAATTCAATAAACACTACAACAAACTCGCCACCTAAATTCACTTTTCAGCTGAGTAATGAAAAATTTCGATCAGAAAGGGAACTTCTGGGACAATAATCCCTGAAGGCACTTCACCAAAGACCTGCATCTCACTTTTACAAGAGCAGAACTCACATTACATCTTGTGTTCTTTTGAGCTTTTAAACTTTACTATGACATCCCTCATTTCTTCGCTACATTCCCATTCTAGAATACAACATGGCAAAGGCTGATTTTCCATCCTGTCCCTTTCCCCCTGGGCACTACCTTGGTCAGAGCAGCACTTTTAACAGGGAACTTCCCCCTCCCACACACAGATATGAACCTCTGAACAATTACTATCATTACAACTTTGATCCACATTCAGAAAAGGAAAGAAGTGTTTTCTTTCCTTTGCCAGAGCTAACAGCCTTGCCCAGTGATGATCTGTTGCCTTCCTATTTTCACCAAAACCTTTGGCTGTTTTGAGTGCATGATTTATATTCCCTATCGTCACTTGACTTGCTCACAGCTTTGCTGTTCAGTACCTGGAACCCAGCAGATTTTCCTCCACGGGGCTGTTTCCTGGAATACTCCATTTTACAAATCAAAGATGTCAGAGTAAAGGATGATTTTCCCCCCCTATGAATTAACAAGCTGTCTTTGGGAGGATTCAAAACTTCTGTCTTCATAACACAAAATACCAGTGGGTCAAAACAGGCAGAAATGGTGTCCAGCAAAGTCAAATGAGATCAAAACCAGGAGAAAAGAACTTGGAAAAGAATAAGTTTTAGAGAGATTGGGGTGGTGGGAATACCAAGACCAAGACTCTCACATTGGAGGGGCTGCAGAAATGAAATCTCCTTTGTTTTCCCCGGTATCTCTATGTGAGAACTACTTTTTAGGTCCTAACAGGCAATGGGAATTGGATGATGAAGTCACTCTCCCCATCTCTCACCGCCATCTGCTCCAAAAGAAAAGTAAAGAAACCAAACCTCTCAGAAATCCTTTGTCTTTGCAAAGAAATTCACCCTCCCAGTGCAAGGATTTTGACCCAATCCTCTGATTACCATGAACACCCAACTTCCCATTTGGTCAAAAACACCCCCTTGCAAATCGAAGGCGCCGTGTAAAAATAGTCACAGTGACAATAACAACGCTAATAATGAGGATGGAGATCTTTCTAAATCACGAACAAATGTTGACTTTACTCTAAAATTAACTCCTGGAGAATGGGAGCATTTTTGTAATCGTTGTGTTCATTGTTGACTTCCTCTGTTGAGCTTTCTGGATGGTATTTCTGAGAGGGAAGAATGAGTCACTGTCTTGTCTTGCGATGAGCCCTCGAGTGGAGTTCAATACAAGCTGGCACAGAAGGAATTTGGGGGCAGGTGCTTTTCAGGAGACCATGACAAACACCCAGCAAGTAACAGTGGAGCCTCTATTCTAGGATCAAATACAACATGTGAAATAAAGATGCTTAAAGACAGGACTTACAAGGAGAGCTTTGATCAGATGGTGCACCCACAGGAGAAAGGCACCTTGATGACCCTCTCAAGGATTTGAGAAAGGGCCAGGAGTGGCTTCATGGCTGCTGAGGTTTGCCAAGAGAGTGTATTCACTCAGGAATTTTATTTCCCTGCAGCCACTGAACACTCACTTTTTTGAGAAAATCCATCTGGCACTGAAAATTTCCTGAAGTGTCTCCATTTCAGAGCTTGTTTAGCTTCACCTGCCAGGAGCCCATGAGTGTGCCTGAGCTTTTGGGACCACCTTCAGTGAAGAATCGAGTATGTCTGAGCTTCTGGGGGGCACCATCAACAGAGAATTGAGTGTGCCTCAGCTTTTGGGACCACCTTCAGCAGAGAACCGAGTGTGATGGATCTTTTGGCACTACCTCTAGCAGAGGGTCAAGCGTGGTGGATCTTTTGGGACCACCTTCCACAGACTATCAGGCATGCCTGAGCTTTTGGGACCACCTTCAGCATCAAGCTATGGTCATGGTGGGTTACAATCCCCTTTGAATAAACAGATGAGCAGTCAATGCCATAAATGTTCATGCAGAACCCAGACCCCAAGGTACCTTTTACCCTGAAATATCAACAGACAAGAAAGCTTCTGTGATATATAATTACTGCTTCTTTCTTGAAAACCTGCAGCTTTTAAGACCTTGCAAAGCCTCATGAACTAAGGAGCTGTTTATGCCACCTCTTTACTTACTAAAAGGCAGAAATTCCTTGTACTTGGAGCAAAGAGCCACAAAAAGCACACAGATATTTCCATGTGCAGAATTGAATATGCTGCTACCTTCTCCATCTCTGGTCAAAACCCAACTCAGCAACAGGTGACCCCAATGACCTTTGACCTCACATTTAGGGCAGCAGCCTCTACCCCAGTCCTAGCATTCCACAGCTTTTATAGCCTCCAGCCCAGAGCAGATCCAACACCTGACACAACCCCAGGGCCTCTCGCTATTAATGACAGCACCCAAGGATGCTCCTGATTCACCTCACACGTTTCTTTAGTCACCTGGCACACAGGCATACAGGTGACACTTCTTTGTTCTGAAGTCTGACCAGAATGAGAAGAATGTGGAGGTATTTAGGACTCTGTATTTTGGAGGCCAGTGAATAAGGATCAGCAGAATGGATTCAGCAGGCTGGGAGGAAGTGCAGAGTTTAATGTTCCTCACTTCTCTCCATACCCAAAGCAGCGAGCATTAATGTCCCACGCAGGCTCAAGGATTACAGATTCCAGCAGGGCCGATTTCTTCCTTTGCTCTTATGTTTGCTATAAAAGGCTTTAGAACCCTCAGCACTGATTCCTAAACACACCCAAACACCCAGGAACACAGGATTACTGAGGATCTCCTTGAACAAACAAACTTCATCTGCCTTTTAGAATGTTGTGTTTCCTTTGCCCAGCTCAAACCCGAAACTGCTGCAGGACATCGCAGCCACAAACCCCTTTAACGTGGCCCTTCTGTACCAAGGCATCTGCTAATGTCCCCTGTCAAGTGATCTAAGCCTGGCCTCAATCTTCTGTTAATGAAAGAGAAGGAAGAGGATACTTTAACTGCTATTCTTAGCTCTTAGTACCTGTCCGCAGAAAACAAAACAAAACAGAGCCTTTAATTCCCCAGGCTGCCCAAGGGAATCAGCCTATGCAAAACAAACTCACGGTGGGTTTGAAAAACCTTGTGGTGCCCAGGGATTTCTTCCCTTAAGTGTCTGCTTGAGGAACAACCTTCCATCTACATTAAAAAAAAACAAAAAACCAAAACAGTAGTGCTATAATTTAATCTTTACGCTCAGCAAATTGCATGTTAACTGCTGTAAACTCCGGGATGGTTTCCTGGAATGAGTTAGGGTGGGATTTTGGCACCAGTTTAAAAATGGATGTGCAACGTGAGGACCTTTGTGCTGTCCATCATCTTCACGTGATGCAGTGGGTGCTCTCACCTTACTCCAGTTCAAATATTCCATGTGCTCCAGAATTTGGAGTTTCCCAGCCATCCATCCCTACAGAGGCACATTCTAGTGCTGTGCCCACCTCAGGGATGGCCCTGGGGCACAGGAGAGGGCTCCTGCACGTCATCAAAGACACCTCAAGAAGCTGAGATAACCCTGAGGACTTGAACTCCTACCTTTAAAACACCACTTAATCAAACTCTAGAAATGCTCCCAAACTCCCATCCCTGAAAATGAACGCTGATTTCCTGCTGTGTTTTCATAAATCTGCAAGGAATCTGAATATTTTTTATTAGTAATTACTGAAAATTTAGGTCAAATATTTCCTACAAGCTGGCCTCCAATATTTGATGACTGTAGAGAAGGGTAACATATGCGATTGCTTGATTGCTCCCCTAACAGGATCATGGATAATTAACCATTACAGGGTAATTGATATGTGCGTAAATGGATTAGGTGCTTAAAGTTCAGCCTGTGTCCCTCAGATAAACTGGTTCCATGCACTCTCGAGCACAGCACACGCTGAGATTTCAGCTGGATTTTCCACTCATATTCATTATGCAGCCTGACTCATTTAGGGAAAGAGCAATTCACTTCCCAACTAATTGACAAAGAATTTTGAAATCTCTACTAATGCAGGTCTTTTGAGATCTAAAGAGATCTTTTGAGATCTAAAGAGAAAAGGAAACCGTGCAATGTTAATTTAGGCTTACTTTTCTCCAACTTCTCTCCCAGGAAGTTACCAATCCCCTACTTTGATATTTGTGTAATTAAATAAAGGCAAACAAGAAAATAAGGAGCTCTTCCACAAGCAGTCTTTCAATCGGGCATTCTTTTCACTTTAGAATAATTTTTTCGACAGAAAATCAGATTTTCTAAATATATTAATGCCTACTGCTCATAGGTTACATTGTGAATGACAAACATCAACAATTAAACCTTGAATCTGGGCTAGAGCTGGCTGGACCTTACTGCTTCTGAGTTTTTAATATCTTTCAGGTTGTTAAAAGCTCCTGAGGGGGAAGGATCACTACTGTTTCCCCAAAAATACTTTCTAAAGAACCCCTGGTACCCCCCAAAAAGGAGGATTTATATAAGAACAAGCATAAAAACATTGCATTTTCCAAGCTATCTCAACTTTTCTCATGTCGATATCCAAATTCAGCAATACACTGATCTGTATCCAATGATTTTGGTGTCCACACTCCTTTCCTGCTGCACCCACATTTCTCAATACCACGCTTTAAATACTGATGGCTTATTGATATCTAAACCAACTGCAGATATATTTATAAGACAAGAAACTTGGTTCTCATTTTTTACGACAACCATTACAAGAGATTGGTGTTGAGTGGATTTGTGCAGCTGAAGCTGCTTTGCAAATAATTCAAAATGCAAAAAAAATCTTGGAACAAGATAAGACAAGCTGGAAATGAATAAATCAGGGTCAGTTTGCAGAAGAAACACTTCTATCACTTAAGAAATATTGCAAAACACCACTTCTGTAAGCCTTCCCCTTTTAGGTGAATAAACTTGATTACGTCAATGGATTGACAGAAAAAAAATAGTCTGTGTTACGTTTCTCTAACCCACTTGGCCCATTTTAAGGAAATCTGGCCAAATTTCCTTACCAGAAAGCTGATAGATAAATATATAATGTCAAATTTTACTTCTCTGCCATCTTTAATATCAACACTCAATGCCAAGAGTTTTCTCCTTTTTCACAACTCCTAAAAGGCAGGAGATTGAAATCCTTCCTTCCTCCCTTCCTCCCTCCCTTCCTTCCTCCCTTCCAGGACTGAGTGCATTCTTTGTAAACCAAGTTCCTCCAGAGCCTTTTATCCAGACTCCACTGTAAAGCAGCAAATGTTGGAGCCTTTCCTAAATGTATTTACAGATATTTATAAAAGCAAATGCAATGGGAGGTTCCCACGTCAGTTTAGAGTGGTCAGAGAAGCAGACTGGGCTTTGCAATACACTGAGTTAGAAATAGATCGTTTCCATGACTCATATCAGTTATTCCTGCGAGGCAATGTCTGCTGCCAGGGGGTTAAATCCAAATGCTTTTCTGTAACACACGTTTTTTTGCCACTTAGAAAACTACAGAGGTGACAAGGAACAGACAGCAAATACAGAAAACAACATTTGGGAAATTAGGCGGCACAGGAAAGCCAAGATAACACAACAATTTGACGTGAACACTTATTCCATCCCGAACCAGGCTTTCTTCTGCCTGTTTAAATACGTAGCACCTACGCCTCCCTTCCCCCAAGAATCAGCACCTAAACTGATCATTCCAAATAAATCATGGCCTGCCTTGTTTGTGCATCGTTCAGTCTCAGATACTTCAGGGGAAATTGCAGCAGTAGAGCCAGCCTGCCAGGTGACAACTTGCCAGGGAAAATAATTGGCATTGTGCTCGGAGGTGCACGACTCCGGCTCCTCCATCATGTGCTAATGAGGAAGGCTAAAACCCAGTCAGCCTCACCCTGCCAGGCCTCCAGGTGAAAATATTCCCATTCCTACTGCCACAGGAGATCTGGAGGCGAACGCTATGCATTACATTTATTATGATAAAAGGTGTTTATGGTGATTTATGGGAGGCGTGGAAAAGGCTGACTCTCGGCGCCAATGTTCAACTGTTTCCTCCTGGAGCTGGCAAAGAGTTTCAAGGCACACAGAGAGTTTAAGGAGAGGTAAAGAGCTCTGTATTTGCACATCTGTGCATATAAAAGCACAGAATGTACAGGCTTCACATAGAAACTGTGGCTGTCACATGCCTGGAATTGTCCAAGGCCAGGTTGGACAGGGCTTGGAGCAGCCTGGGACAGTGGAAGATGTCCCTGCTCATGGCAGGGGTGGCACTGGATGGACTTTGAGGTCGCTTTCAAAACAAACCATTCCATGATTCTGTGGCAAGAACTATGGAGGAGTTAGCATAAAGTGGGACTTAATATAAAAAAATTCCCCAAATTTTCCTAATGTTTTAAAAATATCAGCTGTGCTACACTGCCCATCACCTCACTTTTCAAAACACTTCCCAGGATTCCAAAGCAAACACTACTCTGCAAGTAAATTTTTTAAATATCTGCTTTTTCTCCTTCCATGCAACAGATCACACAATTTTTTCCCCATTTTGCATGAAGTATTTAAGACTCAACGACAGAGTCATAAGAAGCACAATTAGCAAGCAGGTTGTGCAGGACTAAATTTGTGTTATCTTTGTGAGCAGTGAAAACCCCCAAAGCTGCTGGATTTACAAACAACTTGCAGGGAACTCATTGCTAAGGAACTCATTTATTCATTGCAAAGGACAGAGAATTCCGAAACAGGCTGAGATGGAAAGCAGAATCAGAGGGATTCAGCTCCAAGGCAGTTGGAAGGTGAAAAGCAGCAAACTGTTGCTCAGCAGAGCGATCAATGATACACGTCCACTTAGACAGGGAGATTAGGCTGATTTCCCAGAAGGTGTTTGACAGAGACGACAGCTGCCAAATTCCTCTCATTTATCCATCATCTCCCCTTGGGGACACCTTACTTTTCATCCCATGGCAGCTCAGTTTCCCTGGAAGCCTTTGGTCAGCATCCCCAGCCAGGGCTTTTGGAAAGGCAGCTGCTTTTCTTTGTCCTCAGACTTGGTGACAGCTCTGAGGAAACGTAATGTGGTTTTAAGGAGGGACTCACCTTCCAAACAAGAGCTTGGCATCCTGCTCCAACTTCTCCATGGTGATACAGATGCAAAATATTCCTGCTTTCCTATTCCAGCCTTATTTCCTCTGACTGTTCCTTTTGTGTCTCTATTACTCATCTCCCAAACTCCGTGGCCAGATTTTTGCACCTGGTGTGTTTGTGAAAGAACGCCTTAGTTCTCTTGCCTTGCTCAAATTGTTCTCCCAGCCATCTCCTGGCATTTGCTGTTTAATCTTCCATATATTGTTCTTTTCTATTTCCTTCTCTTGGACACAGCCTCTGCTTTCTGCAGCTCTCTTGTATTTCTAGCAACCACCAATTCCCTGCTTCCAGCCAGGGAAGGCTCCTTCTGGATTCTCTCCTCTCTCTTTTGATACTTAACATGTCCAGAACATCCCATAGGACAAGCTGTAGCCCTGCCATGTGCAAGTATTCAAATTGAGAGTTGTTCCTAACTCAGCTAAAACCAAAAGTTGTTTCCTTTTATTAAGTTCATGGAACCCCATAAAGGTTAAGGTGGGAAAAGCCCTCTAAGATCAACAAGTCCAGCTGTCAACCAGCACCACTGTGGCTGCCACCAGCCCATGTGCCCAAGTGACACATCCAGAGGGTTTTTGAACATTTCCAAGGGTGGGGACTCCACCACTTCCCTGGGCAGTGCCTTCCAATACCTGACAGCCACAAAGGAGACCTGCATTTGGATTATAGACAATGTTTTTAGGGGACTTTCATGGGAAATCCTTTCCAAGTCCACACTGTCCAGCCTAAGGTTTGTATTCCAGAACATCATGGAGACCATAAAAAAACTGCATTTAGGTCAAGGGCTCACTAAATTCCAGAGTGTAAGAAACCTCTGTGCATTTACAGGATGTTTTCTCTTGGAAACGAATTTCTGGTTTTTGGTGGACAGTGTATGAGCACAAATAAGAAATGAACATGGCTTTAAAGCTTCTTTTCACCCTGCTGCCAGTGCCTGAGAGCCACAGAACCAAATTTAAGCAACCAAGACTAAAATCTCAACCAAGGGGCAGGTTTTATGTAGAAGATCCTCTCATTCTTGGAATCTCCCATTTCCAGCGTGTTCCCATTTCTATTTATTCACAGAAATTGGGTAACAGGTACAACTACAGGACATTCCCAAAATTCCTACTGAACTTGGTAGCCTATAACCCCTTGTAGCTCCTGATGAACACAAACTCAGCAAGCAAAGGTGAGTTTTGCTATCTCACCCCACCACAATCCTTCATTTCTATCCCCAAACTGATAAAAGGATCTCCATGACTGAAAGCAGCAACTCAGAAACTCCACTCAATTGTTTTCACAAAGCAAAATTAACATTAGCAAACTTTTTCGATACAGAGGTTTTACAGCTTTTTTTTTTTTTTTTAAATTATAAAATTAAAGTCAAATTGCAACACGAAGGCAATTAAGGAAAATAGCTAAAATAATATTGGGGCTTCACTGCCTGAGAATTTAAATGAGGCATTAATTAGTCCAAGATAATATTGAAAAATAGAACCATCTTGTACCTTATTCAAAATGATCAGCACCATCCACAGGAGCCAAATCTCAGCATCATTAAATAAGTCTTGAGAAATTAATTAAAATACTTGGAATGTGCAGAGGCAAAGAATTCTGTCTTTTCAATATCTCTAAGCCCACAAAAAGTCCGGGACTAAGTAACAAGAAATAGTTTTGTAGCTGTTGATACAGACATTTCTCCTGAAAATTCTTCTGCTTTTACTTGTTTGGAATGGATGTCACTGACACAGCACCTGAGCAGAGCCATCTTCTCCCAAAGATCTGCCTTTTATTTTTCCCTTTTTCATTCTGCCAAGTAATGCCTTGCTCTCTATAAATCCTGATCAACAGCTCTGCCAAGGATAGAGCCACTGTTTCTATCAGCTGAAGCTCAAATTTGGCCAGGAGAAGTTGCCAAAGCAATGGAAGATGTGGGAAGCCCTGGCCAGAGGAGTGAGAAGAGCAGTCCTGTGCATATTTAAACACTCATAGCAGTGGTATCTCAAATTTCAACTTAGATTACACCACTTTCGGTAAGAATTTCTAATATTTTGCTAGAAAACTTTTAGCTTCAGGATACATGTTGCTACTATTCTGACAGTTTTTTCATTGTGCTTATAAATTAAGGTCCCTTCAAAACCTGGATAGTTCTGTTGGAGACATAAAAGTGAAGTGATTCACAAACAACAAGGAATACTCCTGTGCTATTGGATATTTGGGGAAAAATAATATTTGCTGGTCTATACTTTCCTGTTACAGCTTATCAAAGCAGCAAAATCCTTTATTTAAAAATACTTTTATATCTTTATCCTGTTTGCAAATCTCTAGGACTAATTAAATGCAGAGCTGCCTAAGTGGTGGAGCATTTTGATGCATAGATTTGTCCTATTCTTTGCCAGTTGGTCCTTACCCAGGAATCCCAATGAAGGAACTTCCAGACTATATGGAAAAAGAGTGGGGAGGGGAATGCACCAGCACAGTGACAGAGCTGACAAAATTGAATCTTCCTGGTTCAACTGCTCATCATATTCTTATTAATACCCCCTAGAGAAACCAGAGGTGTTTCTTAATGAGAGTGCAGGAAGAGCCAAAGTTCAGAAGCGTGGCCCAGGCAGGTGAGAAATGACAAGCACAGAAAATTCCATAAAGACGTGTCCTTAAGGAGTCAAGTAGCACAAATCATCACCTGAGCAGCACATTAATCCCCATCTCCTGCAGACTCCAGTGTGACACGTGAAGATCTTTCTCCCGAGCAGATTATCTGTATTTCTCTCACACCCTGACTCCAGCTCATCTCCTCACCCATGCTGCTAATTGGTTTTCATGCCCAAAACACATTGGCAGAGGCTCTGCTCCTCATCTTAGCCCAGTCCTTGTCAACTCCACATGTCAAGTACAGGCAACTAATTCTCATCAATCTACTTCTCACTCCCCAGCAGCCTCTTTCCTGTTTAACCCTGTCACCCAAACTGCAGGAATAAAAGAAACTCTCCACACCATCTTTAAAGTGTTAGAGAATCAGGCATTACTTAATTCTGGCTGGGATGCGCCATGGAAATCATCCCATCCACACTTAGCCAGGGTGTGCAGTAGAAATTATTCTATCACACATCATTCTTTACCAGATTTTTCCCATATTTACTCATAAAAAAACCCCAAAGGAATTCTCATTCATTGGTTCTACCTTGCAGGATCCTTAGCATTTGATTTCCTGCTGGTTGTTCATCCCTTCACCTTCGATGCTAATTTGGTCTTCATTCTTTGGTTCTCTTATCAATCTTTACCCAGACCAGGGGGTGATGTCTGCCTATGTCCATTTATATCCTCTGTATCTTCTCACTACTCCCAGCCTGGAGATGTTAAACTCTCAGAGTCTGGGAATCTTCTTTTTGTGGGTTGAGGCATCACCTAGCAAAACTCAAACCCTCAGAGTCTTTTGAAAAAGAGCTCCAATTCCCCTTCCCTTTTGGCAAAGGCAAACAAACCCCTGACTAAAGCTACTTTAAAAAAATTTAAAACATATCATTTCCAACAACCTCACCTCTAGGTGCCTCAAAAAGCTCTCAGGCAGCTGGGACTGAGTGTTTTCCAAGCCAGTGCTCCCCAAAAGTTGACTCGGGGTGTCTGTGCTGTGCTGTGCCACTATGGAGTGGTGACATTGTTTTGAAACACAACAAAATGTGGCCTTACAGAATGTCTGGTGCTGCCAGGATAATGTTCCATCATTTATTGCTTTGTCCTGCAGGATGCAGCTTGAAGGTGGAGTTACTTTCATCCCTGCACATGCAGTTATTCAGTTATTGTCCTGCCTGGCCTTTCTTTAAATTCTGGGGCATTCTCTTGCACAGTATTGGATTTATGAGGATTAAATCTTCCTACACAGATCATTGCAAACTCATCCTGAGAGCTCAGCTCATCTATGTGTTTTAAATGTGCTCTCACTGATATTTCCTATTTGTAACTCTGCCAATCAAAGATCAACAGGAAATTTATGCTACTTTGAAACCAAGCGTGGTATCACGTCTTTCAGGCAGAGGCATCCCTGGTGAGATGGTGTTCTGCCACCACTAAATATGTCCCAGTTTAATCCAAGTAAGTCCTTCATCATTTCATTACTCTACTTTTTATCTTGCACTACTTTGCAGTGGTTCAGCCCTTGATTCTTTCCCAAATGAATTCCTAATCACTGTCACAGCATCCCACCTGTACAGGCATCCAACTTGGAGTTAGTGCACTGAGTAATTCCCTGCTTTAATCCTAATCTTCTACTGAACAAATCCCCGTTTCCCAAATTTCAATCATCTTTCAGATTCTACTGCTGATAATGTGTTCCTTGCCCTACAAACACAAAAAAGAAATTTCAGCTATAGCTGGAGAATGCTTGGTGAGGCTTCAGAACATGTCAATGCTACAATTACCTGCATCAATTGTTCTATTAAAACATGAGAACAGCTCTCAGAGGAGAGCTCTGCCAAGCCATGCTGTGTCTGCCCAGGGAAGAGAATAAGAACAGGGAAAAACACAGTGCTTCCTGCTAGCAATAATCTCCAGCAACTTGCTAATAAAACTTCCAGAAGCTGAGGTCTTGTCCTCATGGTTACTGGCCTGTGATGGGGTTTCCCCTCATGACTCCAGCTAAGCACTTTCTGAAGTCCAGTCTGAATGAAATCTTTCAAGGCAAGGAGCTCTGCAAAGTAACCACACATATGGAAGGGATCTCTCCTCTCCT
>VZTZ01008474.1:159224-198744 GCA_013400955.1 Drymodes brunneopygia | reverse complement strand
CCCTCCCCTCCCCTCTCCGAAACTCTCTGAAACTCTCCGAAACTCTCCTCTCCTCTCCTCTCCGAAACTCTCTTCAGGATTCTATTCTTTTCTGTCATACAGAATTCATTTTTAATTTCTCCAGCCTCTGCTGTCATTCCTTGTAAGCCCTTCCACCCCTCTGATCATCTTTGTTGCCCCGGCTCTCCACCTTCAACAGGAACCAATCCCCTTTGAGTGACCCACGTGCACCTCAGACTGACATTGCACTTTCCATTTCAAAGTCTGTGCTGTTTCCAACAGCTCCCATTTTTAATTTTACTTTCTTGACTATCAAAGGACATTTAGCCATAATTTTTAGCTAAAACAAAAATACCCATCTTAATCCTTGGGCTATTTCAGGGTGGCAGCGCTTCACTGTTTGACCTGCACTGAACACCACAGCATGCAGTGTTTCCTCACAGAGTCATCCAGGACCAAAAATTTCTCCTTCAATCCCTATCCTAAAAAATTTAGCACTGACAACAAACTTCTGAGGAGCATGAGATCCCATGGGAATCCACAGGCAACAACCCCTGCACTGAGAACTGTTATTCCAGCTCTCCATTTCTGCCTTTTAACTACTGCTTTGTGTCCTGTGTCCTCCCCCTGCAGCCCACAGAAGCAGGGCACTCCTTTGAAATTCCCAGATCCTGGGCTCCTTTCTCCAATGCTTGAGAGCATTGCTTCCCAAGGCTCTTGTCAGTGCAAACAAGTTCCATTCATGCCTAAATTTATTGAGTTTTGTGAATTCAAGCACAGCAAAAAGGCAGCTGCATTCCCATCCTGCAGTGCCAGTGCCAGGCTCTATTCCCATTATCCCCAGAACATCTGCCTGCTCTTGGCCAAAGAGTTCAACCACCTTTCAACACAAAATGTTTTCCATCTCAAATCCTGCTCCATCTTCTTTACCCACACCTGTTTTCTCAATTTCCTTGAGCAAAGCAGGGAGGGCCTGACCTTCTCCAGAGCCAAGAGATCAGCAGGAGCAGTTCTTGGAATGAATATTCATAGGTTGGATCTGCTCTGCTGATCATCGTGATCCATCACCCTGATACTGCCTTGGAGCCAGATTTTAATTAACTGCTTCAAAATGTATTTTTTTCTTCCACTGTTTCCTGTTTTCTTTGCTACACTTTCCCCATTTGTTGGGACATCTGTCTATGCCTCATTCGTATTTTTGTCTTCCTCCAAAATTAATATTCATACATCAGAAATCAAAAGGAAAGGAACTTAAATCTCACTCCAAATAAATAAAATTGCACTTAAATGAGATAGAAAAAGTGCTTTAAAAATTGTGACTCTTTCCCTTAGAATGGAAATTACCCACCCTAACCAGCCCTGGAACAAATGTAACCCTTGCTATTATTTCCGTGCTCAGTATTTAGCTAGGGGAGGTTCTGACAGGATATTAGAATATATTTTTCTCCCCTGAAAGAGTGATTGGGATAAGTTTCCTGGGGAGCTGGTGGAGTCAGCCTCTCTGGAAGTGCTCAGGAGGCATCTGGAGGTGGCTCTTGGGGACATGGTTATGGTGGTGCTGGTGGAATGGTTGGACTTGATGATCCTGGCGCTCTCTCCCAGCCCTGACGATTCTGAGATTTGTTACATCCTTATCAATGCATCCAGTTCCAAGGAGAAAGCTTCAGGAGAGGAATACATTTGTAAAGCTGATTCCCAAGTCACAAGCTGTCTAGAACAGTCCTTTGGAATATGCACCATTCCACACTCTTCTGAGGGATCAGCTGTGCAAGGACTTTTTGCTCCCACTCACAGCAACAGGGCTAAATTGGGAGTGAGTGTGGCAAAAAATGGCCTCTCCCCCACTAATGGACTTTAAAACCCTTTTTGTGCTCTTTCTTGTGTCATTGTCAAATAGCAGAAGTTCAGCATTGAATAAATGAAAGGTTCTACTTACAAAATAGAAATCAATCCCTCTTTTATCCATCAGGATAACATTTGGCCATTAAGCATCTTCCTAGAAGTAGTATAGAAGTACATCCTGGTTTGAACATAATTGTGGCACTGCTATAAAATCCCGATGTGCTCAAATTAAAACAGAATTCCAGAAATGAACCCTTACATCTGATAGCCCAAATATCTAAAAAAGTAACCTTAGCACTATCATTATTTGCTTTCTGGGGTCAAAGCCCAAAGATGGATATGGAAGCTGTGCAAAACCCGGGGGGCATGAGCTGTGGGGTTTAAAGCTGTATTTGCCAGGTTTTCTGATCCCACTGTGGAGTTAAGGGGAGGCAGATGCACACTTGGGGGGGAAATAGAGGTTGTGGGGTGCTCCTGATTAACTTGACTTGCTCTGCTGCCATAGATCCACCCACCTTTTGCCACAACTCACACTAATTCCTGCATCTCTCTCCCTGTTGTCACAGGTCAGGGACACGTGGGAAGATGGAAGTGAGAGGTGAGGGGAAGCTGCATCTCCCACAGTGCTGCTCCCTCCCTGGAGTCCACTTCTGAAAGGGTTTTATCAAATCACTGGTTTTTGAAAGAAATAGAGAAGAGGTGACAATGGCTCTTAACCCTAAGAAAAGCAAAATATGGCCATAACAAGCCAAAAAATTACTGGCATTCTCCAAGAAAACCTGCAGCTGGATTTCATCTTCATTCAATGACTGACAGCCAAAATTAGGGCTAAAAGGAGGGAGGACTTGGGAATCTGAGGCAAAAATTGAAGCATAACACCCAGCAGAACACTAAGAAATATGAACCCCATCAAGACACTAAAGCAGCAGGAAGCTGGTACAGTTTCAAGGGTGACAGCTAACAGGAAAAGAAGAGCAGTTTATGTTTCTCTTTTGCATCTGAAGAGTTTGGGATTCAATTTCCTTCCAGTACCTGAAAGAAATCCTGCCAGTATTTGAAGGAGGGAAGCCAGAGAGGGACTTTTCATCAGGAACTGAAGGGCCAGGACAAGGAGGAATGGCTTCAAACTGAAAGGGCAGAAACTCAGGTGAGATACTGTGAAGAAATTCCTCCCAGAAGGGTGGGCAGGCCCTGGCACAGATTCCCAGAGAAGCTGGGGCTGCCCCTGGATCCCTGGCAGTGCCCAAGGCCAGGCTGGACATTGGGGCTTGGAGCAGCCTGGGACGGTGGAAGGTGTCCCTGCCCATGGCAGGGGTGGCACTGGATGGGCTTTAAGGTCCCTCCCAAACCAATTCACTCTGCAACTCTGTGGGTCTATGAAAGAACATTGCTAAGGCAAAGATTGGGAAGCCACCAAGGAAATGGGAATCTATTTTTCAGTATTCAGAATTATAGGCAGATGTGTCACAGTATCTTTAACCACTCACTAATGCTCAGTGTTCCATTCACCAAACCAGCACCAAGACAGTCCCCAGAGAAGCGAAACAAGACAGATTTTCCTGATGCCTCCTTTCCCTTCAAGTCCAAGGGGAAGCTTTGGGGCCACTCAAACTCCTCTTAAGGTATTTTCATAAGCCTTGGGTTCGATTATTTACATTATTTTTTCCTTTGTGTGCTGAAGATGAAGTGGTAGAACAGATCCAATCTTTCCTTGCTCTGCTTGCATTTCCTTTGCAATGTAAACACAGAAATCCACGAGCTGTAGACTCTTGGAGACTAAAACTGCCTTAAGTCAGGGTAAAATCACAAGAAACACAAGTATTTCAAAAAAGATGTCTCTGTCACCACCAAAGCTGGGATTTGCCTTTCTCACAGGATACCTGTCTTGGTTCTCAAATCAGCTGCAGACTCCCTGGCTTTGATTCCAGCTTCAAAGAGAAATTTGGTATTTATTCTCCGAGGAAGGAAAACTCTGATTCCTGCCTCTTTGATGTCTTGTTTCATAAGTAAAAAAAAAAACCCAAAACAAACCAAATTTTATAGGGGCAAGATTAGCTAATATCAGCAGCAGTGACTTATTCACTGAAAGAAAAGAGTTTATGAGCAATGTTGGAGCTGCACTGAGCATGACAGTGGGTGAGCCTTGGGTTTTATTTATCAAATTAAATATCAAAGAAAGCACTTAGGGGTTTTCTTAGTGGAAAGGTTTGATAGCTCTGACTCCTGGCACTTCTTTCATTCATACTGAGCTGCAAAATATGAACCTTCCTTGGTGCAGGCCCAAACTTTGGCCTCAGCAAGAGGCAGACAATGGAAAATGAAGCAGCGAACTCTTGTTTGACTCTGAAAGGTTCCTGGCACCAAGATGCAATTTCAAAGCTGAGATTAGGGAAGAATCCCCATGTTTACACCTAAAAGAGAAAGCACTAAGTTTTATTTTATTTTATTTTATTTTATTTTATTTTATTTTATTTTATTTTATTTTACCACCTAACTTCCACTGGTTGGATTAAAATAGCCAGGCTTTTAGAGCAGGGAGGGCTGAGGGAGACAAGGTTGTTTAGTTTGTTAAAATCTAGCCCACACCCCATCTAATCCAGAGAAAAATATTTGGAAAAATTATTCCACAGGCACAAAATATTTTACTACATCTCTCAAAACCAGTTATGCTGCATTCAGCTTTTTTTCTCCCCCACTCCTTGTTTCAAAGGAACGCAAACAATGTAAAAAAGCAACTAAGAAAAAAGAGATAAATTGAAAGTTGCCCTCTAAAACTCCTGCCTGCCTTGTAATAATTACTCCTGTGGAGAAATAGAGAGGTGCTTTCATAGCCATCACAAACACACACTTTTGTGGCTCACAGGTGCAAAAATGAATAGACTGAATACATATCAAATTCTCCTGCCAGTGAATTGTGCAGTACAGAATCACAGTCACAGCTTTTTGAGTTCTTTATTAAATTGAGGGAGGCAGAAGTTTCACACCAAGGACTGTTCTCTGAATGTATCTATTTGCTTATAGAACTACAAGCTTTTTTTTTTTCTTTCTTTCTTTCTTTTTGGCCAAGTCCTCCATGCTCCTGCACAAATTAAGTTATTCAACTTTTTAAATTGTTTTAATCATCCTGGGGAACTGCAGGGACAGGGCAAGGAGGAATGGGGTCAAATTGAAAGAGGGGAAATTTAGGTGAGATACTGGGAAGGAATTGTTCCCTGGGAGGGTGGGCAGGCCCTGGCACAGGGTGCCCAGAGAAGCTGTGGCTGCCCCTGGATCCCTGGCAGTGCCCAAGGCCAGGTTGGACATTGGGGCTTGGAGCAGCCTGGGACAGTGGAAGGTGTCCCTGCCCATGGATGACACTGAATGGGCTTTAAGGTCCCTCCAACCCAAACCATTCCAGAATTTCGTGGTTTAAAATAATTTCTCTGCTCAAGCAGCTGGCACCACCCCGGGGTTGGTGTCTGATGCTACCTCCCAGCCCTGTTCTGGACAGATTTTTTCAAATGCTGAACAGACCATTTACAATGTCACAATGTCACTGCCTCATTGCACTGAAAAATCTGACAAAGATTATTCCTTCAGCAACATCTAAGGATGGGCTCATTATCCTGTGGCTTTTTTTATCCTGGTAATTAAAGCAGCTAAAGGCATCCAACAGCCCCAACCCAGCCATAAACATGAAGGCAACAGCCAAACTCCCCTGCTCCTGCTGCTGCCTTTGATCTCCCCTCACAGCAGTGGCTTTTCCAGCTTCATCCAAAGAAAACTTCCCAGACTCTGATTTGATGACAGACTAAGCCAATAACACTTGAGCTTCTTTCAGATCCTTCTTCCTGCAAAATCTGAATGCTTTAAGACTCTTTAAGATTCTCCAAGCATATTCAGGTTTCAATTCCTTTTTGACTTTGCTGGAGAAATTGAAGTTGGGATAGTTATAATGCCAGGACACTGCAGGAGAGCTCGAGAACAAGAGGTGGCAAAAGAGACAGGGAACAGCAAGCTGGCTCAACTTTTTTATCCCTAATCCCATCTTCCTGGCTCATCCACCTGCAGGGGCTCTCCTGTTTATTCACACTGAGTGTATAAACTCTAAGCAGTAGCACAAAATAAAATTGGAAGAGTGATAATCTCCACAGTGCTCTGAATTTCATCCAATTGTTTTTCAAGATTCTCCTTAAAAACCTCTTTTTGCCATTTCTCTGCTTAAACTCGAGATTCCAAACTCGGGGGGGAGGGGGAGGTAAAGAAGCTAGTGAAGGAGTATTTTGTGCCTCAGCTGCCAAATCTCACAGCAAGAGACGGAGATAAAGTGTCTTGTACCTTGGTCCTTGCCTCTCCCATCCCTATCCCTCAGTTTGGGACAGTCTGCAGCACACAGTGCTGTGTGCATTTGAGCACCAATCCTCTCAGAAAGCAAAATCAAATGCAGGAAAAGCCTTTTGCTGTTCCAGCTCCGTGAACATCTTCTCTTCATAGAATCACAGAATCCCAAAGTGATTTGGGTTGGAAGAGACCTTAAAGCCTGTCTCATTCCCACCCCCTGCCATGGGCAGGGACACCTTCCACTACCCCAGGGTGCTCTAAGTCCTGTCCAACCTGGCCTGGAACACTTGCAGGGATGGGGAATCCACACCTCTCTGGGTGAGGTTCTCAATTTTCCCCAGTTTCTCAGCAGCACAAAGAGAATTTTGCACTCATCCTTCCAGGCTCTGAAGGTAATTCAAAGATGCTGCAGGCTGGAGAGGATATTATTCTTGATATTGCAGAAGTGCAGCAGGAAAGTCAAACAGACTCCCCCAGAGGCTTCTTTGGCAAGATTTTGGGGTAACAACAGCCCTGGAAAGATTTTGGGGCAAAACCAGCCCTGGTGCCCTGTTAGAAGTGCACCAGGGCTGGGCAGGGAGGTGAGCTGGAGGATCTTGGCTGCCGAGGAGCCAGAGCAGGAACAGACCTAGGATGAACTCAGGCTGCAACTGCTCCACTTGGCCAGTCACTGTTCCTGTCAGTCCATCCCCACTTGGACATGCTCCTGGATTTATGTGGATGGGAGGCAGTGCTGGAAGAGCCCTGCTCTGTGCATGGTGGGACAGAGGACACACCCCAGTGTCCCCTGTTGGTGCCTCACCGTGGGCTCCTCACACCCCCAGCCATCTGTTCCTGCAGAACGAGGCAGCCCCTTCTCATTCCAGACATGCACTCCTCTCATTTCCACTCAGACAGAGCCTTAATTCCACTTTACCCTTCTTCTGATCCCAGCAATCTGTCCCTGTGTTTGCCCTGTCCTCAGCTGGGTGAGCCTTCACTATCTGTTCCTGCTGTGACTCCCCTGCAAGCAAGATCCTCCAACTCACCTCCCTGCCCAACCCTGGCTGCACTTCCAGCAGGGCCTCAGGGCTCTTGGTTCCCCAAAATCTTTCCAGGGCTTTTG
Source organism: Drymodes brunneopygia (assembly GCA_013400955.1). Taxonomy (NCBI): domain Eukaryota; kingdom Metazoa; phylum Chordata; class Aves; order Passeriformes; family Petroicidae; genus Drymodes; species Drymodes brunneopygia. The sequence continues at coordinate 191,477 of VZTZ01008474.1, read as the reverse complement.
GTTCCCCAAAATCAGAAGCCTCTGGGGGAATCTGTTTGACTTTCCTGCTGCACTTCTGCAATATCAAGATTAATATCCTCTCCAGCCTGCAGTGTCTTTGAATTTCCTTCAGAGCCTGGAGGGCTGAGTGCAGAATTCTCTTGGAGTTACTGGGAAACTGGGGAAGATTGGGAAGCTTGTGGAGAGAGGTGTGGATTCCCCATCCCTGGAAGTGTTCCAGGCCAGGTTGGATGGGGCTTGGAGCAACCTGGGGTAGTGGAAAGGTGTCCCTGCCCATGGCAGGGGGTGGGAATGAGGTGGACTTTAAGGTCCCTTCCAACAGAAGCAGCACAGTGCTTGAGGAACATTTGGCCTTTTCATCCCAGCTCTCTTTGCTACTCCACCACTTCATAAAAAAGCAGCACCCAGGGTGTGTTACTGACAACACCTTTCATTTTAATACCATTTCATAAGGAATGGTTGCTCAGAATCTTTTTCAAGCTGTGTAAGGAAATTATTATGTCTGATTTATACCCTGAAACTGCATGCTGGAATTTCTGAATGCTCTGGGCTGTTTCTAGAAAATTTTAAAAAACCCACAAAAACTATTAGAGGAGAAGACCAGTTTCTGCCACATCAAACTTCCAAGGTTATGTTGCCCCCTGGGGATGACCTGGAGTTATCAGTGTGTATCCAGGTGCTTTTCTAGGGGCAGGACACCTTGACACTTCCAAATCAAGGGACAGAAGCACAGCAGCAGGTGCCTGTATCCCTCCTAAACTACCTGCTCCACCTCACAGCCATTTGGAGGAATATCTTGGAAGAGTTACAAAAATATCCAGCGCCAAACTGAAATGCAGAGCTCCTGAGCTCAGCACAGCCTGGGATTTCAGCACTTTCCCATCTCATGTTGGCCTGAATCTGAGAAAACGGGTTGCAGAATGAATTGTCCAAGTAAATTATGGATCTGGGAACTTCTGTGGCATTTTCATACTAGAGATGAAATAATCCAAGACGACCTCAACCATTTCATCCCGCTGTCCTTCGTTCCCTGCCGAGCCCCTCCAGAGCTGCTGCTGGAACAAGGAATAGGAGCAAGTCACAAGGCTCTGTGCAGTCCCCAGACTGGCCAAAATCCAGCTGGATTTGTTTCTGAGCTCCACAGAGTTGGAATGTCACCTTGCTGATGAGCACAGGGCCTCTGTACAGAAAGCAGCTCTGATGCTGTGATGCAGAGAGGCTGCCTGGGCTCTGCTGGGTGCAGGTGTCCAACAGCTCCTGGGGACTCTGAACACAGCTGGGCTAAGGACAGTGGAGCAGGATACTCTTCTCTGCCCATGGAATGTGGTCAGGGAACTAGGAAAATGTTCTATTTGCAAGCTGTCAGTGGGGGCCATGTGCTGGTTTTGGTGTGAATTATGCAAAATCCAGTCTGGCAACTAAACCTGACTTAACATCCTGAGAGTGAGGCCAAGACTTGGCAGAGGAGCTGCTAAACTGTGCAGGAGATACAGGACTGGCAGTGAAGCCCTTTAAGCTACTGAATTCCACTCCCACTTTCAAACGGGCAGGTTTTTGCCCTTGGAGTGTGTGAAGGTTCTTCCCCTGGGTTTGGGGATGTCCCCCAAGGACCTCAAGGTTAAGAGGAAGAGATTTACCCACAAGCATTGGTCTGGGTGAGTTACATCAATCCACACTTAATAATAGTTTCTTTTTGCTGGCTTTAATATAATTGCTCCCAGAGGAGAGAACATTTCAAGATTCTCAAATTCCAGGAAATACTCCATTCCAGTTTGGGAATCTCAGATTTGTTAGTGACCTTAAAAGTTTTCCATGCTGCAAGTGCAGAGGGACAATTTCCTTTGGGAATCACAGCCAAGGCTGTGATCTGGTGGGGAGAGAAACCAGGGAGTGCTGCCTTCGTGGGAGCCATGAGAAGGAGACACTAAACCAGGGAGCAGAAAAGTTGATTTGGGAGAAAATCAACCTGGCCAGAATTCTGTTCCCATTTAGATTAAAAAAAACCCCAAAACTCTCTTTGATTCCAGACAAATCAATTCAACCAATACTGGGCTCTGAGAAATTGCTATGAGTACCTGAGTGGTTGGAGCAGCCTGAGGATTATCTTGGTCTCCATCAAGGTAAACAATCCAGAAGCATTTTTAAGTAGCAATCACAGAATGCTGAGAGAAAAGCAGAGCTTTCAAATAGTGATGAAAGAGAAAGAAGTGATTCAGATCTAATCCCATTGTGGGTCAGCTCCAGCACTGGGAGTTTTTGATTTCTGGCTGTGCTGCTGAGAACAGAGCCCAAGCCAAAGTCCCTGTGCCCACCTTTCCCACCCAGCCCAGGCTTCTGCTATTCCTGCCCATCCCAGGGCCACCAGCCCTCCCCTCCCCTCCAGATTCTCTGCTCCCCAGCCTGAATAACCTCAGCTGAGACGTGGCAAATTGCATATTTATGTATTAATTACCGCCTTAAGCAGCAATTGCAAACCCAAATAAAATCACGCACCAATGGCCAAGTGAGCCAAGCACTGCTGGAGCTGGGCAGCTCTCTGTTTCCACCCTCAACAGAGGCTCAGGAATGAATCACGGTTCCAAGAGGTCAGGAATTAAGGACAACTGTATTTCCCTGCTGCATTTTATTTCATAAATACATTTATGTGAACTTTCGGCTCTCTCTGTTGTAAATCCTGTTCGAGGGTATGTCAAGGAAGTGATAAATGAAGGTGTAGACACTTGGCAGCATCCTGAGGGATCTGTTAGTGCCTGTCTGGGTGGGCAGCAATGTCCTTTTCTGTGTTTCTGGGTACTCTCTGCCCATGTGAAGGCAGAAGAATTCCATGAGCCGAGTGCTCAGTGAAGAGGAACTGCTTTTAATTCATCTCTGCTGTATCTTATAAGGAGAACATTAGGATTTACACCACCCTGTCACCACAGAAAGGCGTGCAGGGAGGGAGTTACACAGCAAAGCCATCTGTGGGTAGAATTACTGGGAAGAGCAACGTGGGAAACATATCCTGACTGACACAATTACCTGGGGAAAATGAGAGCAAAATTAGACCCGACTCTATTCCCTGTACAAGTCAGTTCTGATCCAAAAATCCAACAGCCTGCAATTAACAGATTCTACACATTTTGTCCTGCTCTGGCTTAAAGCTGATGTGTTCTTGGCAGAGCCTTTCAGGCTGATGCTGATACCTAAATTATCAACCTCTCAACATCTGCCCTTGGAAAAGTTGGCTGTTAGCGCAGCAATAAAAACTCCAGACATTTCTCCCCAAATATTGGAATGGTCAGGATCAGGGTGAAGGCAGTGCAATTCCACCCAACAGAGAGAAGGCCAGGAATGCAGACTGGGCTTGAGGCAGTGTAAAGCACTACCAGAATGTCAGAGCTGATCATCCCTGGCACATCCCAGTGCACAGGGACAGGCAGAGGAGCAGCCAAGGAGCTGAGAGGACAAAGCCAGTGAGGAGCTTCCAACAACAGCTGCTGAGGACAGCAGCTCATGTCTGGGAAGACACTAGAGAAAAGAATCATGGAATTATAGAATCCTTCAGGCTGGAAAATCCCTCCCAGCCCATGGAGTCCCAGCTGTGCCCGATGCCCACCTTGTCCCCAGCCCAGAGCACTGAGTGCCACGGCCAGCCCTTCCTTGGACACCTGCAGGGATGGGCACTGCAAAGCTCCCTGGGCAGCCCCTGCCAAGGCCTGAGCAGCCTTTCCATGGAGAAATTCCTCGTGGTATCCAAGAAAGAAAAATTCTTTTCCCATTCTTCCGGAGGGTCTGTAACTTACGAGCACAGACCTCTGTCCTGTACCTGCCTGCATCCTAAATGTACACACCTGGCCTTTTCCATCCTACTGGGACCTGTGGTTATTTGGATTAATTCTCCCTGGGTATTTTACCCTTTTCTCACCCTCATTTCTGTGCTCACAGCACCTGCAAAATGCTCAATGTTTCCACCCTCCCTTCTGTTTAAATCCCACAGACCTCCCATAATAGGACATTTTGCTCTCAGTGACAACTTGCAGTGGCTTATTTGTGCTTCAAGATTTTGATACCAGACACGTTCTTCTGTGAAACCCCAAATCCACAATCAACTGGAGAATTAATTAAGAATGCAAAGCTGCAGATCAATGGAAATTCCTTTTCCCCCTCAATCATCCCCAGCTAAGTTTCAAACCCAGCTGACAAATTCTGGGTGCTGTGGTGAGCAGAGCCAGCTCTGGTTACCTCTGTGCCTTTTGTTGTGCCACTGCACAGCTGCAGGAACCTTAAGGGGAGTCCTTTAGGGAGGAACAGATCCACTTTGGGGAGGAATGCCCCAGTGCTGAGATACAATTCAACCAAAGCTCCAACCACAGAGCCTTTAAAATTATCTATAACTTGTATCTTGAACAGGGAAAATAAATTAATGGGTGTGCATGGGAGAGACAAATCACGGAGATAAGGATCATATATAAATCTACAAAGGCTACATAAGTAGTGCACCAGAGATCTGGGATTAATCCTATTCTCCTGGTGAGGATGGAGATAGTGATGTGGGAGAGTGCTTCAGTTCAGGTCACTTCTGAAGGACTCTCCTCATTGTCCCCTGCACCCTGCTCTGCACTGCAGGGAGCTCTGGGAGCATGGGAACTCTGTTCCTGAAGGATAAAACCCTGAAATCCAGGAATGGTGTGGCTGTTCCAGCAGCCACCACAGGCACCAGGCTGCAGACAGTCTGCATGATTGTACCTGTTAGGGAGATGTGGGATCCCCAGCAGCAAGTGCTCCAACCTACACCCAAAAATTCCCACAGAGGGCTCCTCACTGGCTGTTGGCTCAGGAGAAGCCCCTGTGCTCCAGCCAGCTTTGATTTAACTTCAAAGATAAACCACAATGTCTTAAACACCCTCACAGAAGGGTGCTCAGAGAAGTCTGGGATAGTTTTCCTGACTCAACACCAACATGTTGCCTTTTCCCTGACTGGCCAAGCTGTGGGATTGCAGTGGTTCTGCCGAGTGGTGCTCACTAAAGAGCTAAATCTGAATTTATATTCATTTCTCAGAGTGATACCAAGCATCAGCGAGCACAGCAAAGCCCAAACTGAAGCCTTGGCATGCTTTAAAGCCAATATTTCTATTTTCAGCCGAGTTTCTCTGGGAAGGGAGGTTCACATAATCATTCCACGCCACTGCCTTTTTGTCCTTCCCCCAAAATCCTCTGATAGCAGCATCAAAGCTATTAAGATGCAAATCACTTCAGGAAAGCAGCAGCCAAGATAGAGGAGAGCAATTCCCAAATATCCCTATGAGAGGACGTGCTGCAGTTTCTCTTCCTGTTCATTAAACATACGGAAAATCCATGGAAAACCAGTTGTTTCCAGTCTCCAGGAGAGGGAGAGGCCCCCAGAGCCCAGTGAGGAGATGGAAACCACAAGGAGCCTGGAATTCACCCCTCCTTTTACTCAGAGCAAGACTTTTAGGTTCAGCAGCATTTCTCAGTTCATCCACAGGGATGATCTCTCCCTGAAAATGGTTTTTAACAGGAATACACTAAGAAGGGATAAATAGACAAACATTTGATGCACTGATAACATTGTGGCATAGCTCTTATCACCCAGAATAAAGCAGGGAGGCTTTTAGGAAGGAGTGCTAAATTCTGCTTTTGTACCCATAAAAGCTGGGATTTCCCATCACTGTATTAAAACCTGAACTTCTCCGACTGTCAATATTTTTCCCCTTCCCAGAGAGCGTGGAAAACAGCTCTGAGAGCATCTCTGCAGTTCTTTTAAAGCCAGAGCCAGCCACTGCTGCAACCTCATCTCCCTCAGCCTAACTCTATCCACGAGACCTGTAGAGGGCAGTGGATAAAAGAAAATCAAGCAGCAGAAAGAGCCATAAATGTTAGATACAAATTTAAAAAAAAAAAATTGGGATCTCATCTAATGACTTCCTCATATTGAAAAGCTTACAGGTAATTCCATGGATTAATGGATTACTGCAATGGGATTTTTCCAAGCCCAAATCCCAGGCTCTCTGGCAGATTGCACTGACAGGCTTTACAGCACAGCTCTTCCCTTGGGATTTACCTTTTTTTTTCCAACAGAAATCCTGAGCCTAAACTAAAATGTGCAGCTGGCCCTCCCACTACCATGGTGCTCATGGGCAAACAAGACTTTCCCCTCATCCACAGAAAGCCACATTAAACCAAGGAAAAGGGAAAATACAGCTGAGCAAAGCTGAATGTTTGCACAATATACAACAGTGTGACATTAGTGTTCAAATTAATATCAATTTAATATCAAACCAGCCAGGACCCAGAGCAGAAAGCAGCCTCCTGGATAATTCCTCCGTGGTTTTCAGGAACACTGCTAATAACTTCATTATCCATTTGGCATATACAATTAACTCATTACTGATGGAATATGTAAAATCCAGGGTAAAACTCCAATTAGGCACAGCAGATAAAAGCATTACAGCAGGTACAGGATCTTTTGCCTTATCTTGCACATGAGAGCATTAATCAATACAGCACGGGTGCTTATGATCAACTCATTCCAGCCACGTTGTAGTGTCTTCTCCCAGCTTTGTAAACCTTGTGCAATTCCGAAATCGGCTCTGCAATTAGCACGGGCGGAGCTCTCCACACCTTCGTTAATGCCCTGTTTATCTCTGGAATGCAGATTAGATCTGCAAAGGCACCAAAACCACCAGGAACTGAGAAGGCAGCGAAAAAAGGCTTGAAAATTTGTGTGTTAAGGTGATGCCAGGGTGTTAATCCGGAAAGGCCCCGCGGTCTGGAGCTGCTGGGATGGGGAACTGGTGAGTCACTGGTCCCTGCTCATCCAACCCCCTCTGGAAAGGCAGGGACATCAAACCAGGCAGCCAGCACTGCGCTCTTCCAGACTCCCGGCTGAGTCACCGCGTTATAAATTGCCGCTGCTCCCGAGGAGTCAGACACTGACAATTCACTCTTACCTGCTGCACTTTCTAACCTTTGTTTGTGATATTTTTATTTCTTTTTCCTCCCTCTGCCCTCGTCTCCTCTCCTTCCCATCAGTGTTCCCTATTGTATCAGCTCGCTCGGATTTAAAAAGGGATGGAGAGCTAATGGCTGCTTTTGAAATGCACTTTGTGAAGATGAACACTCACATGGACCTCTGAGCCTTCCTCATATTCCGGCAGAGGAGCTGCAGTGTCCCAGAGTGAGAGCCTGCAGGAATGAAAAATTGGGACAGGGCTATTCATGCTCAGAACGGAATGAAACAAAATCGTTTTGCTATCATCTGTTATATAGATCTCTGTATGTCACAATAATGTGGGGACACATTTTGGAGGGGGTCTGCAGAGTCTGGAGGAATCTTTCTGCTGGGAGAAATCCGCTTTTGGTGATGGCACTTCTCCATCTCCAGAAAGAAGGAAATGGTAAAAAAGAATGAGGAAAAGTCCAAAGTGAAAATAAAAGGCGGGTGCAAACAGGAAAGAACAGTAAGAATGGATAATTGACATGGCGGAATCAGTCCAAAGTTGGACTGGATGATCCTGCAGGTCATTTCTGACCTTAATCATTCGGTGATGTCATGATTCAAAAAGTGACAACAACAAAATAAAACCAGAAGGGTGGTAAAATCTTGGACAGGCAGCTTGGAAAGGAAATGGCCATGGGGCGATCAGAATTGTTATTGTGACTTCATCGGTCGCAGAAAGAGCCCGCAGCCACAGCCACAGCCAGAGACACAGCCAGAGACACAGACACAGCCACAGCCACAGCTACAGCCACAGCCACAGNCCCACAGCCACACCCACAGCCACAGCCACACCCACACTCACGCCCACAGCCACACCTACACCCACAGCCACAGCCACACCCACACCCACAGCCACACCTACACCCACACTCACGCCCACAGCCACACCCACAGCCACAGCCACACCCACACTCACGCCCACAGCCACACCTACACCCACACCCACAGCCACAGCCACACTCACACCCACAGCCACACCTACACCCACACCCACAGCCACACCCACAGCCACACCTGCTGAGTGCCACCCCATACCACAAAGGATGGAACTCCTTGTTTTGGGAGGAAAGCCCTTCTAGTGGTACTTTTACTCTCTTGCACAAACCAGGTCACACTGCACCCCCCACCCTGGCAAGATTGTGCTCCCATTTGGCAGGAAGTTGTTCCTCTCTTTCCATGCAGCCTTTATTCCAGATTCTCAGTCACACCTAAGTGCTCTCCCACCAGATCACAGCCAAGTCCAACTGCTTGGGAAATTCTCCCAACCTCCATTAGAGGTTGGATCTTCCCATGATGAAAAATGAGTCCTCAGGTGCATCATCTCCAAGACCAAATCTGCTGCTCAGGGGTGAGCCAGTGGCTCCCTGGCCCAGGCAGAGAGGCTTCAGCTAAACCCAGGCAGAATTAAAGCCTGCTCTGCAAGCAGCCAGCACAGCAGCTGAGATAACCTTAATTTCCCTGCCTCTCCCACAGGAAAATGACCATGGAATTGAATACGAATGAAGCGAAGCTGGCTTCTTTAAAGAAACCATTTGCTCCTGGTTTGCTCCTCTGGGCGTGATCCAAACGCAGTGCTGAAGGCCTCTCCAGCATTCCTGTGACAGAGGTTTTTGTTTTAACCAAAGGAGTCCATATAGAAACATGGGTCTCACACAAAACCTCTGGTCTGTGCAAAGCCACACGTGCAGGTGCAGGGATGGCTGCACAAAACGTTCTCAGTGCGGATGCTGCAGCTGAGGGCATTGGGAGCTCTCAGGCTTTGCTTCCCCTGTCTGGTCCCTTCTGGACACTCCTGCTTTGGCTGTGACCTTGTGAAAGCACTGTCTGGGGAGAAGGGAAGGTCCCTGCTAGTAAATGTGAGTATTTGCTATGATTTATCATTTCTAGCTGCTCATAAAAATAAGTATTTTAAATTATGTAAGATGGGGATGATAGCTGTGAAGAATAAAACCCAAAACCTCAGAGGTATTTGTTCCATTTTATGGCCTCTCACCTTCAGATTTCTTGACCATATGGTTATGCAGAAATGTTGGTAAAATCAATACTCTAGTAATAAAATTGCACAGCAGCAGGAAATAATTTGGCTCCTTAGGCCATTGGCAAATGAGGCAGGGTTTTGTGAATGTACTGTTAATATTCAGACAGGGAGGTAAGTCACTCAAAAATAAACACATTTAATCCAGAGACTTCTACAAACAATCCCAAAACTCTTTTCATTCTCTCATTAGCAAGTACACTGAGAAGCTTCTGGCAAGCATTGCCATTTGTTTTAGCTCATTATAATAGCTCATTAAAAATAGAAATAAAAAAACCTGTAATATTCAAGCTAACTTAATGGGAACAGGGGAAAGCTTCAGTCCCCATCATCAGCACTGACCTTCTCCATTTCCTGCACCAGGACACCATCAGACCTTTCGTTCCTGATCCATGTTTGTTTAAAATCTTTGGAGAGATATTTAAGTATATTCACTATTTGGGATATCCTACAATTTATTTTTTTTTCCACTCAGAAGAAAAGCAAGGGAATTTGATCATTGCCTTACTCTGGACTCACCCCAGCTGAATTTTCCCTGATTTCAGACAGAAGTGGAATTTCCCCTCTCCCTCCAATTTGGCCCAATGTCTCTAAGAAGCTGCCTGTGCTCTGAAGTGGCTCTTAGGAGCTTTAACAGCACTGAGGTGGCTTTAAATCAATTCTGCTCAAGGAGATTTTTTCTTTTTCAGTGTGAGTGCTCATTCTTAGTCTATTTTTCGTCAACTAGAAAACCAAGGATAATTAAGAGAAAACATTGCCATAAATCAACAGGAAAAAAAAAAAAAAAGAGAACAAACCTTGTACTTAAAGGAAGGCATTTCACTATTTCAAACAACAAGAATTTAACTCAGTTACATTCAGATTTCTGTTCTTATTTTGCCTTAAAATGGTAGATTTTTGCCTGAACCAGAAACCCTCTCTACAAAGGGTCTGTTTTCCATGACTCCAGCACAAGGAGCTCCTCCTCCCCTTCCCAGGCATGGGAGAGAGGCAGCCCAACCACATTTTCAGGAGCAGCAGGATATTCACCTGGAACAATTGTGGAGGGGCAAGAAAGCCCAACCCTCCTTTTTTGCTTTTCTGAATAAAACAATGACACTGACCAAAAAAAAAAAAAAAAAAAAAAAAAAAAAAGGGGGGGCAANAAAAAAGGGGGAGCAAGAAATAGAAATTGCACTCGCTTTCAAATTAGGGTTCAATAGAACAATAAAATCATTCAGGATGAAAAATACTTTCAAGGTAATCAATTCCAGCTTTGGACTGAATACCACCATGCCCACTTGGTTTTTGAACAATTGTTGATTGTTCAAAATCAACAGTGAAACTGAGAAAATGTCAGTATCCAACAGTAAATGAATTTATTTTAAACTCTGTTGTAAGGGAGAGAATTTGCTTTCCTTTTCAATGTCTTTCCCTTTCACCATTCAAATTTTCTTGCTTAAGTCTTCTCCAAGGTCCTGCTGAAGTGGTGACAGGGACAAAAGGGACACTCAGGAAGGAGGCAAAAGGCAAGAAGGGTTTAGTTGATGACAGAAGCATTGCTGGCTCCAAAAAAGAGAACTAATAATCTATATCCCAGAGAATCTGATGGGTGAGACCACTCTGATCACAATGAGGTTTTATCCTGTTCAGCTGAGGAGTGATCCTGCCTTCCTTTCTCCCAAGTGTGCAAGGAATGAATTGGAATAGCTGCAGATCAGTTACATCTGTTCAGATAAAACAAAGCTTTATCCTAAAAGCAGTGCCAGGCATCACAACAGAGTCTCCCAACAAGGCTGGCAGAAGCATGGGAAAGGTATTTTTCCAATGGCTTTGTCACCTTGGGCAGGGATGATGTCTTTACCCATTGTATTTTTTCAAGTGGTATCTGCTCATGTTTTGTTTTGGTCTCCTCTGCCTTTCAACATTTGAAAAGCTCCTGGGAAGTCTGAAAGGAAAAAGGACAGAGGGACAGTTGGATGAGATTTTAAATTAAGGTCATGCACATCAATATTTCCCATTGCCAATCACCATTTCAGCTCTGAAATGTCCTTCCAATGATCAGGTGCAGATGGAGTAGGAGATTCCTGAAGCTGGAAATACAGAGCTTGGATGGATTGGTTGGATTCATAGCTTGAGCAGTTTTCCACCTCTTGGGTTGATATTCTCCAACCAGTAGAAACTCCAGGGTATTTTAAATTCATTTTATATGAGCAGTACTTGATATCTGATGGGTCTATAAATCCATCTAATATCAAGTTCGGACTACAATTTTAACACCCAAAGTGTCAGGTTTTGAGGAATTTCCATATGGATGGAAGCTCAATAATCACAGTTCCATTTTACTCAATGAAGTAAGTAAATAATAAACCTACAAATATGAAGTAATCTCACTTCATCCCATGTCCTCTTTGTCTCTTGGGCAATCCTTTAGTTTATTCTTAGGAGTTTTCATTAATTCATCATCATCTTTGGCCATTTGGTTGTGTTAATTTCCTTCTTCAATGACAGAAGTGAAACTCTTTTCCTCACACTCTCAGAAGATTTTAGTGTTCTTTGAGAAATCTTGCAATGATCCCAAAAAAGTGGAGTGGGAATCTTCATGGAATAAATTGTCTAACTCTTGGCACAGGCTTGGACCCCAACTCTTCATCTATACCATAGTGAAATTCAATTTATAAAATGTTCCTGCGAGAAATAAGCTAATTTATTAAATACAGTACCACCCATTGTGATATGAAAAGTACATTTAAGTGAAAAGATGCTGATGTGAAAAAAGTAATTTTGTTTGCAAGTCTTCCTTGGAGTGAAACAGAAGTGTGCATGCAAATTATCCCAAGCAAATCTCTCAGCTCCATCCCTCTGATCATCTTGGTGCCTCCTCTGGATTTGCTCCAAAATGACCACTTTTAAATCAGTTTTCTCTTTACTTTCTGTTGTCATAACAACTATCTCCTGTCTCCTGTCTTTCTGGAGACAGACCAGACATGGCCTCTCATTTATTCCTCAGTTCCAAAGGCTCTGGAAGGTGAAACACACTTGTGGAGAGGGTTGGTTCAGCCACTGCCGATATTACCCAGAAAAACTCATCTCCGAGGAGGCAACTCTTCATGTCCAGCTGGCCCTGGCTGCAGAGGTCACAGGTTTCTCTGGAGGACAGGAATGACACATTCAGTGCATTACTCAGGCAGGAATTGAATTACTGCTCCCCCAGGCTTGGCATTTGACTTGGCTGTCAAGTACACAGCATCTAATAAAAGGCACTGGGCTGTTTCACTGTGCTGACTTGCAGCTCTCAGAGGCTGGAGGAGATGGGCTTGGCTTTGCCTTGCTGCTCAGGAAGGAGGCTTGCCAATGATTTTGAACCAGATGAATAAACATGTGTTCTGTAAGGCTCTTTTTCCACAAATTTAATAATGAGTTTCAGGGGTTGAGGTGAGAACAGGGGGAAGTTTGGATAAATTAAAGCATAGGAATGTCCCAGAAGGGCCCAAAGTGTATCCAGCTAATGGTCTATGCATTACAGCACTTCTTTTCTGACTGTAACAGTAGTTTCAAGGTAAGGGCTAGGAACTGGTGGATGGATCAGTCCTGGTAAGAGTTCCAGGCTACCTTTGGAATTAATTTTGGGTATGATCTCGATCCCTGGCTTACAGAATGACAGGCACGATGCAGAGCCTGCCATCACTCACTTGGTGAAGGGACAAAGCCCAGAACACACCTCAAATAGCACAAAACTGGTCCAAGACAATGCTCCAAAAGGGTCTCAAGAGGGAGCTGAGTGTGAAGGCTTCATCCCTGAAAAGTCTGTGTCCCAGGCCAGGCCATGACAGGTCAATCCTGCAGAGGGACAGGCAGCAAAGGCAGAGCTCTCACACTCGTGAGCCACGAGCAGAGCAGGGGGAAGGGCTGTCCACCACAGCAGCAAACCTGGAGCCTGGTGCAGGCACTGCCCAGAGAGGTGAAATGCTCCCACTTCTGCCTTTCCATCCGTACAGTTCCAGAACATCCCATTCAAAGTCTGCTGGGATGCCAGGAGAACAGGATGCTCTGCCTCAGCTCCAGTGGGATTTGGAACAGCACCCAGTACAGAGCAGCCTGTATGTGCTCAACAGGACAGTCCAAGGAAAGTTTTTTGGGAGCCTTCTCCAAGTAAGGACTCAAGGTTTGCAGTAACCATGGAGGATTCAGAAGCAGAGTCTTACCCAGTCAGCACCATTTTATAAACAGTCATGTTTAAAGCAACACTGAATTAGCCACTGGTCCTTGAGGGTCAGAAGCTCAGAACAAGCTGGGAAGCCTCTAAACAAAGATTTCCCTCTGCCCAGAACAGCAGTGTGGGAGCAACATCTTGCCCATATCTCCAAAAAGAAGATCTGCTAATGGGAAGATGAAGAATTATAGAGCACAAGGTTGTACAGTAGGGCCACATAGACATCCTACAGCTTCTCCTGAGTGACAGCTCCCATCCCTGCTCTGGAAGCAGGGAATGGCTGGAGCTGGGTGGGGTCAGATTGGAGATCAGGAAAGGTTCTTTCCCCCAGAGGGTGCTGGGCACTGCCCAGGCTCCCCAGGGAATGGGCACGGCCCTGAGGCTGCCAGAGCTCCAGGAGGGTTTGGACAGAGCTCCCAGGGATGCCCAGGGTGGGATTGTTGGGGTGTCAGTGCAGGGACAGGGGTTGGACTGGATAATCCACGTGGATCCCCTCCAAATCAGGATATTCTATGATAATACATCAACCTGTTTCTGCCCAGACAAAATTCCTAAAGATTTTGGAAGAAGCTTTGGCTAAACCAAGAACAGGGGGTGTGGGCACTCATTGCTGTTGTGGCCAGAGCCAACCACTCAGAACCATGGGTGAGATCCAGGGTCTTCAAAGGAAAAAATCAAGAAAAACAAAGCCCTAAACCTTCATTTTTCTCACTTCTTTGTATCAGATGCTTGCACATTTTGATTAGAATTCAGGATGACTCATATTCCATGGCCCTTCTAATCCCTAAAATACTACCACCACACAGAGTTGCTCGCAAAGATGCTCTAAGGCATAGTGAGCAAAATCCCTGACAAGAATTTTCTTCTTCTTTTTTCAAATAAATTTGAATTCTTTTCCTTTTCAGACCTCCAGACTGATGCATAACAACAGCCACTATTTAAATTAGGTGGTGATGGTGAGTTTCTATGATGTACTGTCCATTATTTCATATTAAATCGAGAAAAAGTGGACTCTTATCATGACTATTGAAAGTGGTTTTCCTTCCCTGTCAATTTACATCCAAATAACCAACTTATCAACCTTGCAAATGTCAACCTGCACTGAGGCAAGGAGCTGTGAAGTTCTTAAGCAGACACTCTCCTTGGGACTGAAAGGTCAGTGTGCATGTTATTTATTCCTCCTGGGGAAAGATTCTACTCTTAAGTCAGGGAAGGCTTTTACACTATCCACAGAAATAATAATGGAAGGCTTTAACCAAGAAAAGACTGGCCCTAGTCTAATTCAAAAAAAGAATCTTCAAAAGGGTTCATTTTTTTAACATGCAGACTGAAATATACCCAGAGAATAAAATCAGGAATGGAAGAGCATTGTCCTCCAAGGAGTGCCCAGGCACAAGGCCAGGTTTGGATTCTGTTCCTCTTAGGGGAGTCAAAACTGCCAAATCCACTCTGACTTCCACACGGGAATGTCTCTTACTGGCACTCCTTTTCCACCAGTTTTAAATAGCCTTAAAAACCATCCTGTCCTGGTTTTGGCTGGGATAAAGTTAAACCACAACACAAACTTGTGTTTCTTTGTTTCACTCCTCTTCTTGGAAACCCCAATAACCACTAATTTTATAACAAAGTGACATTATGGCAAAGGCAGTCCTGCTGCCTGCCTGGCTCCCACTGCCATGATCAACACTGCAACCAAACATTTTGTTCCTTATGGCACTGTTTTAGTGCAGAGAATGGAGATCCTGGCAAAAATAAGGAAAATTTGTGGCTGGCAAATCAAGCTCCAGGGTTAGCTGGGGAGACAGATGCGATAAGAAAACAGCACTGCACTAAAACACCATTTTTAATGTGCCAGAACCCCTGCTTTGAGGGGAGGAACATCAACAATGCACCTTCTGCAGCAAAATTTATCAAAATAATCCTAATTTCTGAAGAATAAAGCCATTATTGTTGTAACAAAGGACAGTCTTACCCTTAAGCTTCCTTGAACACCCTGGACTGGCTTCTAACACAGCAGAAGGGAAGTCAGAGAATATCTCAGAATCACTAAGGTTGGAAAAGACCTTTAAGATCATCAGGTCCAACCATCAGCCAGCACCACCACCATGTTCACCACTATCCATGTCCTCAAGTGCCACATCCACATGTTTTTTGAACACCTTCAGGGATGGGCACTGCAAAGCTCCCTGGGCAGCCCCTGCCAAGGCCTGAGCAGCCTTTCCATGGAGAAATTCCTGCTGCTGTCCAAGCTGAGCCTCCCCTGGCACAGCTTGAGGCCCTTTCCCCTTGTCCTGTCCCTGTTCCCTGGCAGCACAGCCCGACCCCCCCTGGCTGCCCCCTCCTGTCAGGGACTTGTGGGGAGTGGGAATGTCTGATTCCCAGATCACTCAAATTGCCAGAAACCAGAGACCTAAAAGGCACAGCCTTTTATTAAATCAAATCACTTCAACGATGCATCCTAGATTTTGTAGAACCTATTTTCTAACAAGCCAGGTGAATTCACCAGACATTTTTTGGAGGGGGGTAAAAGCTACACAAAGACTGAGAAGTTGCATTCCCATTCAAAAGAGGGGTCGCTGCATTTGCTGGGAAAACCATGATTTTTTCTGTCCCCATCCAAGGCTTCTGGTTCTCTGTGTCCAAAGCTAAATTATTTCTCTCCTCAGAGCAGGACAGCAGGCAATTAGGACACACAAAGCTTCACCACTTCCTTCTCACTGTTATCCTGTTTCCCAACCAGCACAATCTCCCTGTCAGTGTGGGGGGGTCTTTCCAAGGGAACACTGTCTTGGTTGTTGCTTGGACATTAAAATTGCTCTGAGTCTTGTGGCTGGTTTCTTAAAATCAGCACTCCCTGAACACCTTTGACGTGTGGCCTAGCCAAAGCCCTTGCCCTCTGCTGCCACTGAGGTCACTGATGTTAGATCTGTTAGGATATGAAATATTTGGAGCCATACACAGTACAGATGCTGGGAGTGCCATTTTAAAGCATCTTAATTATAGAAATAATCTGATGGAGACTTCTGACTCCGGTAAAAGAGTTGGATGAAAGATTAAAAGAGTCAGATTAAAAGAATAGAATGAACAGGAGACCCTTGGTGGGATCCACTCCCTAAAGAGACTCTGTCTTTGTTCATGTTATTCTGCCAAAAAAACTCCCTCTGTTAAGAAACAAATTAAAAGATTGGACCAAGTGGGAGGACTCTTTTTACTTATCTTTTATCACTTCATACACTCAAACATGCAATGTCATCCTACATTCTCTCCTTTCACCTTTATTTATCTTCAAAATAGGCCAAAGAACTCCTGTGGGATGGAGCATTCCCAAACTAACTCTTGGACAGTACCAGGGGGAGAAAAATCACTGCTCAAACACCAGTTCTGCAAAGTCTTTGCTCTTTCCTGGAGTCCTGACATTCCTTTTGTCCCAGAGGCTCCAACTCCCTCTCAGCTGATGTCACTACAGGCTGCTCCATCCCTTCCAATCCGTGAGGAATTCAGGGACTGTCTGTCTACTGCTCTGAGCAATCCAGAACATGTTACACATCCCCTGCATTATTTATACTGGCTACTTACAAGTTGATTTTTATTCATTTAAAGTTTCCAGCTGTAGGTTCTGTCTCCCTTTCAAAATCTCCCCCTTTCCATCATATTCTAATGGATATCTGTTCTCTGGGAACATCTGTCCTTAACAGACCCTGTCGGATGTAACAGTGACACCATTTTCCATCTTGTTACATGCACACAGTTTTCTGTTTGTTTTTTAAATCCCCACAGTGTTAATGCTTCCTTTCATTGTAAAACAACAACCAGAAAAAAAAAAAAAAGAAAAAAAGAAAAAATTAGTTTCAAGTCCTGATGAGTTTTTGATTCCCAACAAAAATGTCAATGTTGGGTTTGCAATGAGAGACCTCAGTGTAGGGAAATATTTTCCACTGCTTAATTTATTAAATTATTAAAACTGAATTGATGAAAATGTGTTGGCTCACATGACCAAGGGTCCCCTGATCATTCCATTCTTTTAATCTGCCTCTTTTATTCTCTCATCCAACTCTTTTACCAGAGTCAGAGGTCTCCATCAGATTATTTCTATAATTAAGGTGCTTTAAAATGGCACTTTAGAATGGACTTGGAGACTCCCAGCATCTGTACTGTGTATGGCTCCAAATATTTCATATCCTAACAGATCTAACATCAGTGTCCTGGACAAAAATCCATCCTTCTGCATCCAAGTGTCACCATCCAGCCCTGTGGGAGAAGGATTCATCCATGTGGGGATGTCCACAGAGCAGCAGGAAGGCCTCAGCAGGCTGTGGAAAAGTGAGAGTCATTTATTCTCGAGCTCCCACTGCTAGTGAAGCCTTTATCACAGCATGATCTTTAGGAGATGAGCTGGAAAGGCTCCAGAATTATAGAATATGAGGGGAAAAGTGGAAGAGGTGAGGGAAGGGTATGACTGACCCTGAATAAATGCCTTGAAAACACCCCTAAGACCCTACTAGACCTAACTGGTTACAGAGGAAGGGAAACATCCCAGAAATCCAGCAATCATCAAATCAAAAAGGTCTTCCTGGACTCCTGAGGCAAGCTGTGGAGTCCCAGGGCAGAGGAATAATGAAAAATGGCATTGCTGGATAAGAGCAAGTACAACTGACAGATCCCTCAGGTTTGTTTTCTTCAAAGCCTGAGGACAGCCACAAACTGGGGGCCCAGCTCTCACTCCTGGCAGCTGTTCCTGAGAACTGCAGGTGGGCCTGCACTCAGAAATCTCATCCCTTCCCTAAAATCCTTCTTGAAAAACGTGGGGTTGTGTCCCAGCTGTGTTTGGAAAGCCCTTCGGGAATTTCACTCATCTCCCTGGTTAGCAGTTCTTTTCCTAATTTCCAGTTTAAACACACTCAGAACACACTTTAGCCCACCAGCCTTTCCATCTGCATTATCAGCCTCTATTCCCTTGCTGACATTTGAATCCTCAATGTTTTGTTAAAAATTGAACACCTCTATTTTGCTAGGAAAGGAATTGGATCCCAATCAGTTCTGTCCCAGGGAGGAGGGAGGGGGGCACACCAGGCCATGCCTCAGCCTTCTCTCCACTCTCCAGGTTTTAGTAGACCTTCCTCTGATGACAGCCAACCCAACCATCCACACGTGAGGGAGCCTTGGACAACTGGACAAACACTTCCCTGATTTACTCACCAGGCACAGCCTGAAATCCCTTCCAGCAGTTTGAGATTTTTTAGGAGCTCCATCACCAATGGTTCCTTGCTCCTCCCACTTTAAGCCCCAGGACAAGCTACAAACAGCCTCTTCACTGGGGAGTCCATCAAACCCAGAAATTCCTCCCTGACAGAAGCAGCCCCTAAGGAAGAGCAGAGATATTCATTCCATGGGAGAATTTCCATAAACTTCCAACTGACCCCAAAGATTTGCAGCTCACCCACTTCCTTAACAAAAATGATTTCTATTATTCAGGCCCTGCTATGAAACTTCCAGAACTAAAGCTAAGATGGAACAGGTTGCCTGAAGAAGCTGTGGCTGCCCCTGGATCCCTGGAAGGGTTCCAGGCCAGGCTGGATGGGGCTTGGAGCAGGGAGAGTGGAAGGTGTCCCTGCCCATGGGAATGGGATGGGCTTTGAAGTCCTTTCCAACACAGGCCATTCTGGGATGATTCCTTGATGATGATTTTGGGAGAGGCATCTTTTGTGTTTTACAGCTCTTGGCTGGTGAGTGGCAGTGCCCAGCTCAGCACTCACCACCCGAGGGTGGAATTTTTGTCTTCTTCCCTTTGCATCCATCTCCAGAGGATTTCACCTGCCACTGCCTTGCCCAGCAGTTAATTCTGCCTCAATCCTGCTGCAGTTTTCCACAGTCAGCACTCAGCTCCAGTGCTCTGGAGGAAGCACCAGCAGCACACCCCGTGTCTTTCGCAGCTCATTTATCAGTTGAGTATCACAGGTTTGTGCAGGTTCCTTGGAGACCGTGCTGCTGTCATCCTCTCACTCAGGAAACTGCTCAGTTACTCCAACCTTCTGTTTCCTATCTTCTGACCAATTTTTTTCACTGATTTGTAGAGCATTCCTTTTCTTTCTCATCCTTTTGGTTTTAATCCCAAAACCTCAGAGGGTCAGATACAGAGCACAGCACACTTGTGATGATTCCACTGATGTTCCTCATCACTGGAACAATACTCCTGTTCCACTGATGAGGACCCATTTTGGGGTTCATTTGCTCCTTTTAGCCATCATCTTGGTATCACTCTGGGGGTGCTACTCTGCAGGTGGGGTTGTACTAAGATTTCCCATCCCTGGCAGTGTCCAAGGCCAGGTTGGACAGGGCTAGGAGCAGCCTGGGAGAGTGGAAGGTGTCCCTGCCCATGGTGGGGGCATGGAACTAAAAGATATCACTGGAGCTCTCCTTGGGAGGGCTCTGCCTCCAGCTCTGTCCTTGTGGCTGAGCTGCTGCAGCTCCCCTACCCTAATGGAGGTTTCCTACCTCAAGGAACAGGACTGCTCACTTAGAGCCTGAGATCCACTCTGGCTTGCTTCCATTTTTTGGTTTGTTTGGGGATTTTTGGAGGGGAGCAGGCAGATGGGCTGGTTCCACAAAAATCAGTTCCAAGGTTGCTACAATAATCTACTTCTTGCTAGTCTGGCACCTTCCTCCTACTCATCAGGCAAGGTTGGCTTCACACCTGCACCAATTCAAACTTGATGGAATCAGGTTCAGAACTTGATATTTTAGATCTAAAATTTTATTTGTTCTGACTGTATAACATACCTAGCCTCTGAACTATTTAGAGTAAATTGCAGCTCTTGGAGGAACAGGTGTCCTGGCAAATTCTGAAGTTGTGAAAGCTTCAGCTGTGTGCTACAACCAAACACTTTCCCTAAAGAAAAAGTTGAACTTCCATATGCTGAAACTCTTGTTTTGTTTACAGCAGCCCCCCTGCTCTTACTCTCTAACACAATGGTTTATGACTATTAAATTTTATGCTGTGTTTGTTCTACTAATCCCACAAAGTCAACAAAATTCTTTTGTGTAATTCTTGTGTCCTTCACAGCATTATTGGGGTTTCAAAACCTGCATCAAAGACCTTGTGCCAAGGTCACTGAAGAAGTATTAGGGAGGGTTCTTCATGAGACCTGTCCCTCAGGAATGCTTCTGATTCCTCCCCTGCACCTGGAGCTCACCTCGTCCTGTCCCAGTCCCCTCTCTTCCCAGCTCCTTATCTGCCTTAGCCAGCTCCTAATAATTCTGTTATTAATCTGCACCATCTCCGCTTTCAATAATAATTTCCTCTGGGAACTGCACTGAATAAATGCTGCCTATAAATCCAGAGAGCTTAAGCCCCCTGCATCTCTGTAGTGTGAGATGTTCACAGGCTCAGCAAAAAGAACCAGCCAGATAAAATCACCTGCTGAGCAGAATTTTCACTTTTATTCCACTTTTCACTCAGGACCTTCTGGATAGCTCTTTGTTCCAAACCTGACCTAAGAAATTAGCTGATCTGTATGGACTTTCCAGGATCTCTTTTTGCCCATTATTCCCACATCAGAATGCATTATTCCCAGATGGAAATAAACATTAAAGGTTTTTGCTAGGGACCAGAGACAGACAAGTAATGGATTCGCTTTCTCCAAAGGAATTCCCTAACAAAACCAAGAGCTTTGCTATGCTTTAGTCAGATAAATCACGCAGACTCAGCAACAAAAGCTCCCAACAAAAAGGAGAATTGGAATTGCAGGATTCCAGTTTCTTCCCTTAACAGCAACATTAAACTGATGTGGATGTAGAAGGGGAATGGAAATCCTGCCCTGACAATTTCTTTGGCAAGAATTAGGTCCTGCCATTCAAGAACAACTGTTTCACATTGCTCATCAAGTTTTGAATCTTTACCTGAATTTTTCCTAGGAAAGAAATTACTTTTTTTTCATTGCAGTTTATGTTGGCACTCAAGTTCAGTGCCCACAAAAAAGACCCTGCCACATTTCCTCCTCCTCCTCCTCTTTCTCCCCTCCTACCACTCTGTGTTCAAATCCCAGCCAGAATTCCACAAGTGGAAACATGACTTGAAGGGAGATAATCCTGGTCATGAGGTGTGCATTCCCAACAAAACCAAGCCTCTTTTCCCTGTGCTCCAGCAGAGCTGCTGAGCCGATTTCCATCTTGTGATTCCAATCACCAAACTCTCAGTGCCACAGAGCGTGCAGCAGCCAGCATTCCAGAGGGACACGTTTTCCATCCTTTCCCAACCACATTTTCAGAGTTAGTCATTTCAAAGACATGGCCTTCATCATGGAAGCATGGTATGTACAGATATCCTAAAACATTCCTGAATTTAGCACCAGGAAACCAAAAGTTAAGGATTACAAGGAAAAAAAAATAATGTCATTTTCAGGAAGTGTGCAGTGGACAAATTGGCAAAAGAACTGCATCCAAAGGTAAACTCAGCCTCAAGGAATACAGGTTATTACAAATTATTTGTGAGAGAATTTTGGGAATCATTTCCAGCAAAAATATGCCCATATTAAGAGGGAATTATCACAGTACCTTAACTGCACTTCTCAGCCATAGCTGTGGAGATTATATGTTGATCACCTGGAAAACATAAAAATAGAAGATTAATTATATTGTTCATATCTTAATTACTGATTAAGAAGAGCAACGAATCTCACACATTTTCCTGTATTTAAATAGTTTTCACTTCCCAAATAAACAGAGAAGAGCAGAATACACAGCTTTCAATATCTGCTGTTTTATTCCTGATAAAGGCAGCTTCAAATAAGAAAAATAACAAGAAAACAACGCCTGAGGTTTTCATTAAAGTAGTTTACATATTTTCATGAAGGCTGTCAACTCAGAAACCAGGGAGAAATTCATAACAAGTTTTATCCTTCTAAAATATCCACCCTAAAATACATCAGGCACTTATCTGTAATTTGCTTCAACTCAAATATATTCTCTGCCCTTCCCCAAGATGAAATATTGAACAGCAAAACTTCTCACTGGCTCTTTCCAGGTCTTTTTTGCCATGTGCCTGTGAGTTAGCCCAGAGATGGAGAACACAGCTGGGGGTTGCAGGGGTATTTGGGGGCTGCTTATCCAGTGTTTATCCAAGTGAGACTGTGCCATGGAGGAATTCAGGAAAATTCAGGAGTCATTTGGGTCTCCAGGCATGGACAGGGATGGAGGTTTCCCCTTTCTCCCAGCACCAAAGGGAAACACAGTGCAGAGACCCCAGGACTCGAAACGGGGAGGAAGAGACCCAGAGTAAGTGGGAGGCACCCTAAAACTTGTTTTTAAGGGGCTTGAAAATCTAATTGCTCACATGCTGGGCTCATTTCACCTCTCACTTTTGGGAAAATCCAGGTCCTTATAAACACATCCAATTCCTTCTCAATATCCCATCTATCCCTGCCCTCTGGCAGTGGGAAACCATTCCCTGTGTCCTGTCCCTCCATTCCTTGTCCCCAGTCCCTCTCCAGCTCTCCTGGAGCCCCTTTAGGCACTGGAAGGGGCTCTGAGCTCTCCCTGGAATGTTCTCCTCTCCAGGCTGGACAGCACAGAATCCATATTCCACTGGAATTAGCCAGCTTGCCAAGCTCTTCAAGCAGAAACAGGGAATTTTAGGCACACACAGTTTGCTTTGCCAGAACCCAAACTGCTGCCTCGTTCTGAGATGGAATAAATCCATACCACATTGGGCAGTCTGATTCAGGAGATAACTCCCAGCTTTGAAGGCTGATGGGAAATACGTAGATATTGTGTTGACTTCAAACAAAATATTCCATAAGGGGAAACAACATGGTATTTTCTTAGCCTTCAGAATTTAACTGAATAAAAATGGGTAAAGCTTCATAACAAGACACCAGATGTATGTGGGAGTGCATCACTTTTCCCAGGTCTGCTTGACCAAATAATTTATCTCTTCTATATATAAATATATATAGATATACAAAAAGGAAGAAGTACAACCAGACAAAAATAAGGCACAGTCAACACACAGTTCATTACAGCAGACATTTGTTTGTATTTCTGGAGACACCCAACAGCTCTAATAGATTTTTAAAAAGAAAAAATAAATGTTTCCAGCATAGAAATATGTTGCTGAAACTTCCTCCTGAAAGAATTCTTATTCTCTGCTTTAAACAGAGCTGGAGAAGAGAAGGCTTCAAGGAGACCTTGGAGCCCCTGCCAGGGCCTGAAGGGGCTCCAGGAGAGCTGGAGAGGGACTGGGGACAAGGGATGGAGTGGCAGGACACAGGGAACGGCTTCCCACTGCCAGAGGGCAGGGATAGATGGGATATTGGGCAGGAATTGTTCCCTGGGAGGGTGGGCAGGCCCTGGCACAGGGTGCCCAGAGAAGCTGTGGCTGCCCCTGGATCCCTGGCAGTGCCCAGGGCCAGGCTGGGCATTGGGGCTTGGAGCAGCCTGGGACAGTGGAAGGGGTCCCTGCCCACGGCAGGGAGTTGGATGGGAGGTCTTTAAGGTCCCTTCCAAAATTGAGGATGGGAGGAAAACTGCTCTGGGCTGTGTGAAACACAGGCACATTCTGCCAGCAGCGTGGTCACCTCTGGATTCCACATCCATGCAAAAGAATTCCATATTCCACCCCCAAAAATGCCCACTGCTAAGGCTGCAATTGCTTTGCCCAGAGAATTCCCAGTCCCTCAGGCGTGGAGGAGAGGGACTAAATGAATTGCACTGCCATGAGAACAGAGTTTCCTCCTTGCTTTACTCAGAGATTAATGCCCATTGTCAGCAGCTTTTATGATAAATGATCGTCATTGTGAATTTTGGTAATGAAGATGCATCATGCTGTGTGTTGTTCACACACTGCAGAACACTTCTCCTCTAATCAGCAAGGGCTTGGAGTTCTGGANTATATATAAATATATATAGATATACAAAAAGGAAGAAGTACAACCAGACAAAAATAAGGCACAGCCAACACACAGTTCATTACAGCAGACATTTGTTTGTATTTCTGGAGACACCCAACAGCTCTAATAGATTTTNAAAAAAAAAATAGGCTGTTTGGATGGGAATTGGTTTGGATTTTAATGTTGTAAATAGAGCCAGAGTCTTCAATTCTGAGTTCCCCTGGAAGGTGATAACAGAACTGTGGGCTGTGGCTGTTCCATCAGTCTGGGCTTTGGTGTGAGAGGAGCAGGTGAAAGCAAGAGCTGCTGGATCCATTTCACCCACACTGTCTATAATTTTGGGGTTTACTTTGGATTTTACACTACCCCTGGGAAGGATCAGTCACCCCACTGGACTTTCACAGCCCTGCTAGTGGGAATAGAGCATTGGGTGCCCACTGGATACCAAATCTGCTTCAGTCTCTTCATTCACATGCACAAAACCACACAAAATTGACCAAAAATTCAATAAACAAGAATAAGCACTAATGGCATTAAAACCATTGCGTCAGTCTGTGCTCACTACCTGCATATTCCAGGCTGAAATTAAAGAATAACTTAATATCTACAGTTGGTGACTGCCTGATAAAACAACCCCCATCGTTAAATCGGAAGCTTTATTTTGGTGCATTCCTAAGATCCTCACTTTTGAGGGCAGCCTTCTCCCTCTTAAGGGCCATGGAGATGATTAAAGGGATGGAAAGGCTGGGAGAGCTGGGCGTGTTCAGCCTTGAGAAGAGAAGGCTCCAGAGAGACCTCCAAGTCCATTCCAGTGCCTAAAGGGGCTCCAGGAGAGCTGGGGAATAACTTGGGACAAGGGATGGAGGGACAGGACACAGGGAATGGCTTCCCACTGCCAGAGGGCAGGGATGGATGGGATATTGGGCAGGAATTGTTCCCTGGGAGGGTGGGCAGGCCCTGGCACAGGGTGCCCAGAGAAGCTGGGGCTGCCCCTGGATCCCTGGCAGTGCCCAAGGCCAGGCTGGACATTGGGGCTTGGAGCAGCCTGGGACAGTGGAAGGTGTCCCTGCCCATGGAACTGGATGGGCTTTGATGTCCCTCCCAACCTAAACCATTCCATGATTCTGTGATTAAAATAATGGGGTTAAGAATTGGATTATGGGAGTGGGGTGAGAGGTGGGGATAATGTTTAGGTTTAAAGTCAGAGCTGCAGGTTTTTGGTGGTTACACCTCTCCAAAGAGGCCCTTGAAGCTCCCTCCCATTTTGACCCTACCTGAACCCTCCTGACCTCCATAGGTACCATTAGTTGGGAATTTAGAAAAAGATCACCTTTGTTAAATTCTTGGCCTTGCCCTATGTATTTTTACCTGAAGTTTACCTTTTTCTCCCCAGCATGAGATTTTTCTCTCGGCCTCTTTTTCACCAAAAGAAGTTAACTCATGTAAGCACTCAGAAATGTTAAAAACCAGCATGATTTGGTTGTTAAAAACCAACCTCCTCAGCTAAGGAAAGCAAATTGATATTTCTCAAGAAGCAAGACTCCTAAATCTCTCCTGCAGCTTTGAAAATTACCCTCTTTATTTTAATTAAGCCAGTGTTACCTGTAATGATGCTTACAGTGTGTGCACTTTCCTATATCATCCCCTAGCAAACTCCATCTCTGTACTTCTTTCAGTGGCTGATTTGGCATTTTGATGCAGAATTTCAGAATTTTTTATCCATGACTCAAGAAATTAAAGAATACTGATCAGGCCTTGAAATATTCACAGAATCTGCTTTCTGCAAAGACAAATCACTCCCTTTTTTTGCTGCTTGCAAGGCACATCCATGAACCAAAACTGGTTGTGGTGGGGGCAGTAGAATTCCTTCACTTTCAACATTTTTTCTCCTCATCTGCAGCATAAAACAGGGTTTGATTTTGACTGAAAAGTGTGTTAAAAGCTTTCAGCAGAAAAAATACAAGTGCAACTATATCCTCTAGAACTGATACAACTCATCTGCTCCAGGTTTGACTTACAAATATACACTCATTTACTGGTAAAAAAATGAACAGGTTTTGTTCCTAGAATCTCTTGGAAAATGACCCTCTTCCAAAAAGTCTCCATCAAATACTACAAATATGTAAAGGGTACTACCCTGTCATTTTTATTAAAATTTTTCTTGTAAAATTGGACCCATGAAAACCTGATTTATTGCCAACTTTTTTTGTGGAAAATCAACGCAGTCATGTTTTTCTTGGCAATGGGAAGTAAGCTTGAGTCAAAGTAAGATTTGTTCTAGCATTATTTCATGTTTTCTGAATACATTTCATTATATTTATGTCTGCCTCTGTTTCTACTGCGTAGAAATGCAGCTCTCACCCAGCTGGTGGAACTTGCTTGGCTGCACACGGGAGCAGCGATTGAATTCCAAAACGAAAATCTAAGTTCCTTTTTTTTTTCTGTGCTCTGTGCCACACAAAATCACAACTGCATCTGAAGTGTATTTGAAGATTTTACTGCTTATGAGAAAATTAAACATCCAAAGTAGTTTTAAAACAAGACTTAGGGATCTCTTCCTAAGGGCAGGTTGCTCAAAATTCCACAGTGCCTCGGAAAATGTTTGGTTTTAGTGATTTTAAGCTGCTCAAGGTGGAACCTCAGAGTCCAGCGCGGCATTCTGATAAATCAGAGCAGAAAATGGAATTCAAAAAGACACTGAACTTTCTAGATCTTTGGAAAGCCTACATGTGGGAGGTTCATAACCCACCCAACAGATGACAGAGATCCATCTGCTGCAAGATGTTGAGTGTGACAACCTGGCAAGGAGCTGAGAATTCCAACAAGTGAGGATTTGAACTGGTTTGTAGAATGGTTTGGGTGGGAAGGGACCTTAAAGACCATCCAGTGCAACCCCAACCTGGCCTTGGGCACTGCCAGGGATCCAGGGGCAGCCACAGCTTTTCTGGGCACCCTGTGCCAGGGCCTGCCCACCCTCCCAGGGAACAATTCCTGCCCAATATCCCATCCAGCCCTGCCCTCTGGCAGTGGGAAGCCATTCCCTGTGTCCTGTCCCTCCATCCCTTGTCCCCAGTCCCTCTCCAGCTCTCCTGGAGCCCCTTCAGGCACTGGCAGGGCCTCTGAGTTGTCCCTGAAACCTTCTCTTGTCCAGGTGAACGCTGCCATCCCTGGAATGTGCAGGTAGCACAGGAGAACTGCCTTGCTCCTCCCCATTATATTCCTTTTGGAAGATATCTTAAAGCACAAAAGAAATGGATCCTCCAACAAGGAGCACCCCAATGGTCTGACATGAGGAGAAATGTAAAAAATACCTTTTCTCTGGCTAATTCAGGCTGCAATGGCTTTAGCTCTCTTAATCCTGACTTCTTTCTATAAGCAGAAAACACAGTGGCAGCCCTTTGCTCTGAAATGATCTTATTCATCAGGAAGCTGGAGAGAAACCCAGGGAGAGGCAGAACTCCTGGATCTGTCCTCAGCAGCTCCAGCTCCACCAAGTGACGAGCTGGCAGTGCCCACGCGTGTCCCTGCCCACGTCCAGCTGCTCCTCACTCTGTTCTGGCCAGACTCTCACTCCCCCAGCCCAGCTGGGAGCACGGAACACTCCAGAATTTGTTTCCATCACAGCCGAGTTAGTGGAAGGGATGGGTTCATTTGGCAAGAAGGCCCTGGAAGCTCCGTGGTTGTGCGGTTTGGGGAGGTGGGAATGCAGGGACAGTGGTAGGGAGCAGCACATTGTCCTTCTCAGCACAGACAAGGAGAAACTGGGAACAGCTTTCCACTCTGGAAAGATGGGGTACCTACCCCATAATGTGCATTTCAAACCTCAGTCCTCAGGGGAATTTAGGTCTGCACCAGATGCTGGATTCAATCAGATCCACGTTCCTGCAGTTACAAACTGACAGCAAGAGGCACCAAATGCAAAACCCACGTGGGACAGGATTAGGGATTTATCTGAGCAAACATGGAGCTGCAGCTGCTCCTGGGCCATAAACACAGTCTTGTGGTTTCAGTCACAACCTGGGCTCCACCAGCCCATGG
This sequence comes from Drymodes brunneopygia, assembly GCA_013400955.1. Taxonomy (NCBI): domain Eukaryota; kingdom Metazoa; phylum Chordata; class Aves; order Passeriformes; family Petroicidae; genus Drymodes; species Drymodes brunneopygia. Next base: position 163,329 of record VZTZ01008474.1, on the reverse strand, counting down.
ATGTTCCCAACACAATCCCTCATTTACACTCAGGGTGTTCCCACAGCTCAGAAGGAGTTTTTAAATAAGGCTGACATGAACTTGTACAACGTAAGTAAACCGTGATTCTTAAACAAAGGGATGCTCTCCCACATTTTTCATACTCATCCCTGTCCTCCTGAAATCTCCCTCCTACTCTCCAGCTTAATAAGGTTCAGGAATGTCTGCACAGCATATTGAGGTGTAAAGGCTCCCACAGTCTTTCATCCCCCAGTCTTTGTAATATTTTCTGTGTAATATTTATGTAAGCCCATTTTAGGCTGTGTTTGGCTTGGTTAATATTTTTCTCACTTACATGGAACTATTCAAGGAAACCTTCAGCAATGTACAGATTTATGGCTCCAGACACATCCATTCCCAGCTACTTTTACTCCATCAGCCCTCTATCCACTGATAAACAAAACTAAAGACAAAATCAGAAACTCATGGCCTTTAATGCTGAAGACAACACCAGCATCTACAAGAACTTTGGCACCTGAAAGCAAGGGGGTACCTACAAGGCCATGCCTGTTAAGGATCACACACAATAATTGACTTTACAGGTATGAATTCCCACAAATCTTTCCAGAGCTGTACCTTAAATTACCTAAGGCGGTGTTGCCAGGGTTCAGTACTGGTGGGCCCAGGATTGTTTAAATTGTTCATCAGTGGTTGTGGAGGAGCAGTCTCAGGAGCCAGCACAGCAGGGACCTGCTGGAGCAGCTCTGTGGGGAAGGACCTGGGGGACAGCGAGCTGTCCCTGAGGCAGCAGAGTGTCCTGGGGGTGCTGGGGGACAGCGAGCTGCCTGCTGGTTTATACTTTGGGGTTTCAATTCGTACCCACACCAGGTCTATTTTGCATGATTTCAGCACTTGCAGCATTATTCAACAGCATGATACAAGCATAATAATTTTAGTCTTTAAATTTGAATAACTTCCTGAGGAAAAACCACAGTCTATTTCTAGGGCTTCTGTTTGTGAGATAATAGAAAAAGTCAATTTTAATTTTTACTAAGTTCCAAAATTCCATTAAAACTGAGAGATATTTTGAGGTGTTTGTATATTGTGTCACACAGGAGGAAATCCCAAGACCTGAGTGGTCTTTTACACCTTGGCAGTCTTTCTGCTGGGGGTTCTCAGACACTGCTAAAACCTGCTTTATCTTATTTGTTCTTAATCAGATTTGATCCCAAGTCTGGAAAAGTTCAGGACTATTTCTGTATCTCCTGCAGCCATAGGCCCCTGTAGGCCTGCACTTTGAGATCTGGGATTTTGTGCTTCTCTACTTAATTCACAGCGACAAAGGAATACCTGTGGGATTTCCAGAGCTTGTGTACCAGCCAATCCAGCAAAGCTTTTAAGTATGCAAAGAAGTTTCAGCCATTTCCTGACATTCCTGCGAATCAGATCTGAATTGGAGCTGTAGCATTAATACATAATACTCACATTAAAGCTTAGCAGGGCAGGAGTTGTTCAGATTCATATTCCAGTGAGACAAACAAGTGTCAGGCCCAGAGGTGGTCTTGAAGGTGTCATTGAGGTTTAATTTTAGAGTTTTCCCTGCATACCGTAAGTTGGGGTTCAAGGCGTTTTCTTCATCATTATTAGAGAATATCCAGCTTAAAAAATTCCCATGTTTCTTATCAAAGGAGTCTTTTGCATTGAAAAATCCTAAGGAAAGCTCTTCTTGCCCCATTTCCATTTTTGCAATTATTATATACATATTAATTGAAGCAAAGTCTTTAGGAAATGGTTCACATAAGCAGCTTTTAGCTGATGAATTATCCCTGCCATTTAAAAACATTTACATGGCTTGTTTATGTTACTTTGTTAATTTTATTGTAATTTAGTATTAATTAACAGCCTTGTCTTTACAAGGTGTTTAATCAGTTACAACTCTTAATTACACCACAGCATTGCTTAATAAAACAACACACTATTTGGGATTAAGTTAAATTGGTTAAATTAATCTATTATCCTCTTTTCTAGGTAATTTATTACACGATAGAAGCAAGTTGTGAAATTATTTTCATGGCAAGTAGCCTAAAACTGATTTTACAGAGATTCTTTTTTACCTTAACTACAGAGAAAAACTGTTCCGAATTTCAGTGTTCTCTACAGATCAGCACAAGGCTCAGAACCATCTCAAAATTGCAGTCACAGGAATTTGGTGCTGGAGCAGCCTGGTTTGGGAAGCGATGCTGGAGCAGAGGAGCAGCACCCTCAGCTCCAGGGGAACCTCCCCAGCCCAGGAGCTGCTCCTGAGAGCAGCCAAAATCCTCTGCCAGAGCCTGAGGTCCTGCCTTGGCCTGCAGAGGCCACGGGAAAGCTTTTCCTGCATGGAGCTGCCAAACTGCGTCTTGAATCCACCTGAGCTTTTCCCACAGAATCCCAGGATGGTTTGGGTTGGAAGGGACCTTAAAGCCCATCCAGTGCCACCCCTGCCATGGCAGGGACACCTTCCACTGTCCCAGGCTGCTCCAAGCCCCAGTATCCAGCCTGGCCTTGGGCACTGCCAGGGATCCAGGGGCAGCCACAGCTTTTCTGGGAATCTGTGCCAGGGCCTGCCCCCCCTCCCAGGGAACAATTCCTTCCCAATATCCCATCTGACCCTACTTCTTTCAGCTTAAAGCCATTCCCCCCTGTCCAATCCCTCCATCCCTTGTCCCAAGTCCCTCTCCAGCTCTTTGGGAGCCCCTTTAGGCACTGGAAGGGGCTCCAAGGTCTCCCCATCTCCTCACAGTCCGAGGCAATGAGCCTTGAGCACTGCCCACACCATGGGACAGAATCCACTGGTTTGCTTGAAATCTGCTCCTGGATAATTTCATTGCAAATGTGCCAACTCTACTCCCTGTGTTAGGAGAAAGAACTCACAGATTGCCCATAACCCCTTTCCCTCCCTTCGGAGCTTCTGTCCCCCCACAAGTCCCAGGCCTCAGCTGCACCTCTCAGGCTGAACACCCCAAATCCAGCTCATGATGCCACCCACTCAGTGACCCCTCCAGAGGCCTTTTCCAGACCTGTTAGTTATGCACAGACATTTCTTCTCTGGCACTGCCAAGCACTCACAGTGACTAAAATAAATCTTAATTATTTCAGATAATTTCTTCCTGTGTCAACATCATTTAGAATTGTAACTCTGTCCTTGTTGAAATGCCTCCAGACCTTTCTGAAGCCATTCTGCCTGCAGCTTTCTGGTTCTAATGTATGATCTCTCAGAATTCAATGAAGAAAAATAAAAATAAAGCATGACAATTATGGTTTAATGTTTATCACAAGCTCAGGACAGGCTTTAAAACACTTCCCTATGTAGCAGCAGACATGGAAGACACTGGGCTCACACTCAGACATGACCACATTTCTGGAGATTTGCCCCACATTCAATTCTGATGTTCACTTCTGAAATTTTAAGAGAACAGCTGAGTTGGAAAAAAAATTACAAATCTACTAAACCTATTATTTATGCAATAGAATTGCCCTTGTCAGTCCTCTGGGACCCCTCCCGCACTCAGGTAGGTCACAGGTAACAGTTCAGACAGTTCTGGCCACTTCTGCAGATGCTTCAGGGTGAACTTCTTGAGTCTGGTGACTGGAATACCAATCATCTCTTAATTATTTTTCTAACTTTATCTATTCCTCCTTGGACCCTTGCATTATTTCCTGAAATTAGTGAAGAAACTCTGGTTGTATTTCCAATGCTCCTCATGCTGAGGGGGGAGGCATTTAATAAAATATTTATAAACCATACTATTCAATGCTTCACCCTTTGGAAAAGCAATGCCACACATTTTACACTTACCTGGGAGCAAAACTAAACTTCAAAAATGCCTTAATATAAATATTTTACTAAACAGAGTGGGGAAACATTCATACTCCAAAGCCCCAGAGGTTGTTTCATCTGACTCTGATAGTTTTATGATAAATGGATGAGTATGTGTTCTGGCAGACTGGCAGAGACAGTGCACAAGTGTCACAGTTTTTGGAGGAAAGAGGAACTGTTGAGCTCTAGAGGCTCATAGAAGGATTTTGAGGTGCCTGAGCTGATAAGACTTCTCAGCAGCATCTCCCACATTTAAGAGGTGATAGG
>VZTZ01008474.1:78576-159013 GCA_013400955.1 Drymodes brunneopygia | reverse complement strand
GGAAGGGGCTGGAGCCCCAGGAGAGGCTGAGGGAGCTGGGAAAGGGGCTGAGCCTGGAGAAAAGGAGGCTCAGGGGGGACCTTGTGGCTCTGCACAAGTCCCTGACAGGAGGGGGCAGCCAGGGGGGGTCGGGCTGTGCTGCCAGGGAACAGGGACAGGACAAGGGGAAAGGGCCTCAAGCTGTGCCAGGGGAGGCTCAGCTTGGACAGCAGCAGGAATTTCTCCATGGAAAGGCTGCTCAGGCCTTGGCAGGGGCTGCCCAGGGAGCTTTGCAGTGCCCATCCCTGCAGGTGTCCAAGGAAGGGCTGGCCGTGGCACTCAGTGCTCTGGGCTGGGGACAAGGTGGGCATCGGGCACAGGTGGGACTGCATGGGCTGGGAGGGATTTTCCAGCTTAAATAATTCTGTGAGAGGGCAAGAAGGACACCAAGGCTACCAAAGGACACCAAGGCATGTAATTATATCAAATTGGCACCACAGTGGACTGGGGTTCCCCTGGAGGAAAGACAGTCTAAGCTTCATGTGTGCCTTTTTTGGGCAAATCTCCATCCATGGCCTTAGAAACAACCNAGAATTCAATGAAGAAAAATAAAAATAAAGCATGACAATTATGGTTTAATGTTTATCACAAGCTCAGGACAGGCTTTAAAACACTTCCCTATGTAGCAGCAGACATGGAAGACACTGGGCTCACACTCAGACATGACCACATTTCTGGAGATTTGCCCCACATTCAATTCTGATGTTCACTTCTGAAATTTTAAGAGAACAGCTGAGTTGGAAAAAAAATTACAAATCTACTAAACCTATTATTTATGCAATAGAATTGCCCTTGTCAGTCCTCTGGGACCCCTCCCGCACTCAGGTAGGTCACAGGTAACAGTTCAGACAGTTCTGGCCACTTCTGCAGATGCTTCAGGGTGAACTTCCTGAGTCTGGTGACTGGAATACCAATCATCTCTTAATTATTTTTCTAACTTTATCTATTCCTCCTTGGACCCTTGCATTATTTCCTGAAATTAGTGAAGAAACTCTGGTTGTATTTCCAATGCTCCTCATGCTGAGGGGGGAGGCATTTAATAAAATATTTATAAACCATACTATTCAATGCTTCACCCTTTGGAAAAGCAATGCCACACATTTTACACTTACCTGGGAGCAAAACTAAACTACAAAAATGCCTTAATATAAATATTTTACTAAACAGAGTGGGGAAACATTCATACTCCAAAGCCCCAGAGGTTGTTTCATCTGACTCTGATAGTTTTATGATAAATGGATGAGTATGTGTTCTGGCAGACTGGCAGAGACAGTGCACAAGTGTCACAGTTTTTGGAGGAAAGAGGAACTGTTGAGCTCTAGAGGCTCATAGAAGGATTTTGAGGTGCCTGAGCTGATAAGACTTCTCAGCAGCATCTCCCACATTTAAGAGGTGATAGGGTGATACCTTGGTGCTGATCCTCATTTCAGATTTTCCATCTCCACCAGGTGTTTGCAGAGATAAAGTTTTATGCCTGAACAGAAGCACCTCTGCACAATTTGTTCCTTTACTCACTATGCACTTGTGCAGTTCCCAGGGCTTTACTGCAGCGATGCTTTAAGAGGATCCACACAGAAACTCTGAAAGCAAAAGCCTTTTTAGAGTCTTTTTGTTGTTGATTACTCACCAAAACCAAGGTTGAGACTGGCTTTAACTGGAGGCCTCTAAAGTGCAACCTCTCACATCTCCAGTTACAGCAAGTTTTATACTTAAGGCTTTACAGAGCTGACTTTTTTCCCCAGAACTCTTCCTCCTCTTAAAGCTACTGGTTTTGGGGTTTGTAGTGATTTCTGTAGAATGAGCAATTAATGAAGTTTTGCTTCAAATGCAATAAGCATTCTGGCTTGTAGCAAAAATGTTCTGGCCCTGCTGAGGGACCCCGAGGGCTGTGTCCAGTTCTGGGCCCTCCTGGCCAGAGAGCCCTGGAGGGGCTGGAGCGTGTCCAGGGAAGGGAACGGAGCTGGGGAAGGGGCTGGAGCCCCAGGAGAGGCTGAGGGAGCTGGGAAAGGGGCTGAGGCTGGAGAAAAGGAGGCTCAGGGGGGACCTTGTGGCTCTGCACAAGTCCCTGACAGGAGGGGGCAGCCAGGGGGGGTCGGGCTGTGCTGCCAGGGAACAGGGACAGGACAAGGGGAAAGGGCCTCAAGCTGTGCCAGGGGAGGCTCAGCTTGGACAGCAGCAGGAATTTCTCCATGGAAAGGCTGCTCAGGCCTTGGCAGGGGCTGCCCAGGGAGCTTTGCAGTGCCCATCCCTGCAGGTGTCCAAGGAAGGGCTGGCCGTGGCACTCAGTGCTCTGGGCTGGGGACAAGGTGGGCATCGGGCACAGCTGGGACTGCATGGGCTGGGAGGGATTTTCCAGCTTAAATAATTCTGTGAGAGGGCAAGAAGGACACCAAGGCTACCAAAGGACACCAAGGCATGTAATTATATCAAATTGGCACCACAGTGGACTGGAGTTCCCCTGGAGGAAAGACAGTCTAAGCTTCATATGTGCCTTTTTTGGGCAAATCTCCATCCATGGCCTTAGTAACAACCTTTAATTTCCTGGCTGGTGATTTCCATGGAGAGCTTGTCCCTTATACCAGGGGTAAAATGCCTCCACTGGGGAACAGCAAGGTGTCACCAAGGGTGCCTTGTGGCTGCTGACTGAGAGCAAGGAACACAGTTGGACTCTGGGCTGGTCTCTGGGCTGGTCTCCACTGCCTTTGAAGCAAGGGAGGAGGGGGAATGCCTTGTGCTGCAGAGCAGAATGGAATCTGAGAGGGGACCTCCCTGGTGACACTCAGCAGTGTGGAAAAACCTCCCCATGTGATTCAGGCAAACACACCCAAGTGAGAAAAACAAGCCCTTTAAATAAAGCTCCACCAAGCAGCCTCATGTGCTCAGGGGACACACACACACACACACACACGTGGATTTGGGAGCTCAGCAGTGATCTCACAGCCACCTTTAGCGGGGTTTAAGCACAGACCCACCATTACAAACCGTCAGCATCAAAGCAAACCCTTTAATTGCTCATTGCCAAAGTTCACTGCCCACAAACTGGTGTTATATTTTAACTAATGATTAAATAGTGAGGCTGCTACAAGCACATCTTTCCTCTCCTGGGGAACTTTATTACTACAGAAGGTAAAGCTTAGCCAAGACTCAGCACTGCTGCCCTCTCATATTCATTGCATATTCATTGTACAGAGCCATTTTAGAGCACCTCCACATCCCTGGCAGTGTCCAAGGCCAGGATGGACAGGGCTTGGAACAAGCTGGTGGAGTAGAAGGTGTCCTTGCCCATGGAATGGGATGAGCTTTAAGGTCCCTCCCAACTCAAACCAGCCTGGGATCCTATGATTCTATGTTTGCATTGTTGTCCTCACTTGGTAGTTATGAAATGTTTCAGTGCTTTTCTGGTGGTTATATAGCATTTAAAGTTTAAAAAGAGAATAGCCTGGGCATTAAGAGATTTTTTTTTCTTCTGTTACTGCTCTAGTATTCCCCTTATATGCAGCAGTTATAAAGGTTTGATTTGATGGAGTTCTAAAGGTTTGATTTGATGAGCCCCCCCAGGACTGTCCATCCCGTGCTGTGCCCAAATCACACAGCTCAGTGAACTGGGTACAAGGTGCTTCCACACCTTTCTCATCATGGCCCCAGAAGTCCTAAACAAAAACTCCAGGGAGGCAGCAGGGCTTTAAAGGCTGAGAAAGGAAAAGGGAAGCAAGGAAACCCAAGAAGGCAGTGAGATGAAATACATGCCATATGAAGAGCACAGCAGAGGCTGGGGAGGAAGGCACCACGCAGTAGGTGGTGTCCACAGAATAACCTGGCACTACCCTCACATGTGGCCTCCCAGTGCTGGATCACTCATCTCCATCATGGCAATTATTTAGGAACATTTTAGGACTTGCCATCATCACCAACAGCTATTTAAATTTGGGATGCACAGCAGCATTCCCATAGAATTGCACCTCTCCTGTCCCTTATTTAGTACAAAATTAGTCTTTTTTTTTTTTTTTTTTTTGCTGTGACAATTCACTGATGAAGACAAATCTTTAAAATGAGCTTGGAAGTGTTCTGAGCTTCAAAAATCTGTCTCTGTAAAAGCCTGATGATGGTTCTGCATTTCATCACGTCATGGCTGCATATCACCGGGAAAATAAAAGTCACAGCTTAGGGAAGATAACAGGGTAATGTCTGGAAGGGCTCCTGGCTGTCAGGAGGAGCCCTCTCAACTGAAAGGCAAGAGTAAATCTTTCCCTAATCTTTCCTTTCTGAAATTGCACCGTTGTGCTGAAGTACTCAGAGCTATCACAGGAGCACAGCCACCCACACACCCCGATGCACACGACAGGAAGCTCTGGCAGGGCAGAGAAAACAGGGCTGCATTTCAAGGAGAAATCCCAGAAAACCAGATCCAAACAGCCCTAAGGCATCCTTACACCGAAGGAAAAGGGGGAAGAGTCTGGGGAATGCCCTTGAGCTTGGAAATGGCTCTGTCAGCTCCAAAGTCATCGCAGCTGCCACAGCCCCTCGCCTGGAGCTTCCTTCCCTGGCCTAAGGGAAGGGATCCAGTGGGAAATTCTGCCCCACCCTCATGCCCAACAGTGCCAGGCTCCAGTGAGTGGCAGCTTTGATGGAGCTGCAGCCCCCGGAGAGGAGTCTCACAGGGAGCCCCAAGGGAAAGGCTAAAAATTGAACCCCTCACACATTTTTGCTCTGATTGCCTGATGACAGTGGCTAAAAGGCAGTTCAGACTAGCACCCTCTTTTGCAGCTTCTGAGTGGAATTCACTTGTATTTTCCCTCTTCTCCCCATTTCCATCAGGTCAGCAGATACTTGTGCCTGCAAAATATCCACTGGAGCTGCCACCTGGCTGAAAATAAAATAATTCTGCTACTGGCAAAAAATAAAGTACGAATTAAAAAATCTCACATTCCTCAAACACACCAACCCCATACAAAGAGGGGTTTTATTAATCCATTTGGGTTTAAACACAGCTACTAAAGAAGGTGACATCTCGGAGATTTCCACCCGGGACAGAGCTGCTGGCAGCAGCAGAGGAGCCCCAACATCCAACACACAGTAGTGAAAAAAAAAGAGGGAATTGATCTTGTTCTATCAACTTTGAAAGTGCCTCTGTAGCACCCGGAGAGCCTTTCAGGCAGGTTTTTGCAGGCTGTCCTGGCTTTGCTTTGATTGCTGTTGTAGCTGGGATATACAGCTTTAGTACGAGGGGATTATCTGTTATCCCACCCTTTGGGAACACCTCCTGCTGTGACAAAGTCTTTTCTCTGCTTAATCTCTTAAATTTCACATAACTAACAAAAGTACAGCACATCCAGCATCACATTTCTTTCTCCTAATGCTCCTCAGGCCTTTGGGGGTCTAAACAATCCCTAAATGGTATTTAACATCATCAGATTTGATTCTTAATTCACTGATAAACTGTAATCTGATGGCATTTTTGGGTTCACAGTCACAATTGCTTCATGTCACACTGCTCATTAATGCTTTTTCTATTGTATTTTATGTGAAGGAACAGAGCTGGAAGGATTTAAATCACAGCTCTGGAAATAAAACAAAGAATCATTCTGCGCTTCAGGATCAATTGATTCTGGGGCTGTCCACAAGGAATACCCTTGGCATCAACAGAACCATTTAATCCCTCGCTGTCATGTGATCCATTCTCTCCTGGCTCAGACAAATCTCCACCACTTTATCCCAGGAGAGTGAATATCCTGCTAGTGAAAGGCCAGGAGTCTGTGTTTGAACAGGGATCACACAAAGCACAGCTCTTTAGAAGAAGAAGGTTTAAGGGAGGCTCTGTGACCCCTCCTCAGGCTGGGGACACCTTCAAAGCCCAGGGGCACAAAGTAGAAGTCAGGGCATTGCTCATCCAGAGCTGCTGGCAACTTTGGGACATTGATCTTCACACAGACAGCAAATCCAAAGGGTGAAGGGAGGTCCTGGGTCCTGGGATATGGATTTGGGATTTGTTTCTGCAGCCAAATGCTGTCATCAAGGGTTTTAATATAATTTGAAGACAAGGAGAACTGAAGACTTAAAGGTTGTAACACTGCATAATTAATTAGAGTGACACTAAAAAAGTCACTAAAAGGGAAAGCAACACAAACTCCTCTTCCATCAGTTCACTTGCTTGTTCATTCTCATCTGCATACCAAGAGGGAAGGATACTCCCTATCCATGTTCCCTGACTAAAGAATGTGCTGCAATGCAGAAATGTAAAGTAGAGAATTAGAGAGAAAGAGCTAAACCAGCATTGTATAATGTCATATCTGTACGATTATCTTCATGTGAACACATCCAGCAGCCCCAGGAGAGGCTGAGGGAGCTGGGAAAGGGGCTGAGGCTGGAGCAAAGGAGGCTCAGGGGGGACCTTGTGGCTCTGCACAAGTCCCTGACAGGAGGGGGCAGCCAGGGGGGGTCGGGCTGTGCTGCCAGGGAACAGGGACAGGACAAGGGGAAAGGGCCTCAAGCTGTGCCAGGGGAGGCTCAGCTTGGACAGCAGCAGGAATTTCTCCATGGAAAGGCTGCTCAGGCCTTGGCAGGAGCTGCCCAGGGAGCTTTGCAGTGCCCATCCCTGCAGGTGTTCAAAAGCCATGTGAATGTGGCACTTGGGGACATGGTTTAGGGGTGAACAGGGTGATGCTGGGTTTATGTTTGGATTTTATGACCTTAGAGGTCTTTTCCAACCTTAAATGTTCTGTGATTCTACACATCACTTGGCCAAAAAATCCAGGGTTTGCTTGGTTAAACAAAAGCAAAGGCAGATTCCAAGCAGTCCCATCTATCCATAAAATGCACAAATCCAGCCATTCTAAAGGAACAAACACAGCCATTCTTACATGCACAGCAGGCAAAACTCCCACCCATAGAAATTCCTGGGAGGAAGGCAGGGAGGGATCAAGTGTCTGTATAAAAATCCTGTCCTGCTGCACAAAATCCTCTCCAGACACATTCACCTCTCAATCTCCTTTTGCTGTCATTTCCAGGGCTTCAAGAGACAAAAGAACTGTCTCTTGCCAACCCAGATGAACTGAAAACCACTCGTGGTGCTGCTGATGGCTGAATGAGCATCTTGCCACATCTGCAGAGAGTCTGAGATTCAGAGAGACAGCAGAGTGTCACGCAGAGGACACCACAGAAAGGAGGAGCCACTGCTGGAGTGTGCCTGGAGGTCCTGACAGCAGGAAGATGGATGTGCTGCAGGATGTGGAGCTCCTGCATCCCCACCAAGCAGAAGGTTCAGTTTTTTTCCACCCAGGTCTCCATTCCTGCCCCTCCCAGAGGTCCCCGTGGTGCAGAGTGTGATGTCCTCACCTCTGAACAGGCCAGGGGGAAAGAACCCAGCCTCAAACGCTGAATCAGGAGGGGATCCACACAGAAATACAAAGCTCTTGGGTCTGCTCACACAGAATTCCAGCCTGGTGAGGAAGAGAAAAATCGGGGAAATTATCCGTTCATAATTGTAATATCCATTACAAGACAAGGATTCTAATTACTGTGTTTTTCTGCTTCTTTGCTTGTGCTCTGCAGAGCAAATTGTACAGAGGAAATGGGTTTGTTTCCAGGCAGTTTTGTGCTCCTTTTCCATTTGCCTGGCAAGCAGAGAAGTAACATAAAGCACATGGCATCAGAGGTCTGGTGTGCACCTATCCCCCTGCGAGAGGGACAGATGGAGGCACTCAGCCAGATCACAGCTCTGCTGCACCACTTCAGGGATACTTTTCTTGAGGATTCAGAATCCCAGAATGATCCCTAATACCTGGATGAATCTGAGGAATGTCACAGTGTTGCTCAGTATCCAATCTGAGTGTTGAATTCTCAGATCTTCTTTAGGAGAATGCTAAAAATTAATATTTTTTCCTGTTAATCAGAGAGAGAAACAACTTTTGTCTTTAAGTCTGGTGGGCACTACATAATGAGGCAGTTTTGAAGTTCTTGCTTCTACCAAAAACATCCTCAAAATACAAATGTGTTTGTAAAGGTCCTTGCACTTCATCCCTAGGAAGAGAAACCTGCCTCAATCTATGGCATACGTCAAAAAATATCCACAAGAAGCCAGTCTTTCTGCCCATTCAATATAAAATTATAGGATCATTGGAGCTGGAAAATCCCTCCCAGCCCTCCGAGTCCCAGCTGTGCCCGATGCCCACCTTGTCCCCAGCCCAGAGCACTGAGTGCCACGGCCAGCCCTTCCTTGGACACCTGCAGGGATGGGCATTCCATTAGAGGATTCATGATTACCTTCATTGTTAATATGCCTGAAATTTTCTAAATAAAATTCCATTTATTTTATAATTAAGTAATATAGCCAGGAAGCCATCTCGGAAAGGAAATGACAAGTCCCAGTAGATAAAGGGATGAACAAAAGCAATTTTAACAAGAAAACTGTATGAGAAAATTTGCATTTTTTTTCTTTAGATTTGAGAGTAAAGACTGTGGAAGGTGGAGCATGAGGAAAGGCTGGGAAAGTTGGGGTTGTTCAGCCTGGAGAGAAGCTTCAGGGTGACCGAGTTGTGACCTTCCAGTATCTGAGGGGCTGACAAGAAAGATGGAGAGAGACTCTTTACAAGGGCCTGCAGTGCCAGGACACAGGGAATGGCTTCCCACTGGCAGAGGGCAGGGATAGATGGGATATTGGGAAGGAATTGTTGCCTGGGAGGGTGGGCAGGCCCTGGCACAGGGTGCCCAGAGAAGCTGGGGCTGCCCCTGGATCCCTGGCAGTGCCCAAGGCCAGGCTGGACATTGGGGCTTGGAGCAGCCTGGGACAGTGGAAGGTGTCCCTGCCCATGGCAGGGGTGGCACTGGATGGGCTTTAAGGTCCCTTCCAACCCAAACCAGTCTGGGATTCCCTGACAAGCCAAGACAGAGTCAGCTCAGAGGAGGAATTGCAAGGCTGCATTTTCTCCTTCTTGGCTCTGGCTGTATCTGGAGTCAGAACATGCTCAGAATAAACACTTTTTTTTTTTTTAATGTAGCAATTAGATGTTCAGCAAAGCATATTCCCATCCTAATTCAATTCCTTTCATGCATCCCCCTTTAACTGATCCCATTTGTGTGCAGCAGGATTTCCCTGCCATCCATGAGAAGTGTAATTTCTTCTCATGCCACATTGGGGGAAACTGTTTTATGATCCAGCTGTTGGTACCCTATTACCTTCCAATGAATCCTTTATTGCTGGCAAACATCAAACATCTCACTACTTAAAAGTTAAACACTCTCTGTAAAATATACAGACAATTTTATAGCCTGTATTTTATATCCAGCATACAATACACAGGTTTATTTCATATTTCTCCCCTGAAAACCAGACCCTCTGATCCCATCCCTCCCTAAATTAAACGATGGAGTTACATGACCCTTGTGCAGACCTTTTCCCTCATACTGAACAAAACAGGCAGTGAAATCAAATGCAGAGAAAGTATTTCATCAGCTGAATCACAGAGTCTTCCCAGAAAAAAAGGAGCTAGATATTGGTAACATAACTGAGGAATTTCCCATTGGTAAAGCCTGGGAACAGTCTCTTCAGGACAAAAAGGAGAACATTAAAATTCACCCCCTTGCCAGCTCCACATCTTCCACATGCCTCAGCCATAAGCAAAAAAAAAGAACAAAACCCCAATATCCAGCAGCTCTGGTTCAACCCCTGAGGAAACTGTTAAAAAATTCAGAACTTAAGTGGCCAGTCAATTTTATTTTTGGTTATCTTCTGACAGCATTGCCCAATGAAGAACCTCACTGCTTTCAGCAGGCTGAGGGGTGATGATTTAAGGACTTTGGACTATAATGTGAAAAACATGGCTTTGGCTGAAGCCACAATAAGCAGAAAAGCCAAAAAAGGGACCATTTTCTTCTCAAGTGTCTCTTAGCTAATCACAGGTGACTCTAAGCTTTTGCTGCTGGCAAGGAATAATTAATTTTATAGCTGCTGAGGTTTTGTAATAGCATTAATTTCTGTGAACATTTGAGTGTCATAAGCATTTTAATTAAAAAAAATCAAAATTTCTTTAAAGTCTAGATGATTTTGCTGTTTCCATTCTCAAAAGCACAGTTAAATATATTTGTTCCCTTCAATAAGGGGCATCTTTTCTAGATGGTTTTGAAATGCTCGCCAGGATTTCAGTTTCACCCTTAGCCCCTGCAGCCTCTCAGCTGAATTATGTTATTTGCTATGTTATATCATAGAATTATGTTGTAATATTATTATTTCATATTATGTGACAAAATTCTTGTCTCTGAAGCCGAATATTCAGCTATGTATTTACTAAGTCAAAGTGGTCTCGACATAAGAGAACTTAAAATTCCTTCCACATCTCAAATAGAGCAAAATAACATCCCATGATTTTTTTTTCCCCTTTTAAGTCATCGTGCAGTGAAATTGGAACCCAAGCAGACAGCGGGGATCTCACACCATTTGTTCTGCTCTGAGTGAATGCATTAAAGACAGGGAGTCATTCTGGCTGCCTCTCCTCACTAATTCTGAGGGAAAAATACTCATTTTATTTGTCAGGGACACAGAATTCTCATTGCCCACGTGCCAGAGCAAGCAATTTTACAAAAAAGCCTGTAACTGATGGAGAAGGAAGGCACACACTGACTTTCAAATGCCCAAAAACCACCTGAACTGTGCGGGGTTCCACAGATTCCACTGTAAATTCCAACTTTCTCCCAAGACAACGATGTGATCCCCATTCCATCCATCCCCAGGCCCAGAACGGGCAATTTGACACCGCGGTAATTAAAAGTTTTAATTAAACCACAGGAAACACAAGCACATTAAATGTGCTGATACCCCAAGCTGGAAGCAGAGATGGATTTATCCATGGAATGCTGCTGCAAGGTGTGATGGCATATTATGATTATTAAAGCTTACAAATGTGTTACAACTCTAAAACCATTGCTGAGAATAATTACAAGCCTAAAACAAACAACTTATTTCATTCTCATATCACGAGAGCTCTTCTATTAATCTGTTTCTTATCAAGAAATTCTTAATTGGAAGGGGCTCCACTAAGAAAATCACACTCAAAAAATGCAAACCCATTTTTTTCTTTCTAACACAAGACTCAAATGAGTGAAAAACCCTTGAATCAAACTCAGATATTTTCTCCTCTGTGTAACAATAATGTTCTGTAGAGCACATGAAATGATGAAGAAACTTCAGCATCCCAACAAGAAGGAGAAAAACTAAACAAGTGATAAACCACTGATGTCATCAGAATGCCAAGGATAGGGGCACAAATCCCAACTGCCCACAGGGAATGGTGTGGGAATCACTAAAAAAGAATGAGCAAGTTCCGAAAAATGTGCCTGCTACAAGTGTCCTCCCTAGACAAAAAAAAAAAAAAAAAAAAAAATTATTCAACTATTCCCTCTCAGCTTCTGCATTCCTTTGTTTATGGACACATCCAAGTATCCCAGTCCAACATGCTCCCATGAATTTTCCTTGTGTCTCCTTCATGTCTGATCCTTCCAGCCCTTTGAAGACCAACAGAAACAAAGCAAATTCCTGCTCTCCCAGCAGCCCTGGCTTTGGCTGGGACTCAGCTATTTTGCCTCCCAGGAGCTGTGCAGTGCTGTGGGGTGGGATTTAGGATGAGAATTCCATTGCTAAGGCGTTGATGCTGTGGTTGGTGCTGGGTCGTGCTTACCCCGAGTCAAGGGCTCTCACTTTTCCATGCTCTGCCATCCAAACACAGCAGGAAGGAACCAGGACAACCCCTCACCCTTACAAACTCTCCACATGAATCCCTCCTGAGACCATTCCAACTTGTGGCATTCCCACTCCTCCATGCACCCCACACCAAGGGCTTCTCTATTTATCTTGGCTCTCCAAATTCTCCAGGTTCCCTCTTCAAGACAGGCCTGCATTTCCTCAGTCTTCTCCTAAAACTACTTTAGAACCTGCCAAAGACTGTGCAGAATTCGGGGTTTGCTTTTTAAACCCAGCACTCCCACCCCTCACCTCCTTGCCTTGGCAGGGTATGAATTATTTGATTAAACAGCACTGAACATTTTCTGTATTTCATCCAATGATGAGCCAAATTGAAATGCAGGGTCCACACAGCATGTGAATATTGTATTGTTCATCAAGTAGAGATGGAGAGTAAACCTTCCCTCACCAAAATCTTCACAGTGACAGAAAAATGAACCTGTGTCAAATTACAACTGAAATTACATCCCTGCATAAACAGCAGGAGCAGTGAAATGGGAAAAACTGCCATGCAAATTATCCCAGCTGGCAAGATGTGTTCTTTACAGAGGTTTAAAAGAGAAATAATGTGAATTTTGGGCAAAAAAACCCCCAAACACCAAGAACCCTAAACTATACTACAGCAATGTGAGCCTGATGACACCTAGCAGCTTTCTACTATCCCAAATCCAGCCTGATTTTTAAAGTCTCGATAGCTCAAAACACTGGATTTGCTTCAGATTGAATTCTTGAGAATATTTTTCAAGCACCATGTGGGAGGCAAGGAACACCAACTGGTAATTAAATACCAGGATTTGGAGAATATAACCTTTGGGTGCATATCCTGTGGCATTCCAAGTCATTTCTCCATGGATTTAACATGGTTTGTGTGGGAAGAATCTTCAGCCATCCACGAGGGTTAACGCTGCACTGTTAATAACAGTAATAATGGGATTTCCACTAAACAGTTTCTGTATGAAGAAAAAAGAGCATGTTTTAATGTCTGCTGAAAAGTGACCCACCCTCGGCAAACACATCATGGAACCCACAAACTCGCCAGGTGCTCCCATGCAGTGCTTTGCACCTCCTCTTTCACAGTCCATGAGAATAACACACCTACAAAAGTGTGCTAAATGACTAAAAAAAGGGTGTGAAAGAGACCCTAAGTGTAAGGATGTGGCTTAGAATGAATTTCAGTGTTTATCATGGTGATGATCCGTGTTCCATGTGAGGAAAGTCTGGGTAAATGAGTCTATCCCAGATGACCATGAACTAACACCTGCTGTGAGGTGTGGGCAAAGGCAGAGAGAGCCTCAGGAGGTACCAGGAAAAGATGTGAAGAGAAATTTCATCATTGCTCTGGCCTCATCTACCCAGACCCACTGTACCTGCACTGACAGAGGTGCACAGGTGGGCAAAGAGCACCTGTACTGTGAGAGCATCATGGGTCTGACACAGGAACCAGCTCCTGGCTGTAAATATCCCTGGACTAAACACTGCTGCAGGGGAGGGGCTATTCTACCTTTCCCTTTCCCTTTCCCCTTTCCCTTCCCCCTTTCCCTTTCCCTTCCCCCCCTTTCCCTTTCCCTTTCCCTTTCCCTTTCCCTTTCCCTTTCCCTTTCCCCAATGGCTATAAAGCAGGGATGAACCCACCAAGGTGGGAATGAGACAGGGAACCAGTTAGGGCTAAATTTACAGATCCCAGGGTAAAGATTCCAGAAACTGGGAGCTAAAGAAGAAAATAAACAAGTTTAAGATGCCCCACAGTCATTTTATGGATGCCAGACCCCAGCAGTGTCCCACCACACCATTGACAGCATCCTTTGAAGCTGTTTTTCTCTGCCTCTGGAGCAGGGGAGCAGCTTTCACTGCTGAACAATAGGATGTGCTCGGCTGCAGCACCCCGAGGTCACACATTAATTGTACCTCATCTCAACACCAACACTCTCAAATAAACCTTTATGCCCAGGGCTGACCTCAATTTAATTCTCATCAGAGGCCTACAAGTGGAAATAAGTCATATCAGAACTACCTACTCCCAAGATCCCTAGGTTTCCTTTGGGACATGTTTTTCCACACCCAACTTCCCCTGTGAATGCAAAAGCTTTTACCAATCTGAACCAAAATAATGTGCAAGAGCTGGGGTGAAAATAAGAAGATAAAAGTGGAAGACAGCAGGATCTATAAGTACAGTGGCTATAATCAGTATCTAAAGGTAGGAGCTACTTCCCAGAGCATCAAAAGAGAGCGATGTTTATAGACATTTGTTTTCCTAAAGGGAGGTCATAAAGCACCATTTGAATGATTTCATATCTGCCCCAAAGATTGGTACAGGAGAACTTCAAAAGATAAGGATACATCATTCTGCAACTCAAACTGCTCTCCAAAGTCCCATTAATGTTGTTCATTCTCCCCTGCAGAAATGAACCCATAACTCACTCCCAGGGGTTGCAAGAAACACCATAAAATTGTCGGTATCTCGCAGGGAAAACGCCTGCATGGGAAAGATAGTGTGGAATTATGGTGCATGTGAACCCTCAGCAACCTTCCTGTTGCTACTTCATCACCTGCCACACAACTGTGGCTGTCCCAGCTATAAAAATCATACACAGAATGGTTTGGGTTGGGAGGGACCTCAAATCTCACCACATCCCTCTCCCTGCCATGGGCAGGGACACCTTCCACTGTCCCAGGTGGCTCCAAGCCCCGTCCAACCCTGCCTTGGGCACTGCCAGGGATCCAGGGGCAGCCCCAGCTTCTCTGGGTACCCTGTGCCAGGGCCTGCCCATCCTCAAAGGGAAGAATTTCTTCCATATATCCAACCTAAATTTTGCCATTGAGCTGCTGAACTTGAGGCGAATGGAGGTCAGGTGGGATCTCTGCAAAGGACAAACCTCCTCAGACAGCAGACATTTTACAGCCAGCAAAAACACTGAATATATTTAACTATTACAACTTAAAAGGTGTGAAGGAAGTGGTTTCCAACCAGTTAATGTTTTCCAAGGCCCATCCTTTAACAATTTCACATTTGGAGGTGTCTTTACAACTCCGTGTTTGTTCTCTGCTCACACTCCCAGGGTGTCACAAGCAGCCTACAAAAGCTTTCAGATCACCAAGGAACCACAGGGTTCCACTTTCTATTTTCATTTATATATTTTTAAGTAAGATGTTGAAAATCCCTGTAATTAGCACTAAAAGCATGCACTTGTGGGACCTCTCAATTGAAAACCATCAGTGAGTCCCCACAAGATGTTTCCACTGGATCCAGAACTTTCTGAGAGTATTTTATTAATCAATAAATGCACCCTGGTTATAAAAGTGTGTTTATATATCCGTGCTGCAAAACAAGATTCCATGACTGTGAAAATTGCATCTCTTCTCACAGCACTTCATTTCCAGCAAATTAAACGTGGCACTACCAATAACCTCCATAATGAGGCAACTTGATGTGAAATAATTCCAGGTTTTCACAGCCTTCAGGAACAATTATGTTAAATGCACAGTGATTTAAGTGACTGAGTTTGTTCAAGCATATCTGCTGAACCTTTTTCCCACCTTCCAGGCCTCAAAATCTCCTGCAAGTGATCTTGGTCACACAGGAAACCTGGCTTGTACTTGTGGTGAAAGTCTCAGCTCGTGCTCTGCAGAGACTGCTGACTGCAGGGAGCCTTTATGGATTCTCTTTTGAGGAGCTCTGGAGGAAAACCCCAGAGGGAGCAGATGGGAGGGGAACTGCAAGTCAAGACAATGCCATCACATGATTTTTTTGTGTTTCTGGCTGTAAGAAAGAGCCACTGGACCCCGGTGTTATAACCTAAGTCTATCCTCCGCCATCTCTTGCCCTGCAGCAGCACATTTACCTTAGGACTGGAAAAAGGAGAGCAGAAATTTCATTCCTGCCTTTATTGTGGCATTGAACCTTCCTTTGTGACCTCAGCAGAGGACTGAAGGAAGTTTTGCTCTGAACAGATTGTGCACACAGGCTCTGGCCTCTCCTCCCTGGGGCTATTGCAGAGCTCTGTGCACACAATGCTGTGCCCTGGGCTCTGGCATGGCCCTGCTGGAGCAGGGAGGTGGCACCAGGTGCCCCCTGGGCTCCCTTCAGCCTGACCCATCCCGGGATTCTGAACATGGAGAATATATCACCTATGTAAGTATAGCAGTGAATACTCTGGAAGTAGGATTAATTTTATAAACGATCCATCTTTAATGACAGAACATATTTTTCACTGGAGTAATTCTCACAAAACTATTATATTCTCTCCAGAATGAAGCCATGTTTCAAGATTTTATTATTACAATGTACAAAACTGGGGGTTGAAACACGGGTGAATACCAATGATCTGGTGAGAGACAAGTCTCAGCTAACACAATCTGATAGAATCTTTCAAGCCCTCACATTTTATTTTATTGTCATTATATGGCATAGAACTCTTTATGGAATAGTCTAATAAAAGTGATACAACACTGTGTGAAAGCCTTTAAATAAAAGAACTACTTGAACCTGTCTTTTAAGCTCTGCTTAGCTGGGAGTTGTTCTCTGAAGGGCCTGCTGGAGACCCTACAGTCACTGAGCCTCATCAATTTTCTTCTATTCTGTGGAAAAGCCTCAAGGTCTCTTCCACTCTCTGTTGGTCACTCATCATTTAATAATCAGAGAATGACTAAAGAATAAAGGTTTGTTGAGAGCTGGAGCTCATCCTCACCTCTGAGACAGTGGGAAATCACCAAAAGGCAATGTTGCACCCTTTGCCCATCTGGTTTTGCTCTAGATATGCACAGACATCCCTTGGCCAGCACAGAAGGTGCAAATAGTGACCCTTCTGTATTTTTGTGTGTATTTCAACACCAGTGCCTTCAAAGTGAGGCAGTGTCTTTAAACTGAGCATTTTGGGTGGTGATCTCCCTTCTGCATGATCAGAATTTAGTGCTGCCAAAAGGCATTTGGAATTTGACTGTTTGACTGCTGAATTCTGATATTTCCCACATAGCCACTAGATTTCAACTATCCTGACTGCTATAAAATGTGCCTAAAATTATACTTTTCAGCAAAACTCACAGCAAACAATCTCATCATGTGTGATTACCATGGTCAGCGTGTCATTCCTAGCTGGGTATGTGCTCACGATAAAACCACAAGCAAAATCCACCCTGCCCTTCAGTAAAATAATTCCTGGATGGATGGAATAAGAACCAAGAAACCATATTTAACTTTTTATAGTACACAACAACCTCCACAGAGCACAGAGAGATTGATCCTCTACCACTGCTGAGTTCTCACCTTCAGCAGTTTTGTTTGGCAATCTCAGATTTCAAGATTTTCCACAAGTGCCACGTGAAACATGAGCTTTGTTTCAGTTCCAGAGGTTTCTGTCTTTCTAAAATATTCCTTTTACCAAGAACTAAACCTGGAGGGAGGAAGAGGCAAAGGCACTCCTGAGGCCCACCCTGCACACAACTGCATTCGACTCTCTTCCCAATCTAATACCCTTTGGAAGTCCAGAGCAGCAAGGAGAGTCTCATTACAGTTTAATTAATGAATCCCAGGGTCCCTGAGGCTGGCAAAGCCCTCCCAGCCCATGGAGTCCCAGCTGTGCCCGATGCCCACCTTGTCCCCAGCCCAGAGCACTGAGTGCCACGGCCAGCCCTTCCTTGGACACCTGCAGGGATGGGCACTGCAAAGCTCCCTGGGCAGCCCCTGCCAAGGCCTGAGCAGCCTTTCCATGGAGAAAGAGGAATTTTCCCATGCCTTGACCAGCACTGCTCCTTGTCAGGCCTGGCCCATGCAGTGCCTGGAACCATCAACAGCTGGAAACCACAGCAGATACACAAACCTGGAGTAGAAAAGGGAAGGCAGCAACTCCAAAACTCTCAGGTTTAGTGACAAAAGCCAAAAGCCACCTGGATTTTAAAGCTCAGCCCAGAGCACACCCAAGTTCTCCAGCAGTGAGAAACAGCTTCCTACTGTCCCAGCTGAGGAGGAAGAGAAAGAGCAGGGCTCCACTGAGCTTCTCTTGCAGCAACAGTGGCTCCTGCCACCACCATCCATCTTCCCCTTGTGTCAGCCAAGCACTTGGAGAAGTGTTCCCATGCTCCATTAAGCCAGCTGGAATCAGCCTGGAATTGACCTGCTAATGCAAAGGAATCATATGACTCTAAAAGGCACAATTTGTTGCAGGGCTGGAAAACCATTGGTGTGAGAAGAATCATCCCCCAGCTAATCAGCTATGGCCACCTGGGGAGTGGGCTCTATCAGGAGTGAGCACAGGGAAAAAAACCAGTGCCATGAGATCCCTGCAGCTGTCAGGACATTCGGAAACACAGCAGCCTGAGCTCCTTGTGATGGTTAAACAGTGCATGGTGACAGCCAGCATGGAATTGTGCATGAAGGTGTGAAAGTGAACTCAAACTCTCCACAGAAACCTTTGACTCACTATGTCTACCACCAAATTTTCATAATGCTGGATTAAACAAAATTACCACATCCTGAATCCTCCTGCTAATAAAGAGAGGTGAGGTGGAAATAAAAATCAGAGCTGATCCTGTGTGCTTTGCTGGTGAACCCAGAGTCTGGGCCTGGAAAGAAGGGAGCAATGATCCTGGCTGGAGGGAAGATGCTGCAGTGCAGGGAGAGCCTGGAAATGGGGGCAGTCCATGCAGACAAATGCCATGGGGTGCCCAGGGACCTTGGCTGGTGATGCTCAGCCCTGGTAACGGAGAGACTGCAGGAACAACCAGGATTTCCTGTGCAGCCTTTTCGGGCAGCAGGGATCTGCCCCGAAGGCAGAAGAGGCAGGAGATTATACGGGTGCTGGGCTTAGGGAGGCTCACAGGGGTGAGTGCGTGAGGGAATCAAGTCAGGTAAAAGCTCTGATCTCCTTAGGTTCCTAAACAAACCCCAGGACCCAGATACCCCACAGGCTGTGCAAATCCAGAAGCCCCTTCCCACTGGGCACCTGACACAGCACCACAAGCCTGAGCACTCTCCCAGGTGCTGGAGAAGGGCAAAGCCACCGTGTGAGAGTGAGGAGGAGCCCGAGGCCCAGGCTGACCCCTGCTCCAGGGCTGGCTGCAGCAGCACAGCTCCCAGGAGCACACAAAGGAGAAGGCATCACCCCAGAATCACAGAATCCCAGGATGGTTTGGGTTGGAAGGGACCTCAAAGCCCATCCAGTGCCACCCCTGCCATGGGCAGGGACACCTTCCACTGTCCCAGGCTGCTCCAAGCCCCATCCAGCCTGGCCTTGGACACTGCCAGGGATCCAGGGGCAGCCACAGCTTCTCTGAGCTTTACACAGATACATTCAAACACTTTTGTTCAACTCATTAAAAAAGGGGGCACTGTCTGGGAAATGGATCAAAAATGGAACTTGTGGTTGTGTTCAGTGTCATATAAAGCTTTAAAACTAATTATTATTAATATCTGGAGAAGGGGACTAATTGTGATGAATTTAATAAAAAACTGAAGGCATGAAAAATATTTCTGCACACAAAAGACCAATTATAATTTGTCATTGGTTTAGCCCTACAGAAACCCAAATGGAATTCTTCATAAACAAATATTTTTGCTTACCAAACTTCTAAATGATGCAGTAAAGTATAATAACCTCCCTTAAATTGTAATTTCAACCCTTGCTTTGGAGTACATTGTAATAAGAAATAACTGCCCTGTCAGGAAAATGCTCATGCAGCTTCTCAAGAACCAATCAAAAAACCCAAACCCCACAATAAACCCCCACCTCCTCCCCTAGAAACAAAGATCAAAAAAATAAAAACCAATGGCAGTGCCCATTTCAACTTGATGGTAGCAAAATCTAAGTTCAAGTGGCAGAAAGTATCAATAAACAAACTCCTCCGAGCGAGTTACAGCCACTTCAGCTTTATTACTTATTTAGAGACTATTCATCTTCAGCAGCCACTAGACAGACACTACATCCCATTCCACTCCAAAATAATTCTCACATCTGATCTGCTGGATGTAGTGGGATTAAAAAAAAAAAAGAAAAAAAAAAAGAAAAGGTAAATGTGGAAGAGGATGATTTCTAGAAAAATGAGTGGTTTTAGAATCTCCTAAGCTCAGTAGTTGCTGTTAGCTTCAAAAATAGCATCTCTGGATCCAGACACAGGAAAGATAAAACATTTAAGGAAATGATTCATTTGTGTTCCCTGTCCAGAAACTTACTCAAACTTTGATCAAAATTGACCTTTTCTGCATTTCTGCATGAAATGAAGGCAGAACATGAGGGTGAGGTGATGTCATAGAGTCACAGACCTATGGAATGGTTTGGGTTGGAAGAAACCTTAAAGCCCATCCAGTGCCACCCCTGCCACCGGCAGGGACACCTTCCACTGTCCCAGGCTGCTCCAAGCCCCAATGTCCAGCCTGGCCTTGGGCACTGCCAGGGATCCAGGGGCAGCCCCAGCTTCTCTGGGCACCCTGTGCCAGGGCCTGCCCACCCTCCCAGGGAACAATTCCTTCCCAATATCCCATCTATCCCTGCCCTCTGGCAGTGGGAAGCCATTCCCTGTGTCCTGTCCCTCCAGTTCCTGTTGCAGGGTCCCTCTCCACCTTCCCTGTATCCCTTCCGACCCTGCAAGGAGCTGTGAGGTCTCCACACACCCTTCTCCTCTCCAGGCTGAGCAGCCCCAGCTCTCCCAGCCTGGCTCCAGAGGGAAGATGCTCCAGACCCCTCAGCAACTCCATGACCTCCTCTGGGCTCTCTCCAGCAGCTCCAGGTCCCTCCTGTGCTGGTCCCAGGGCTGGGGCAGCTCTGCAGGTGGGGTCTCACCTGAGCACAGGGGCAGAGGGGCACAATCCCCCCCTCCCCTGCTGCCCATGCTGGGGCTCAGCCCAGGGCACAGGGGGGTTCTGGGTCCCAGCTCTCACCCACAGCACCCCCAGGTCCTTCTCCAGGGCTGCTCCTGCTGCTCATCCCCAGCCTGGATTCCAGTGGGTTCCCTGCTCTGCCAGTTCAAGTCCAAGGGGAAGGCCCAAGGACAGGAATTCTCCCAGGTGAAAGGTGCTTTATGAGCATTTCTGTTGTCACTGCCACCACAAATCACTAATTCCACACAGGAAAATAATTCCCTGTGTCAGGGAGGAGCTGTGCCTGTCTTTGGCACGTCTGCTTCTGCAATGAGACAAAGATTAGATGAGGCATGGTCTGAGCATCTCTTTTTTCACAA
The DNA here is from genome assembly GCA_013400955.1 of Drymodes brunneopygia. Taxonomy (NCBI): domain Eukaryota; kingdom Metazoa; phylum Chordata; class Aves; order Passeriformes; family Petroicidae; genus Drymodes; species Drymodes brunneopygia. The sequence goes on along the minus strand of VZTZ01008474.1, from coordinate 138,081 downwards.
CATAAAGAACACGTATTTCCGTGTCAAATTTCTACCCATCAGGTAAAAACACCGCTTTAACTCCCTGAAATGTGTCACAGGTTAGAACAAGACCCTCATCATAAATTTAGTTATGTTAAACAAACCCTTCAGGGGACTGATAGGAAAGGAAGGGATGGACAGGAAAATATCCACATCTCTGAGTTCTGGATTTCTGGCCAAGTTTGAAGCATTCAGCTGGATGAAAGGAAGTCTCTAAAGCTGCAGGAACTTTCCAGAAGCAGCCTCACACTTCCATTCCAGGCAGGAATGTGCCATGCCTACTAAATACCACACCTGCACACATTGCAAATATGTCAATTATTTGATCCCTTCAGGGAGACAAACGTTTCTTATTTATATGAAAAAGCCCCACATAAACTCATGGCCCAAGGTTATTTTTAATAATAAAAATAACAAAGTAACATGGGGAAATATTGCCAGCATGGCACCACCACCTCATTCTTAAATGTGAGAAGAGGTGAGATGAAAAACAAGGAAAAATAAACAACCTAAAGCAATCCAAGTGGGACTCGGTGCTAAATCTGGGTGTTCATTTCAGCTAAGGAAAACAGATTGAATTCAATGCTGTCACAGCCTTAAAATACCCACACCAGAATGCACCAAATTTGTCAAATATTTTCAGATCCATAACTTTTATGCAGCCTTTTCAGAGCTTCCTTATAAATTTCTCCCTAAACACATCAAATACATAAGCTTCAGATAAAACCTGCTCCTCAAATAACTTCTGCTATAAGGAAGGAACAAAGGTCAATCACAGCTAAATTGGATTCTTCTAACAAAAATGAGAAAAACTCTCAGCCATGTAATGTGGAATTCAGGGATGGGTTGGTTTCCGAATTAATTACGACTGCCAAGTTCTCCTCAAAGAAAGCAGAGCATAGCAAACAACACCAATATATAGATATTTATTAGGTGCAGCCTGGCCAGGGACTATTCCTGTTTTCTGCTATAACCATTCAAGAAATGTGCTATGAAAATCCCTGAAAATCCAGTGCTGGGTTTTGTTACTTCCATAAAAGCTGAAGTATTAAAAGATTGTGTCTGCTACACCCCTTGGGCACCGATCTCTGCTCTCTGTGCCAGGGACAGGACCCAGGGAAGGGCTGGAGCTGTGTCAGGAGAGGTTTAGGTTGGAGATCAGGAAAGGTTCTCTCCCCAGAGGGTGCTGGGCACTGCCCAGGCTCCCCAGGGAATGGGCACAGCCCTGAGGCTGCCAGAGCTCCAGGAGTGTTTGGACAGAGCTCCCAGGGACGCACAGGGTGGGATTGTTGGGGTGTCTGGGCAGGGCCTGGGGTTGGAATGGATGATCCCTGTGGATCCATTCCATGATTGTATGAAATTATAAATCTTCAGCATAAAGCAGGGAAAAGTTACCATTTCAAGAATCTTTGAAAAGGAATAAGAGGCTTAATAAACATCCAGTGTGGCTCAAAGGAACGTGACTGAGTAATAATTGTTCTTGTACAGAAAATACCCTCTGAAAAAAAAGCCTGGCTTACCCTTAACCAAAAGTTCACAGCGTTATTTATCCATGTTATCAGTTTGGAAAAATGCTCCCTCTATCAAAGCACACTCTGATTTACAGACAACTCCCTCTGGTTATCCAGGATAGGGGCAAGCCAGGAATTGTACAGGCAGGACACCCATCCATCCAACACTCCCATGATCTTTACCTCAATCTCATTTAAGATAAAACTTTCTATTCCATGGTGTGACAGCTCACAGAGGATTAATTTCTCACATGGAAGACACTAAGGGACAGTCCCTCAGATTGGCAGGATCTGTCACTTGTGCCAGCATTCCCTGGAATTGCCCATTACAGGCAAGGATTTTATTTAGAGGGTTCTACCTTCCTGCTAGAGAAAAGCTTTTATTTTTAAACACTATAAAGCAACACTTCTCTCCCATGCTACAATGGCAGGAATTTTAAGCAGGCCCAATAGGGATTTATGGTCTTAAAATCCTCCTTTACACTCCTTGCCACAGAACAAAAAACAATACTCATTTATTTGAAACCAAATATGTAATTATCCATCAAATGAGACACAGAGTTTCCAGGCAGCACACGACAGGAGATTGCTTTTGGAAAAGCTGTTGGTTTACCTTGCATAAAGCAGATCACATCATCAACTGTGGACAAGTGTCCGAGAAAGACAGAAAAGTAGACAAGAAAAAGAAGGAGAGAAAATAGGATTGCCTTTTTTTCCTTCTACAGATTTCTTCTCCCTTCTGCATAGCAGCTCATTGGAGCTAAGGCAGTGTCACAGAATTATAGAACAGCCTGGGCTGGGAGGGACCTTAAAGTTCACCCAGTGCCACCCCTGCCCTGGGCAAGGACATCTTCCACTGTCCCAGGCTGCTCCAAGCCCTGTCCAGCCTGGCCTTGGGCACTGCCAGGGATCCAGGGGCAGCCACAGCTTCTCTGGGCACCCTGTGCCAGGGCCTGCCCACCCTCCCAGGGAACAATTCCTTCCCAATATCCCATCCAGCCCTGCCCTCTGCCAGTGGGAAGCCATTCCCCCTTGTCCTGCCACTCCAGGCCCTTGTGAAGAATCTCTCTCCATCTTTCTTGTCTTCCTTTCAGGCACTGCAAGGTCATCATTAGGTCACCCTCAGCTCAGTGTCCCCTGCAAAGCTGCTGAGGGTGCACTGGATCCCCTCATCTGTTAATGAAGTTATTAAACACCACTGGTCCCAGTACAGACTCCTGAGGGCCTGCACTGGTCACTGACGTCCATCAGGACTCTGAGCCTTTGACCACAACCCTCTGGCTCGGACTCTGCAACCACTTCCTTATCCATCCCACAGCCCATCCATCAAATCCAGCTGTCTCCAGGCCAGAGAGAAGGATGTTGTGGGGACCAGTGTCAGGGGCTTCACAGAATCCAGATAAATGAGATCCATGGCTCTTCCCTTGTCCACTGATGGAATCTCTCCACCAGAGAAGGCCACGGGGTTGGTCAGGAGGATTTCCCTTGGCCGTGCTGGCTGTCTCAAATCACCTCCCTGTGCTCTGTGAGCCCCAGCAGAGCTTCCAGCAGGGGCTGTCCCAGGATCTTCCCAGCACAGAGGGGAGGCTGACAGGGCAGTCATTCCCAGACTCCTCCTTTCCACCCCTTTTAGAGATGGGGACAATGTTTCCTGTTAGAAAACTCTATCTAATAAAGATGAGAAGCAAGGTTCAAACAGGAGCTCCATGTGTGACCTTCCTTGGGGGAGCAGTGACACCTCCTTAGCTGGACAGGTCTGGTTCCCAATACACAGCAGCACTTTTAGAGAATGTGACAGCTCATCCCTCTTTGCCAACAGAAACATCCTGTGGGATCCACTCTGGTTGTCCCTCAGATTGTCCCAGGAGACAGAGCTGCAGAGGTAACAGGCAGAAGAAACCAAACCTGGCCCTGGGTTCTCAAAATATTCCTCTAGTTTTTCAAATACATCACACATAAATCATGTCTGAAGAACTTCACCTCCAGGTCAGCGAGCAGCCTTTTGTGGATGTAGGGATCCACAGGCTCCACATCAGCCTGGAAATCCTGGGATCAGATTATCCTTTCACTCACTTTGATATCAGAGTCTATTACAGGCTTGAAGCCTTGTGATCTGAGTGTTGTCACTGTTTGTTATCAACCTTTTGCATTCCAGAGGATGCAAGTCTCTGCCCCTCCCAGGATTTCCTGCACACTATTCAGTTCAGCAGTGCAGGCAGAAGATTTTAAGAAGAAAAAAACCCAGATCCTCCAGACAGGGGAAACTGGGCTACCACCCCGAGAATCCTTGAATTTTATCCAGGTTTTGATAAGAACTCATTAAATGAAGTTGTGGAAACAGGCAAGGAATTCATGAGCCTCCAAGGTCTGGGCTCTCAGGAAAGGCAAGAGGATTTCTGCTTGTGGCTGTCAGATCTTTCAAGAACCAACGACAGCTCGAGCCCTACTACAAAGCTCATGTCCATATTTCTCATTTCTCCTCCCAGGAAAACAGCCAAAAAAGCCATTAGAGAAAATAACCCCCTGATCCACCAATGCATCACTAACACTCCAAAACAACTGAGTGAGAACAGGAATTATGTCAAAAGCTTGAACACTCTGAGAGGAAGAGACAGAAAACTCTGTGGATGGATTTAGAACTTTGAATTTGTCTCCCAAGGGAAGAAGAACGCAGTCAGAAAACATCAGGGGAAAACCAGAAACAACACTAGAGCCTCTATTCAATGTTTTTCTTTGAAATGACAAATAGTTTTTGTATTTTCAGCTTCCACCAGAGAGAGGAAAAATGAAATTACTCTGGTGATGCCTCTCCAAGGCAAGGGCTGCTGCCAGACACTGGCCAATCCAGCATTCCAGGAATTTAAAAGCCCTGAGCCCAACTAATAGCAAGAGCCAGCCTTGAGCTGGTAGAAGCAAGAAGAGTGTGTTCACACCTTCAGCTGGTTTTTACATGCAAAGTGGGGAGAAATCCTGAAAAATGTACCCCTGTTTATAATGGAGTTTTAATCCTCACCTCTAAACAAATGAAACAGCTGTAAGAAGTGTGCACAGAGGGATGGAGGCACAGATACAGCAACATCTCCCCATGGGAAATGAAATATCCTGGGAAGAAAACCAGTGGCATTATGGAGGTCTGACACACCTTCCTCAGCCAGGTGATGGATGCCATTGCTCTGGGAATGACAGAGGAATATCCAGAAGCAGTTGCTGCAACTGCATTGAGTCACACAGAAATTCAGCTGAGCAATTCCTCTAATTCCTTCAGCTGCTGTGTGTCAGGGGCTGCCCAGGGAGCTGCTGGAGCCCCCATCCCTGAAGGTGTCCAAGGGACGAGGCACTCCTTGCTCTGGTCCCTGCTTTCTCCAGACAAAACCAAGGTTCTTGGAAAGAAAACAGCTGCCCTTGGAGGTAGCATTGGGGTGTTCATACTCTCTCCTTTAACAGGAACATGCATTACAGATAAAAATTAATGCCAGTGCCTATAATATTTTATTTTTTTTTCACACAGCCCTGCCGTAAAGCTACAAATGCAGACAGAAACCTAGAGCAAGCCTGATTAATTATACATAATAAATTAATTATACATACTAAATCATTTACTTACAAAAGAATAAAAATGTATCTGTGTTCTAACTGCAATGTTAAAACACTTACACCAAGCTAACCACTAAATAACTGTGAAACCAGGACAACAGCATTTACTTCTGGCAAATTCTCCAACAAATCTAATGAGGTGAGAACTTAACACAATTAAATCCCTCATCTTTTAGCAAAGTCTCTTACCTCAGCATAACCCCATTCGGAAACTGTTGAATTTGGAATTTGCTGAAATTAAACCCAAATTTATGAGCACTTAGCAAGGCCTCTGGCTACCTGCACTCACCAGGAGGGAAAGATAAAACAAGTTTCACCTCATTAGGAGGGAGATAATGCTTCAGACTTCATTTCATGATGAGAAAATAAACTCCTTAAAAATTGGCATGGGGAACACTCATTTGGAAGCATGGACGATGTATCAAGGGGAGGAAATGATGTGTAGAAATGGCTGCTTTGTCTCTGACCTTCTGTAATTTCAGCCCTGCTTTTAACTTCTCACCTGAATTCTGCACTTCAAGACTTTATTCCTTGAGTGCTGCAAATTTAAATTGTAATTCCCGAACTCAGAAGTGTTTTGGTTTTTTTTCCCTGTACTTCATGTAATTGGAAAGATTGGGATTCCAATCACAGCACGCAGAAAGTCCTAAGTGCCCCTTTTGAGATGAACCAGATTTCACAACAGAGGGAACCTCCATCTCAGGAATCCCAGAGATTTAATGTTCAACAGAGCAAGAGGAATTACCAGTCCCAACCCCTACAATAAAAATATGTTGGAGAACCCAATAAAACAAAACCCTGAGTCTAAACCACCCTGCCCCTCTGCTTTTTGGCCAATACCACCTCGATGTAAACCAGACTCGCACTGGGAAAAGCCTTGAAGGATCTCATTTCCATTGGGAAAGACTCGGGAGCCTTGGGGGCTCAAATCCTGATGTGGCCACCATAGGGAAACTCAGTGATGGGCTTGGACACCTCACGCAGAGTAAGTCCCACAATTTCCCAACTCAGAGGAAAAGATTTCCACAGCATATATCTCTCCAGTCCCTAAAAATGATGATGCCCTGGTCAGGTATGAAATGATTTTATAAGTGCTCTTTAATTAATTACAGATTTTTAAGGCTTTACCTTGTTTCTAAACCTTTACGGTTCATGTTTGCAAGGCTTTTATCTGTTTTGAAAGACTAGAATTTCATTTTTGTAGACCTTTAAAAGTGCTGTATGTTAGTTCTTGTGCAGTTGTAGTGTTGTAGTGTTTCAGCATAGCTTTGAAATGCTGTTAACCAGAATGAAGACAATTTATAATTTTAATGCATGCCAGAGGAGAAGAAAAAGCAATGTGTTAGAGAAACTCTCTGAAAAGAGGGAGACAACTTACTGATAGCGGCTCTATTATTTTGTAAAAAAATATTTAAACAAAATAAAAATTTCTGAGGTTGCTTGAATTAATTTTCACTGTTGGGAAACTTAATCTTGACTGGACTAACAAATCTGGATAGGATGCCTCAGCCTTTGCTTGGGGAGCAGCAGAAAACCATCACAGCCCCTATCCTGTGCTAAAGCAAAAAGGAGCGAGTTGGAAGGAAAACGTGGAATCTCATCATGGAATCCCAAAATGGTTTGGGATGGAAGGGACCCTATCAGGTGATGGTCCTGCCCTGGGGTCCCCCCAAGCCCTGCAGCTCCAGCCTGGGGCACAGGGGCTGGAAAGGGCCCGTGGGGAAAGGCCCTGGGGGTGCTGTGCCAGCGGCTGGACAGGAGCCCAGGGGGGCCCAGGGGGGCACGAGGCCAATGGCCCCTGGGCTGTGCCAGCCATGGGGTGGCCACAGGCCCAGGGCAGGGCCTGTCCCCTGGGCTGGCCCTGCTGAGGGACCTCCAGGGCTGTGTCCAGTTCTGGGCCCTCCTGGCCAGAGAGCCCTGGAGGGACTGGAGCTGATGACCGTGATCTTTTTCAGCCGTAAAGATCCTGTGATGCTGTCGGGGGTCTGGGCCAGAGCAGAGCATGGCAGCAGTTCCTTGTCTCTGACAGTCCAGCAGCACAGTAAGGTCCTCCTACACAGGCAGGATCCCAGCCTGCTGATGCTCCAGAGCCAGGATCCCTCTGGCTGCTATCTTAGGATGCCTGCACTGAAAGCCATGGTGCAGGAAGGTGTTGGAAGCAGCTTTGAATGCACTGCTGGTGACCCCCAGGATGATACAGTTGCACCTGCAGTCAGAGCTGCACCTGCAGCCTCCTGCCTGAGCCCCTTGCAGCTGCAGGTTGGTCTGTGAGCAGAGCAAACCTTGGCCTGTGCAAGTTCTGATCACACACCCTGCAGGGGTGAGGGTGTGATCCCGATCAGAAACCATTCCTCAAGATGACGGCATTGTAAATCCAGTTTCATAAACCTGATGTGGAAGCTGTGTTTGATCACACACAGACCTTCTTGGGGATTTTCCCAGGGCAGAAAGGGACAGGAGCCTTCAGACTCCAATGATCCACTTTCATATTTACCAGACCAGCTCCAGCTAATCCTGGATGCAAGTCTGACACACCCAAACAAAACGCTGCTGTCTGTGCTGGAACGCTCACTGAGTGAAACCAAACAGCCTCCGTTGGAATAGGAAACTCTCAGGAAATCATGGAAGGCAAGAAAATCCAGGGACTCGACTGACACTACCAAATATGCAGGGCAGCATTTACATGGCACAAACCCACTGCATCTCAGGGCTGGGTTCTGCCTAAATCTGGGTAGTTTTGCCCAAATCTGGGTGGCTCTGTTGCTGCCCCCCTGCTCCCTGTGGGGGATGCATTTGTTGTTTGGCTGCTGCTCTTGGCGAGACTGACTCCACTCTGAGGTTCTGCTGAGCAAAGCGCTGATTTATTTCTGCAGAGACATCAATATTGAAAATACCACCTCCTGAAAATTAATAGAGTCTCCAAGAAGCAGGAAGTTATTCTCCCACTGCATCTCTGCCATCACTCAAAGCATGGCCTTTATCATGGAACACATGAAGGATTAACTCTGACTCCCTGGTACCAAATTAGAAACAACGTCTTGGAAATTAACTCAACTTTCATGAAAGCTTCTGCCAGACCTAAAAGCTGAAGACACTTGAAAGTAAATATATCATGAACAATTTGGCAGTATCAGCTTCTTCACACTGACATTTAATATTGACTCTGAGAGATCAAAACCCTCCAAAAAAATCCCCATTGTCAGGGAGTCTGCTCCTGTCACAGCAGCGAGGTTCAGCCTGGAATTTCTTGAATTCCCTTCTCATCAGCAGCCTTAGACAGAGTTCTCTCTCTCTGAGAACTCTTTTGAGTTTCTCAGCTCTGTGTTTGTACACTCATGACCCTGACCTGTTACTGCCAATGGAAAATAAACAGCAGAAAACATTGGATAACCTCCACTATTTCATGTCCCAGAAGGTTATACCTACTCCCTTCAACAGTGAGTTCAAGGCACTCTAGTGAGGAATTGATTATTCTCTACCTTGTCTGTTTAAAATCTGCTTTTCCTCCAGAACTTAAGCACTTTAATATGAGGAATTATAAAGGATAGCTAATTAAAATAATCTGAGGGCCTACTCAGTGATTAAAACCAGCTGAAGGTGTAGCTGCTCCCTTTCAGACTCAGAGCCCCTTGAAATCAGACAGATTTTAAGCAGAGGGACCTGCATTTTCCCAAATTTCTGCATTTCCCCCTTCCCAGTACCAAAAGGGGGCATACAAGGAGGCTGGAGAGGGACTTCTCGCAAGGGAATGTAGCGACAGCACAAGAGGCAATGGCTTTAAGGGGAAGGAGGACAGGGATAGATGGGATATTGGGAAGGAATTGTTCCCTGGGAGGGTGGGCAGGCCCTGGCACAGGGTGCCCAGAGAAGCTGGGGCTGCCCCTGGATCCCTGGCAGTGTCCAAGGCCAGGCTGGACATTGGGGCTTGGAGCAGCCTGGGACAGTGGAAGGTGTCCCTGCCCATGGCAGGAGAGGCACTGGATGGGCTTTAAGGTCCTTTCCAACCCAAACCATCCTGGGATTCTCTGAATGTACTGCATAGACACACTGAAGATTCCTGCTTTTGTCCCCTGGAGAGATCTCAAGGACCTTGTTAACTGCGGGAATTTCTTGGAGAGCTCAACCATCCTCTGCAAAGCATCACTTCCAGTCTAAAGAAACAAATGAGCACTTTAAGAAAAAAAGAACTGCCTTCTTCCACTGGCAGTTCCAGTCTCTGCAACAACCACATAAATAGAGCAGCATAAAAATGTCTAAGATGACCAATTGGTAATACTCTTAATTGACTATAATAGCAAAGATTTACAGTTCATTTATCTGCACGTAATTTTAAGTAACTCTTAATATTTTTTACCATTTTTTAAAAGCAGAAAACTGGATGCAAATTGAGTTCATAGATACATCAGGTAATATAGACCTGGCACAATAAAAAGGATGAGTTTGAAGAGAATATGGGTTTAGTTCTTAAATTTGTGAAGCATAACATAATAAATGCATCTCATTTCACTTTTAAAGCAACCTGAGCAACACACCATCTTTTTTTGCAAGCAATTACTCCCCACCCACTGCGACTGTGAGGACAAGAAGTTTGCAAGGACAAACTCTGTTGGTTAGGAAAGGTCCAAGTGCAAAAGAATTACATGGACCAGCTTCATCCTTCAGCCATTTCACCTCAGCACAGGCAGAACAAAAATCCCATTGGCATTAAAAGCGCTGAAGATCAGAGCCTCAGGACACAACCGAAATGTGAGCTGTACTTTTGGGATATTTAATTATCATTGCAGGAAAATGAGGTCTTGATTCCATCACTTAATCTTAGATCTCCCAACCTATACAGAGACAAGGTCACTTGTGAAAATGCTCTTCCAGGAGTCACAGTCAAATCAATAGATAAGAAAATGTATTTCTGGGTTTGCTTTTTTTTTTTCTTTAATATTACAATTCATGCTCCACGGAAAGCTACAGAAGAAATGGCCAATTATAACTCTGCACAACCATGTCCTTCTCTTCTGTTTCACCTTCTACATCTCTGTGAAATTAATCTCATGCTAAATGGCAAAAGCTGGTTTTTTCTCCCTAACAAACAAAGGAATTAAATGATCTCCAAATCATCAGTGGTTTTCTCCAAGAATACAAATAAATGAAACAACAGCACTATGGCAACTTTTGAAGAGCATGGCTGGAATTTGAATTATTCAAGCAAATCGGGTAAATCACTCCCAATAATCCATCCTCAAGTACTTTAGGAAACTCAAAGGCCCATTAGACTTTGCACTTTTTTTTGCAAGCAATCCTCCATGGTGAAAAATTACTTGCCATGATCTGGAACTTAGAAAATAAAGAAAGAAATTGCTAAATTAGGTTATTTGCCTTGAGTGTCAGCCCAGGAACTGGATGTACCCACTGCCTGGGCTCACACCCCTGGCATGGCTGACAGAGCCAGGGACTTGTCAGGACTGGGAGCCCTGGAACTTTTGGGTTGCTTTCTTTGGTTCTGAGTTTGCTGCTTTGTTAAATCCACGGGAAAACAGCAATAGGTTGCTTGCTTTGATAGGGAAGATAATCCTATTTCTCTTCTCTTATCCCAAAGCCACCTCATTTGCTGTCCTCAAGTTGGAAATTTGCCAGATCCCTTCCTGTGTTTCTCTTTTTTCTCCTACCAAGTGAGGTCTCTGGATCATGAATTGCCTTTTCTTCCCTGCTTCCTACAGATCTTGACTCATCCAGCCTTGCCTTTTCTGTCTCATCCTTTGAGAGTTTGGATCAAGCTTTCATACATTAAAACTTCCTAAAAACCATGTGTTAAGGTTAATGGATTTTGGGTTTTTTTTTTCTGTTTTATAATCCAACACTGCAATGCATCCACAGGTTGTGCACACACAGCAGTGTACACTTCCTCTGGGAATTTCCAATTTCTCTGACCCCTGGAGAAAAGGACACTTCTGTGCCCCTAAGTTTTGTGAAAAATGTCCTGTTTGTTTGTGCTTGATTATAAACATTTCCTTTTTAACCCATCTATTGACAAGATGCATTGGTGTTTTTATCACTTATTTGTATTCAGACTCCAGCACAATCTATCATTTATATGGCACATGTATTTGTTAGTGATTTTAGATAAATTTTGTAATTAGATGTGTGGGATAACAGTTCCTGGCTATTCTTGAAAAGTTTCTTTGGGAGAGAACAGCTGTAAATTGCAATTTTGCTATGACAGCTCTGCATGTACAGACCAAATAAAATGATAATAAATGGGAAAGCATCAACTATAACTCATAAAATGCAATGAGGTATTAAAAATGCAAATATTGGAGCAGTTTATAACTTGACCTGCTACAAAATACAGCATTGGGAGAATCACAATGGTCAAATCTCAAGGACACTTCTCTTAAAATCTAAATTCACATATTTTTAATAAAGTATACAGAATAAATTAAAGCACAACTGACAGTGAGTCCTGGTTGCATTTCTGCATTTCTAAACCAACTCTTGCCATCTTTTGATTTTTTTCCATCCAAAGCTTCCCAACCACTCAGCTAAAATCATGTTTGGATCTGAAAAATCTCTGCTTATGGCATTTCTTCCACCCACATAAGGTCAAAGTTTGGTTCAAGCATTTTTAGTTCCAACGAGGGCAGGATCTGGACTCATTTCATGCCTGCACACCATTCTGCCTTCCCTAGTTTTTGCCAGATTTTGTCCCTATTTTGCTCTATCTCGCTAGGATTGATTCATCACTCACTGATTCATCCCGAGGCTCAGGAGGTTCTTTTGAACTGCTCGCAGATTTTTCTCTCTTTTTAAAATGAATCTGTTTACTGGGGAAGACATAAATACATCTTCTACAAGGCCATTTAAAGTCCCAATTTTAGTCACCTTAAGTAATAGGGGAGAAAGGCACCGGTGTAACAGATCAATTGTTGCATGTGCTTTGTACCCACAGAGGAGTTTGATCTGTTTTCTTCCCCTTTCAGCATGAATATAATCTTTGTGCAGGAGAAAAATGGAGACATTTTCTGGCAAGAGTTCCAAACTGCCCTTTCCTCACCTCTGCTTAATTCATTTTGTCCTGTCAAACATCCCGCCAGGTGAGCAGATTATTAAGCAGGTACCAAGCAGTGCTCAGGGCATGCCCTCCACGTCCTTCTCACTCCACGGAGAAGTTCATTCAGCTTTGCCTTCAGCAGGACCCAAGGCTTGCAGGGGAGGGCACATTTGAACCCTCTGCTGAAATCAATCCCACTGAATGTGGGCACAGTCCCCATAAAAATCCACCAGAGGAGCTCAAAGCAAGGCATTGCAAACCACAAGCAAAAAATTAAACAGAAACAAGCCCAGCAGAGGGAAACCCCAAACGGAATTGTCTTCTCCTTTAGGATGGATTTATTTCATCTCTTTGCAACGTATCAGTGGCAGTATCATGGAATCACAGAGCGATTACAGTTGGAAAAGGCCTCCAAGATAACCAAGTCCAGCTGCCAGACAGAACCACCATCCTGTTTGCCACCAAACCATGTCCCCAAGTGCCACATCCACGTGGTTTTTGAACACTTGCAGGGATAGGCACTGCAAAGCTCCCTGGGCAGCCCCTGCCAAGGCCTGAGCAGCCTTTCCATGGAGAAATTCCTGCTGCTGTCCAAGCTGAGCCTCCCCTGGCACAGCTTGAGGCCCTTTCCCCTTGTCCTGTCCCTGTTCCCTGGCAGCACAGCCCGACCCCCCCTGGCTGCCCCCTCCTGTCAGGGACTTGTGCAGAGCCACAAGGTCCCCCCTGAGCCTCCTTTTCTCCAGCCTCAGCCCCTTTCCCAGCTCCCTCAGCCTCTCCTGGGGCTCCAGCCCCTTCCCCAGCTCCGTTCCCTTCCCTGGACACGCTCCAGCCCCTCCAGGGCTCTCTGGCCAGGAGGGCCCAGAACTGGACACAGCCCTGGAGGTCCCTCAGCAGGGCCAGCCCAGGGGACAGGCCCTGGGCGTATGGCATGGCCATTGGCCTCGTGCCCCTGGGCTCCTGTCCAGCCATGTGCACAGGTGGAAGAGCACTGGGATGTGCTGCCACAAGGTCCTGAGTGCTGCTGTTTCCATGTGCTCCCCAATGCCAGCGCAGCCCCTGAGGGGGGGACAGGGGTCTGACCCGCTGGGCTCTGAGTGCCCGGAGCTGCAGACAAGCTCAACATCCCCGGGCACTGTCCTGTAATCCTGGGCACCTCAGTGTGGAGCCTGGCAAAAGTCAGGGAAGCTCAATGCCTTTGTGAGGAGATTCCCAGTGTCTCCCTGACACAGGCTGTGGACACCTGGGTACTGCCATTTCTAAACCCTCATTCTGCACTTTGCCGCTAAAATGTGTCCCAGGGAAAAGAGACCTTACAAGAAATGCACTTCATTCATCAACTACTGCAATTAGGCAGCACCCAGCAGGCCTCAGGGCATTCCTTTGATGCAGCACTGGTTCTTCCATAGGAATATTTGATGTACAAACCACTTTTTCCCTGCTAAGTGCTACTTCAGGCAGCACTAAAACAGTTAAACACTGGCTCTCCCTTCAGTGCTCTCACTTATTGTGACTCAGGGTTTATCTCTTTAGCCAGACAGGTCATTAATTTTCCCAGGTGTTTATTATCCACATGAAATGTCCTATTCCACTGGTATCAAGTGTTTTATATCTGTGGCTTTGCCTGTGTGAAATCAGCGAGATGACCAAAGACCTTGATATTATCCTGACGTTATTACTCAATATGACATCTCTATGTCTTGGTCCCCTGAGCATAGTAAAAGTAGTTTTATAGTCAATTTTGTTGCCAAATAAATCAAGCCATAATCCCCTTGCCCCTCCAAAATCCATGATTTTTTTTTCTGAGGTAGTGTAGGCACCAAAAGACATACTATATGACTGCCTACTAAACTTCAGACTCCCAAAGTAAATGATGAATTGCTGCCATTTATTAGACAACTCAACTTACTATAGGTGCCAAATCACATAAAATCTTGAGATCTTGTTCTCAGACTCCAATTTGGGAAAGCATGCTCCCTTCCCAAAGACCCTGCTTTTAATGTTAAAAGCCAAGTAGGACAGTTTTATCCATTAACTAATGCCTACATTTTCAGAGGAGGGATGGGTGGCCATATGTCACAGGAAACTGGTAGTAAATCTTTTTCTTTTCCTGGCACACTCTGGAAGCTTTTTTAGATCCCTGTCCCCTCAGAAGAGCAAGGAGAACAGCGCAGCAATGTGTCCTTCAGCTACACAGTATGGATTCCTTTTTATTTTTAATTTTTTTCCCTTTTTAATACGTCCTGCTAAATGCTTCTTCCCCTGCAGTGGGGTGTCAGTCTCTGAGAATGGAGATCTCAGTTACAGCTTCATTTCACACTCTTCCTTCACATTGCTGGGATTCATCTTTGTTAGCATCTTGCTTCTGTTTCCTCTCTATGGCACCAGTGCCAAGGACAATTATGCCTGTTATGCCATCCAGCATATTCCTCTTTTGTTTTCTTCTCCATTTTTTACTTGCATCTGCTAAAAAACTCCTTTTCAACCAGAGGCTCTATCTGTGTCCATCTCTTGAGCTTCCTGACAGCTTCACTCCTCAGCAGCTTTACTTTGCATGGTCTTCATCTTTCCTACCCTGGGGGTTACACCACGGCTGATCTGTCACCCTGCCCCTCTCTCCAAGACATGACATGCACTGATTTCCATGAAAAAACCCCTTCTGATGGTAAAGAGATCAGTAATAAGAGGGAAGTAAAAGGTGAGTGATAAAAGTAGGTGAAGATAAGTAAAAGGACAAGAAATAAGGACCAATAGTAACGAAAAAGGGCAAAGGAAGAGGTTTGTGCTGGAAATGCTCTGGTTTGACAGGAGCCTGCTTTGAGGGCACAGAAAGTGTTGCACTCCTGGGCACTCCACAGCCCAGGGCATGACTTCACTCTCCATGCACTGCTTTAGTGACACACACACCCAGGAGCCAAGGACACCATGGGAAGCAGCCAATTTGCAGCCAAGCAGGCATCCAAAAGAGGAGGAGCATTCCAAATGCAGCTGGGGATAAATGAATGGAACTGGATGGAGAATGCAACGTGCAGCTGGGGCTGCAGACAATGCACCCTGCCTCAAGGAATGGGGCTCTACAAAAGGAAGCAGCCAGACTTGGACAGGATTTTTCCCTCAGCTGCAGTCCCATCTCTCCTGGAAGCCATCACTGTAAAGGCAAAGGCTTAAACAGCCACTGCAGCCCTCAAACAGCTTTCATATTTCCACCAAAATCATCTAAAACCAAACAACAGTAACTCAGCCGCTGCAAAAGCAGTGTTGTGCTTGTCCTCAACTGCAACTTCTGGAAACAAGGGAACCAAATGAAAGCAATATGCAAATGGAGCCTTATCTCTGCCCCCACACGCCTGCAATGCACACACTCATTTGCCTTGGCATTATCCAGGAATGTCCTCCAGTGCAGCTCTCAGCTGCAGCCACACAATTAAACCCACATCTGTTAAATTTTATAAACTCTTTGTCCTTGATAACATCACTCTTTTAACACTCTGCTTTTATTTAACCATCTCTAAGCCCACAGACAGATCCATCTGCCACTTTATTCCTGTCAGTCGGGAGAAATCCAGGCCGTTTGCAATTATTTTACCCTTCTCTTTGAACCCTCCAAAGCTACATCTTCATAAGGAAACCACAGCTAATCCCAGGGTTAGTTCAACACAACCAACACAATGAAAACAGCTGGAGGGCCCAGAAATAAAAAATTCACCCTGAGCAGCTAACAATATGAAAATCACAAATTTAATCTTCCTCTGAGAATGCTGGATAGACCACAAAAAGGCCTAAATGAAGTAGAACTGCAACATGAACAAACATGAACTGTGATAAGGTGAGAACCAGAAGACAACTGGACTTGCCCACAAAACCAAACTTGCCCACAAGAAAATGAATTGACAGATCTGACTTCTCCACATCATCTGAAAATTAACCAGCTCTGAGGACAGAGTGGAAAACACTGAGTCTGGCTGGTTGTTTTTAATGCTTGCATCTTGTAGCAGAGAGATTAAAATGGATTAAATGATGGGAGAAATTACAAATGTCAAATTATTAATGACATAATGATTAATGTCACAGCTACTTAAATGCATAATAGAACAGATTTCTTCAGAGTACTTTGCTCTCAGTGAAGAGTGGCTTTGTGAAACCAATCTAAATATTTTTGTCTCTGATTTATTACAGAGCTTTGCATGAATACTCCTCACAGGGGTCTTCCAAGAGGATTCTGGAGCTTCTGTATCAACTGCTGTGAAACACAGGCTTTCAGTAGCTGGGGTTTATCCAGATGATGCAGCTTAAATGTCCTTTCTGTAATAAAACTCTAATCACTTGAGCTTCTCTCTTCCATGGCAGTGGATTGTGGAACTGAAAAACTGCCTGTTCACTCAGCTTTTCTTAGAAAATAAAGTCCCAAACACATCTCAACCTTGTTTTCTATATTACATGAAAGCATTCACTCTGGAAAAGGCAGAACATCTTTGGCCCTGGCATTTTTCAGTCAGAGAACAGCCAGAGAGGGCATATGAAGTGAGGACGTGGATGCAGTATAGAGAAACATTTCTGTTTAACCAGCTCTAAAATGCCAAGCACGTGCTGAAGAGAAAGGTCCAGGGCAAAAGCTAAGCAGAAGTCAAGTTTATTTTTCTTTTGCTGTTTCCCCAGTATATGTATATCTTTTTTAAATAACAACCTCAATAAACTTCAGACATATGAAATTAAACAAACTGCCTGCAATTCAGCAACTCAGGCACAACCCACTGCTGGCATTTGTGTTGTCATTAAGCAACAAAATTCAGTCACACCAAACCTCTATTCTTTACTAACCTTGATAACTGTTATTATCCAACCGAAACCAGTGTCCCCCAGGGGAGCCAGCTCATTTGTCTGCCCTGCAAATCCAGCTCCCAGCTGCCTGTTCAGGGTTTAATTGCAGACAACCAGCAAGAAGGAGACTAGGTAACTCCCATGGCTGACAAAAACAAGCTGAGGAGGTTTTTATAGCTGCTGCCTTCCAATGACAGGCACCCCCCCAAACGTGTGTGATTAACGGAGACACGAGCGTGGGAAGAGAAGGATGCACAGGGAGCTGGATAATCAGATCTCTGGCATCAGTGAAAGACTTGCCACACATGAAGGACATGGATCTCCTAGATGCTCCAAGGGCTGGAGCCCCTCTGCTCTGGAGCCAGGCTGGGAGTGCTGGGAAGTTCCCCTGGAGAAGAGAAGGCTCAGAGCCCCTTCCAGGGCCTAAAGGGGCTCCAGGAGAGCTGGAGAGGGACTGGGGACAAGGGATGGAGGGACAGGACACAGGGAATGGCTTCCCACTNAGAAGCTGTGGCTGCCCCTGGATCCCTGGCAGTGCCCAAGGCCAGGCTGGACATTGGGGCTTGGAGCAGCCTGGGACAGTGGGAGGTGTCCCTGCTCAGTTCTGGAGTTGGATTTCACAGCCTTTTAAGGTCCCTTTCAACCCAAACCATTCCATGATTCTTAAACCAGAACTCACAGAGTTTATGAAGTGCCTAGAGTATGGTACCCTAATCCATATTATATTTTTATTAATAATGATAATAATTTATTAATTTCTTCTATAATGAAGAAATGAAAGACAGAATATAATCCAAACTAAATCTTTTCTAAATCTGCCTTGAATACTAGGTATGAGTAAGGGTGAGGATGAGATAATGAGGCAACTTGCATATTGCTCCTATGAGAATCCCCCTAGCAGTTAAAACAAGGGATCCTTGCTGGGAGTGGGATGGAGATCACACCAAAGAGCAAAGGAAAGGTTCAGCATGGAAAACCAGAGCAATAGGCATGAATGGGAACAACCGTGTGAGGGAAAAGTTCCCTTTAAATCCTCTCAGAACTGTTAACACATGAAAGACAAGAGAAAATCCTCCAATTTAACTGCAGTTAAATAGGAGAAGCTGGAATAAAATCTCCATTATGACTTTAGTAGCGAAGATAAATGGAGAGAAAACAGTGCCTTGCTGTGGATCCCTAATTGGAGTCTCCAGTTTTCCCAAATAACTGGCATATTTGACTTCTCCCAGCAGGAGAATATGTGTCAATAATGCAATATTTTAGCCTACTAAACCCTCCAAAGATCAAAATGAACATTGCAAAGGCTTTAGCAGTGCAACAAAGGACAAGCACAAGTAGTCAGGGGCATTAGACTGAGCCAAAAGACAAAGAATTGGCTCCCAGCAAGGCAAAAAAACCAGGACAACAAGTGGGAATGGGCCTGGCATGACCCAAATCCTGGAGGAGAAGGGTCACATTCGTGGGAATGCCTCCAGCAAAAGCAAAACAAGTGGTCATGTGCTGAGTTCTGAAATGCTCTAACCCACAAGCAATTCCATATTTTCCACAGAAATGGCTACAAAAAGCCCCTCAAGAAGAGCAGGAAGCTGTGCCCAGGGAAGGGACAGAAGGCAGCTCCAGGGCCTCTGGGTTGGGGGGTAATAAAAGCTGCTCAATCTTCTCTCCCCTAAGCTCCATCCCTCACCTCTGGAGGTGAAGAATGACCTGTGGCCAGGGAGAGACACTGGCACAGGGTCCACAGGGAGGGGAAAACCCTGACATTGTTCTTTGATTGCAGCCTAAAAAATGGCTCAGTGTGAACATGAAATATTTCCTGTTCTCTGTGATATTTATAAGGGGGAAAAACAGAACCTACAATTCCTTTTAAAGCAGAATAGATATGGATTTCCTCAACTCCAGGAGGTGCTGCTCTTCCCAAGCAGCCCAGTCTCAGGTTTATATTTGACTATCACTTGTGCCATCAAGTCAGAGATGTATTTGGTGCACTTCATAAAACAAATACAAGTGAAAATGAACACCTTTATCTTTACAGAGATGATGATCTTCTCCCTGTGGGATTATTGAATTGCC
Source organism: Drymodes brunneopygia (assembly GCA_013400955.1). Lineage (NCBI taxonomy): Eukaryota > Metazoa > Chordata > Aves > Passeriformes > Petroicidae > Drymodes > Drymodes brunneopygia. The sequence goes on along the minus strand of VZTZ01008474.1, from coordinate 119,028 downwards.
CTACTTATCATTCTCACAATTCTAGGACCTGTCATAACATTCCCAGAAATTTTTCCATTAACTTCCATGGAAATTGAGTTGCCTTCTTGGTTTTGGAGATTCTGCGTTCCCTGACTCAAATTGTTTCTGAAATTAATAAAAGCCTTTTTTTGTATACAGGGAAAAGGGTATTCTAAATGTAATATTCGTTTTTTCTGATTTTATTTTTTTAATAAATCAAAATTTTTTTCACCTTTTAAATCTAACTTCAGCTGAGCTTAACAAGATCTTTGCTCCTACCATGCCTTAGTAATGAATTCATTCCTGCAACATCCAGATCTGATTATCAGCAAAGGTAAGGGACATTGCCTCCATATTTTCCTGGTTTTTTTTTCAGGGGTTTAGTCTGTTAAACCCCTGGACGTGACAGAGCATAAAAGACTGCCAAGTGCCTGTAAACAAGAACAGCAAATGCATCATCCCAAAGTGGACAGGGAGGGAATAAAGGACTGGAATGGACCTCTCAGGACTCCCTGTGGTTTCTGCAGCCACCACTCACCAATCACTTGTTAAACACTTCCTCAATTTGCCAAGCTATTTATTAAAGCACAGGAGCACTTTCTGTGCCTGTGTTTCCCCCAGTCCCTCTATTAGTTCCAAATAATCTCTTTCACCTCTGGAAGTTCAGTTCCTACCTCTGCTCCAGCAACTTTCCTGCTCCATGAACAGTATTGGGCTTAATCATTACCTTTTGCAGCTGCCTCAAAGCCCATCCAGTGCCTCTCCTGCCATGGGCAGGGACACCTTCCACTATCCCAGGCTGCTCCAAGCCCCAATGTCCAGCCTGGCCTTGGGCACTGCCAGGGATCCAGGGGCAGCCCCAGCTTCTCTGGGCACCCTGTGCCAGGGCCTGCCCACCCTCCCAGGGAAGGATTTCTTCCCAATACCTCACCTGAATTTCCCCTCTTTCAGTTTGTATCCATTGCTCCTTGCCCCATCACTCCAGCTCCTGAGGAAGAGCCCTCTCCAAGTGGTGTTATCAATAATTCCTCACGTGAGAACATTCTTTCTGAAATACAGCAGATGCAGAGATGGAATGGACGAAAGTGTTTATGAACTGTGTTGTGTTTGGGACATTTCCACTCACATTTACTTCCATCCACTCCTGAATCCTGCACTGCTCCCACTGCTCTCTCTGCATGCACAGGACTGAAATATCTTTCTCTTTCATTTGCTTTGGTGATCAATATTTCCCAACACACAAGAAATACCACTGATAAACATCCTCTTCAATTTCCTGTAGGTTTTCCTTGCACTGACCAGGTTTTTGGGGTGGCTGTCCTTGCAGATGCCTGGAAACTTCCCTTCCTCCCTTAGACTGCAAGTTAGAAACAGATTTTCATCTGTGACCTAAAGAAACTCATGTCCCTTCCACAGCCAGCTTGAATTGATCCCTTTGGCACAAATCTGAATTCACTGCTGTCCTTGGTTGCTATGAATGCAGCCCACAGAAAGGGAAGACACTTCTATTTTTAGATGAAAGCAAAACAAAACAAAACAAAACAAAAAGAAAAAAGACCCCGGGAATACTTTGTTCTTGACTTCCCATCTTTCTGCTTTGCTTTCTCTGCTCTAACAGAAGCTGAGGAGTTCCAGACATGAACTAATGGAGGCTGGGATTTGAGAGCAGCAGCTTTAGAGAATTTTGCTCAAAAGAATTTGCTCTTTCCATTGTATCCTTTTAATTCAAGCAAAGTGATTAAGTATAGACACACTGTGTCAAGGAAATTTGCTCCGTATAATGCTCGCAATGCAGAAAAATAGAAAAAAGGAAGCAAATCAATAATGATTCAAGTATAAATATAGGAATTTATTATAAGGTTTAAAGGCAAACACTTGATATCAGAAATTTTAGAAATCCTCCTGCCAAGCAGAACCAAATTTCCCAGAGAAAATGAGAGGAGAGGGGAGAACTGAACCTGGGTAAAGTTTGCTGACCCAAAAGAAAGGCACCAGCTCCCAGCCACAGCACAGAGTGCCCATGGTTTAAATGTGCTGATTGCAAGGGATGCAAAATTCTGCCAGGAAAGAGACTTGATGAACTCAATTAGCAGAAATCTAAAAGAAATTCCATGAAAAAATAACACAGGTGACACATGGCAATTAAGCCTCAGGATGGGACAACACAATTCCTGTTTAAACAGCCACAGTGGTGCCTTGAGGGACATCCACTAGACCAGGTTACTCAAAAACCCATCCAAACTTTGGCATCTTTATTGCATAAAAAATGAAATGCAAATGGAGTGTTTATGGACTTTCCCAATCATTGATGAAATATCACAAGACAGAAATAAAACTTCTCAGTCAATTCCTGACTGCATTCACACAAAAATTAGCGTTAAACTCAGTTTCCCAAACTTGCCTATTTGAAATGTCAAATCTCAATTTCACCATTTAAATTAAAACTCAATTACTGCAACTGTTAACCATAAACAAGTGTAAAGTGATTAATTATATGTGAGATGTTTGCTGATTAGTATCTGTAATAATAAATCTCCTTCGTTAATTTGAAGTCTACTTTTGTTCATTTTTGAAGATGATAATTCAAAGTGTTTTTATCTCCTCTTTATGAGGAAAACAAAAGAAGGAAAACACACTGCTACGTGTAGGTTCTCCTTCACTGAAGCTATTTCCTGATAGAAACCTTATGGAATTTCTCTCCTTTGTTTCAGGCATCTAAAATGAAATAAAACACACTTTTAAAACTTAATGACTGTGCTATTGTAACACTCGTTGTCATTCTCCCACTTTACCAACCTGTGTGGGAGAAACTTCGAAACATTGAGACTGCTTAACAAGAAAAATTAAGGTTTATGTTCTTCTTCAATTAATGACAGTATTATTTCTCTTCCATCCTAGTTTTCCCACAGTTCCCCTGGCATAATGATGTGTTTAGGATATTCTAGTAAAACATTTGCTCTAAAATATTTTTTCTCCAGGAGTTGCTTTGGAAGCATTTCTGCAAGGCAGATCTGGGTGTGGGGCTGGCAAGCAGAGGAGGAATGCGGGGTATCAATCTGACAGCAGAGCTGGAACTGAAAGCATTTAAAAGAAAAACAAATCTTACAAGGAAATTGAAAATTATACTACAGCTAAATTACATTTTACCCATCTCTGCACTGGATTAGAGAAGCTACCAGGAGCAATCCAACCGATTCCTGTTGGGATGACCTCAAGTAGCCAAAACATTGGAAGCAGATCTAAGCAACCACCTTCAAAAAGAATCCAGAAGTGATGTCTTCTGTCTCCCACTAGGGTGAACAAGGTCTTTTTACCTCCTGAGGCTTTTCCTTCTATACAATTTTTCTTTCAGCCTTAAATCCACATCTTTTCCCCTGAGTAGTTCCAATCTGGTGCGGGCAGAGCCCCCTCAGAGTGGCAGTGCCCAGGGGTACAAAGACCTCACTGGAAGAAGCAAACCCAAAAAGCTCTTGCTGGCTGTGCTTCCCAAAGGCTTGGAGTCTAATCCCTGTAGTCTCGAGATCTACAGCTCTCAGCAGGGTCTTTAAATGAGTCCCACAAAGGGGCGCTCTAAACCTGGCTGTTCCCTGAAGAGTTTTGGAATTGTCTCTGAAGGTTTCCATGGAAAACTCATTGGATTCTCTAATTAATGCTCTGCTCCTTGGATCGTGCTCATCTGAAAAGCCAATCATCTGTTCCCAGAGCGTCCTGGCTTTGGATTCAGTGCTCTTGGTCCTACGTGAGAGCTCTGCAAACAATAGCAATGATCAGGTGGTGAAAAGCCATTCCCTGTTCAGCCCTTTGAGGCATCTGGAACAACAGCTGTCTCTCCACGTTTGCACAGCAGTTTGCATTTGGAGATTTCACTTATTTACCACTTTTTGCAGCAAACCAGCTTATTCATGTAATTCTAATCATTTCCAACATGACTCCAATTGCCTTTTATCATGCTAAACCCTGCCTTATTTCCTCCACACCACGCATTTGCTGTGGATCTTTCTCCTTGCATAAAGTCCCAGTTGTGTGTTACACCTCCAAGCACCCACTCCAGGGCTTCTCCTCTGAACTCTCAACCTGAATTTTGAGTTGGGATATGATTTAACTCTCGACTGCACAACACAGAGAGTTTGAACAAGCTGAAACCAAGGCCTGACCTACTCTGTCACAAAACAAGGTGGCAGTACCCTTGGAGGACCCTTTGCTTTGCTGCTTTTCTCCTCCCACCAAGGCCATCCTTCTTCAAAACTGAGAACAAGACATATTCAGCAGGGCTAAAGCCACAAAAATCTCTCTTCTTTTTCTTTTTGTGACTAGAGCTATTAATAAAAGAAGATACATATAGGAGGCTGAAGTACAGGCTGGTGACTCAATGAGGAAAGAAGCAGAGGTGGTACCAGGGACCCCAGGAAAGCTCTGGCTGAACCACCACTCCACAAGAAATAAGCTAACAGTAGGCAAAATCATGAAAAAGTCCTGTTTTCTTCTAGTTTTCTCCTCTTCAAGAATGCAACATCAATCTAAGTATCACCAGCTCCTTAAAGGACTAAAAATCATCAGGTGAGAGGAACTCCACATATCCATGTCACCTCCACCCATCCAAGAGGCCACTCCCAGAATTTCCCAGTTCCTGAAGAAAATGCAAACAATTCTGTTCTACTCTTGGCAGCGAGGACTGAGGTATCCACCCCTTCTACAGCTTTTAGAGCCTCCAGGAATGACCTTTTCTTTGAATGTTATTTAAAAAAAACAAATTACTATTATTTCAAATCTCAATCTTACAAACTTCTACTATAAATTACAGGGTATAAAAACAATGGCTTGTGAAATATTAACATGAAAGATATATTTTATCAAGAGCTGACCGGTTTGCTGATAAACTGACTCCTGTAACCCAAATAATGGAATCTCCCTGTGGTCTCTCAGCCATGCTGGCAGTGAGAACCCCTTCTGAAGGTAGACAAAATAATTGAATCTTCATTTTGCCTACTTTGATTTTGTCAGAGAACCACACCAATGTATCAAAACTCCTGGATTTCCCTTGTGAACTGGGTGGATATAATATTCCCTTGAGAGCAAGCTGTGACTCTAGAATCTCCTGATTTTTCAAATAAAAGGAAGAAATTCAATGAATTAAACTTGCTTTAGTATTAACCAGGGTTTTAGTCTGGGTGTTCCTACATGGTGATAATGAAAGCACCTCAGGGAGTGAGCAAATGGCACTGCCTGTGCAGAGAGGCCACAAGACCCCAATATCCAACAAACTTCCAAGGTCATCAATTTTTACTTCAATACTCCCCAAGTCTAATTTTTTAAATTTATTCACAGAATTAATTTTAAGCAATGCTGTCTCAATAACAGAATGGCCATAATCAAGCTGAGCTAAGTTGAAATAATAGTCACCTAATTCTAAAGCTGCAGTAATTTCTGTTTTGGGGCATGGTTGGAATTATACAGATCCTTTTTTAAACAGTGACTCAGCTTCACCATCTCAAATTTCCACAATGACCTGCTGAACTTTCAAATACGGGATGCAGGGAGTGTGCTCTTAATGCCAGCTGCTCCTGTGGTCGATGCTGGGATCTGTTGCATCAGCACTGTTTGGCCACTTGAACAGAATAATGTGCAGGTGCTTTTCCAGGCAGGGTCAATTTAACACCTGGTTTCAGCTCTGCTTTCAAATCATCAATATAATGTGGATGGAAAGCTGCCAGTGCACAAAGTCCCACTTGGGCTTGTTTGGGGAAAATATTTTGTGGCTGATTTATCCTTAGCAAAAATATAGACATAAACAACTGAAGCAAAGCTTGACTGGCTATCCATGAATCCCCATGGCAGGGGTTGGAATGAATGGGCTTTAAGGTCCCTTCCAACCCAAAACGTTTTGGGATTCTGTGGTCACTTCAAGCTGCCTCTCCTGTGTCAATTCACCTTAAAGGGCTTCAAATGGATGCACCCAGCTGCAGGAACACCAGGCACAAATCAATGCTCAGGACTCTCTTAAAAGCCTCTCTCCTTCTGGAAGCCAAGCAAATCAAGCCGTGCAAATCAGAAGTTGGAATAATGTTGTCAAAGGCTCACCTTGGGGAAATACAGGCATTGTGCAGCTGGAATGCAGGGTCTTGATGCCACAAGAAAGATTAAGGCCAGGAAAGGTGTTTTCCTAGAGCAGATTATCAATATTCAACTAAAAACTCAGCCTTTACCAAAGCTGCTAAAGCCTGACACTAAACCAACCCAAAGAAAAATTGCCTGGAAAGGAACAAATGGTGCAAACAGCCCTTCTCCTCCTCCATTAGTTTTCCAGGGAAGCCTGGAAAGTGAGAATGAAGTGCCAGCACTCTCCTGCAGTCACTGCTGCACTGAAGGGACCTATTACAGCATCTCCACATCCTGAAAACAGGAGGGATTGCTGTTTCTTCTGAGTTTGTACTCCATGGTTCGTTTCATTCTCAACAGAGAGTCCCTAAATTACACCATTCCTGTTTTCAAGGAGATCACTAAATAGTCTCAGGACAGCTGTAATTAAATTTAGGAATAGCATAAAATACCTTAAGTACTTGTGCTTACAAATGTTTTCTTCTGTAACAAAAAGAACAAATATGAGTTCATTGAGGTATATTCTATTCACTCGAAGGTACACTTGAAGGCTACAAGAGTCAAAGCTGAGCTCAATGAAAAAACAATAAATCTGCATTCTGTGCTTAACCCTGACAGGGAGGCTACAGGCAGCCCTGATTTTCCCCCTGCCTACCCACAGTAAAAATGCACCAACTTTAGTTATGCCTGATAAAGTGCTCATTCTCCCCAGCCAGGGACATTTAAAGTCACCTGAAGGCCTTGTCCAGAGACGTCCCCAATTGCAAACCACAGCAACTTGCCAGGAGCAAAGAATGAAAATGCTCCTGTTTGTAGGACACTTGTAAACCACCCTATTAAGGCTCAGGTGCCCAGCAGCAGTAGGAGGAGGGAGGAAAGCCTGAATTCCCCTTTCAGAGCCAGGCAGAGCTCACACCTGTGTTTCATAAGGACATGATTTGATTCCTGACTCCTCCTGCTCGCAGCTCCATGGCTTTCTGGGCATACAAACAGCTCAGCACTCACACACAGACCCTGGAAAAGCAAAAACTGAGACCCCTGTGTGTCCTTGGGATGATCAAGGCTCTTTCAGAATGTTTGCTATGGAGCACAAGTCAGACTCTCCAGGGAGTGCATAAGAGTTTGATAAGGGAGTGCTGCTCCTGGGATATCAGAATGTCAGAGCTCAGAGTCAGAATGTCAGAGCTCCAAGCCACAAAGTGCAAGATGGGCTCAGTTCCCCATTTTCCTTCAAGGGACTCAAAGGCTCAGCTCCCAGTCCTGTGCCAGGGAAGCCACCTCTAAGGCAATGATCTCCTTATGACTACAAAGCAAACTCTGTTCAGGAAAGCAAAAGGGAATAGAAGAGGGTTTAAAGGAAATATAGGAAACCTCCTCCTCCTTCAGTCTGGCAATGGATGGGTTTCATGGGGTCAGGTATTTGGTCACCTGTTATGTTTTGCTGTGCATTAAAAACTTTGGAAAATACATAAACATTCTGTTAAAAAAAATCAGAACCTTTAAGAATTAGTTACTCAAAGGGTAATAGTCAAAGTTGAGTTGTCCCTCAGATGGAGACTCAAAATTCACCAACAGCAAAGAGTATTCATTTCTTCACAAGACTTACGATGAAAGAAATGAGACTGATTTTTCTTAACCTGTCAGGGAAAGAGGCTGGATGCATCCTGAACTAGTCCCTCAGTCTCGAAGTGGGTGTGACAATCTCCAAGGTGCAAACTGCTCGTGTTACAGAGATTGAAGCCTTCCAAAAGCAAAGGTGCTAATTAATGCATGTATTTCACAGAGAACCAAGCCAAAAGGATGGCAAAAGGTCAATAGCTGACAAGGGCCCCAAAGTTTTCCATAGCCTTTCTGCCATCACTGCATTTTAAACAGCCAGTGCCTATTCTGAAGCAGTAAAAGCAAACAGGCTCATCCAAGGATCTCAAATATTCCTGTTCTGATTCCTCACCTGAACACAGTGTCCTGCATAGAAAAGATTCCTTCTGTGTCAGAAACACTGGACTATTCTTTCCAGCAAAACCAGCATGATTTTACCAAACACTGACAGTGCTTAATGAATTATACTCCAGAAAAAACCTTTTGCTATCAAATCACTCAAACAATTTTAAGCAACATCAATGTCAGAAATTAAATAATTGCTGGGTTTCAGATTGGCAGCTGATTTTCTATTTTTGCACGGAGTGGGTACCCCTGAATTTATGAACTGCACTTCCTCATTTGAAGTATCTGAAGAACCAAGCTCCACTCCCACCCCAATAAAACTGCAGTCAGGATCTCCCTTCGGTCACCTCATGCTGTACAATATTCTTGCATGGCAACTCTTTAGTTCCCTCTTTTGTCCACAGAATAATCAATGGAAGATTCCTGGAGGGAATCACTGAAAGAAAGGGAGCCTTTTATGAGCTCTCGTTAAAGCTGTTACCACAGGAGGTTTCTCATGGAGGAAAGGAAAAGCAGGATTATTGTTCTCTCTCTGCACAGGAAAAACCTTAGGAGGGTTCATAACAAAAGAAATTATACAGAAATTGTTCCTAGGACACGTGACTATGCAAAGTTGGAAACTCACACTCAGGAAAGTGTGGTGTCTCACACAGTCACAGTGGGGCGGGCAGCACCCTCTGTCCACCAGGGATAAGGAATAATTGATAAGAAGTGTGACTTTTACAGCCACAAAGTGGCTTCTGCTCTGCTGTTCTTTAGCACAAGTGCCAGTACATTTTTCTTTATTTTCCCCTTCGCTTGCACTGCCCCTCTCCTGATCCACTGGGGATTCAGCTCTGCTATGTTTTCATTTACTGAGCCCAGGTCAAGGACTGGAAGACAAATATGTTTTATAAAAAAAAAGCATTGCTCTATTTGCCATTGCTGAAAGGTCAGGCACACAAAACACACACACAGGGAGCTTTTGGAGGGAGCACAGTTCCCTGAACATCAATATCACTGCCTAAAGGAATGCTGCACTTCCTGCTACCCCAAGAATTTGGGAAGAAGTTGGCAGAAATGCTGATGTTTTCCCTCACTGGGTGACCTGTGCTTTTGACAACCTCCCTGAAAGTGGCACTGACACTGTCCTGAGATCCATCAGGCCCTGATCCCACAGGAATGGCCATGCACAGGTGCTGCTACAGAACCACAGAATCACCTTTGAGACCACCAAGTCCAACCTGAGACCCAACACCACCTTGTCACACAGAGCAGGGCATGAAGTGCCACGTGCAGATGGTGACTCCACCACCTCCCTGGGCAGCCCTTCCAATGCCTGACCACCCTTCCTGGGAGCAAACACAGTCGAGACCTGCAGGAAAAGGTAAAAGCTGAACCCAGCTCTGTTTGATGTCTCTAGGTCACCCTGGGGTGGAAGGAACAGGCTCCTGCTGCCACCAGGCCAGGCCATCACCAGCCCCCCCAGAGCTCTCTGTCCTGTGTCCATCAGCCAAATGTGTGTGAAGAAATGGGAATTTTGGAGCCTTAACCAGCTCAAAAGGCAGCACTGTAGGGACAGGAGACCTGCAAGGATGGAGAGAGACTATTTACAAAGGATGGAGTGACAGGACAGGGGGGAATGGTGTCAGACTGATAGGGAGTAGGGTTAGATTGGGTATTAAGATGAAATTGTTCCCTATGAGGGTGGTGAGGGCCTGGCACAGGTTGCCCAGAAAAGCTGTGGCTGCCCCATTGTGTCAAAACAAACACACGAACAAACAAACCACAGACCCCATTAACACCAAAGCAGAGCACCTCCAAATCACAGAATAAAAACCTTAAGGTTGGAAAAGTTCTCTAAGACCATCAAGTCCAATGATCAAATCACAAGGACCACATCTAAGATGTGTGAAGGAACTGTTAGATACATGCAAAAAGTATAAAATGAAGTTAATTTTACTCAATAATTATTAATTATTTTATGCAATAATTATTAATGGCACCTGAGTTCAACTTTATTGTCACACAATAAACATTGTGTGGTGAACAAACAGTAATTCACATACAAGTGACATAGTTGTGAAAAGTCCTACCTATATTTTCCTCAGAGTACTTTACTCTGCCAGTCCAACAGCAACTTCTTGATCAATGGAAACTTAACTTTTATTCAAAATAAAGAATCCCAGACTGGTTTGGGTTGGAAGGGTTGTTAAAGCCCATCCAGTGCCACCCCTGCCATGGGCAGGGACACCTTCCACTGTCCCAGGCTGCTCCATCCAGCCTGGCCTTGGGCACTGCCAGGGATCCAGGGGCAGCCACAGCTTCTCTGGGCACCCTGTGCCAGGGCCTGCCCACCCTCCCAGGGAACAATTCCTTCCCAATATCCCATCCAACCCTGCTCTCTGTCAATTTAAAACCATTACACCTTGACCTGTCACTGTGTGCCCATAAAAACAGTCCCCGTCCCTCCAAGCCCCATTCAGGCACTGGAGGGGGCTCTGAGGTCTCCCCAGGCTCACTCTTCTCCATGTGAAACCCCCAGCTCTCCTTGTCTTTGTAGAACAGGGCTCCAGCCCCCAGAACATCTTTGTGTCTTCCTCTGGGCCTGTGGCTTTTGTGTTAAAAAGGATATTTTAATATAATACTTTTTCTGTTATAACAACAGTACCTAAAAATACACAGCAGGACACAAAAAAAACCCTAATCCCCATGGACATCAAAGAGTTGTGTGGCCAACAAGCTGAGAAGAAGCAAAACAACCCCACAGATGTTGTGTTGTCAGTGATAACAGGGCCAGCACTGAGGCAGCACAGCCTCTCCCAGGTGAGCTCCTCCCTGGAGCCATCCACAGCCATGGATGCAGCACCAGAGGAGCCATCAGACTCTGCATTAATTAAACACCAGTGACAGGACTCTGGGGAAGGATGCACCCCACATGCAGAGATGTGCAGAGAGAAATTAATACAAGGGGGAGTTTTCTTGACATTATCTGCAATCCTGTCTTTCAAAATTTGTCATGGATGTCAAACCAGGAGATGCTTCAAACATTGTTGACTGCATTTTGGAAAGTAATTAGGCTGATTTCTTCTGTGAGCAGCACATTGGGAGACATCCCTGCTCGTGCAGCTCCACCACAGCCAGCAGCCCACAAGGTCTTCCAGATCTGCCCCATTTGCTGGGAATGCTTTCCTGTGCTTTAAATAAAAACTGGTGTGGGCTTCCCAGCTCCTCAGCAAACAGCCTGAATTGTAAACATTCATGTTTGTTCAGCCTGGAGAGGGGAAGCTTTGGGGTGGTGCAACTGTGGCCTTGAAGCTCCTGAAAGGGGCTGACTGATGGAGAAGAGAGTTTACAAGGGATGGAGTGACAGGAAAATGAGAATGGCTTCCCATTGTCAGAGGGGAAGTTTGGGTGAGATATATGGAAAAAATTCTTCCCTGGGAGGGTGGGCAGGCCCTGGCACAGGGTGCCCAGAGAAGCTGGGGCTGCCCCTGGATCCCTGGCAGTGCCCAAGGCCAGGCTGGACACTGGGGCTTGGAGCAGCCTGGGACAGTGGAAGGTGTCCCTGCCCATGGCAGGGGTGGCACCGGATGGGCTTTGAGGTCCTTCCACCCCAAACCATTCTGGAATTCTCAGATTTCCTTTGTATTTTGGTATTCCCTCACAATTCCCATTTTTCTGCTCACAAGCACTGAAAGGTTTTATGGGGAGGGGAAAAATAGAAACCAAATCTCAAAAATATTCAAGCAAAAAGAAAGGGGGAAAAAAACCCTGAATAGCTGGGAATGCCTCGTTGTTACCATAGCAAAAGAAGGAAAAAATAAAAAAGAAAAATGAAGAAAAAAAATCACCACCAAGTATTTCTGCTTATTGGCTTCAACTACAGGAAGGGAGCTCTAGAAATGTTGGAGCTGCATGGAATGATCTGAGAATGCAGTGAAGAAAAGTCCAGCTGGGGCAGGGGTCTGGCACAGTTCATTGGAGCCCAGATGGTTCTAGAACAGCAAGAGGTGATGCCCTGAGGGGGTATCCCCAGGGAATATTGAGGAGCTCCTTACTTGTGTCACAGAGGTGTTTTGATGGGAAACCAAGTGCTGAGGAGGGTTCTGCCTCTGCTCATACTGTTAAAAAAAATCCTTCCTGTTGGTTTACTGTAAATTTTTATCTTTTCCTTCCCCTTCCCCCAAAGAATTTATTACTGATACCAACAACCAAAAATCAGACAAGAATGAGCTTTCGTGAGAGACTTTTTGGGGGAAGAATTGAATTATTTCTACTGTAAAAACTCACTTGAGAGCAGCCACAGAGCTAACCCTGAATCCACAGACACTTCATGGGGCTGGGGAGAGCGAACAGAGGCTGCTCCCTCACACAGGGAATCTGTTGCAGATGTGCCTCCCTGCTTCAGACAAGGACAAAGGAGGGAAGCAATTTGAAGGGACAAGTACAAAAATATCACTGAATTGCATGTGACACTTTTCAAGGCTCAGTCAAATCTCTTTTCACGTTGGTAAAAAAAAACCCAGTGAAATTCTCATAATGTCAAAATGAAAAACTCAGTGTTATCATGTTCTTGATCATCAGTGACATTCAAAAATGCTGTTTGAGATCCCATCAAAAGTTTCTTTCTCCTCTGTTCTTTCAAAAGTGTATTTTAACATTTCGTGGCAACAATCTGAATATGAAAATTTTACATGTTTTAGCAAACTGTGAAATAGGAATTCTAAACACACTTTGAGGATAATTTAAGTGTCCATAAAGATTTTACGAAGGCAATCTTATTTATTCCCCCCACCTCCTCAGGCAACTGTAATTTACCAAAACCATTTTAAGCAGGGTCTGGTAAAGGTGTAACTCAACAAATCTTCATTTCTTAGCTTGTAACTAACCCTGTATTAATACTCCTCCCTCCTCCCCAGTCATTTTCTGAGGAAGTAAAAAAAACCCTACACCTAAAGAAATAATTTCTGAAAGCAAATTAAAATATGCTTCTTACTTAATGAAATTACAGACAAAAGTTAAAGAAACTTAACCACACTAGGTGTCCTACAAATATAATTCCAAGGGAGCTGCAGTTCCTGACAGTGCAGACATCCTTCAGAGCAGAGAGTTTCAGGAGACCCTGTGTCTTCCCAGGAAAGCAGAGGATATATGGGGCTGTTGAGAGTTTAATGAAAGGACTGTTAAAGAGCAAAGGAGGTTGAAAGCAGAGGCAGGGTGTAAATCTTGGGTCTCAGAGAGTAAATTTCATTCCTCTCTCAGTGCTTCAAGTGCAGTGTTTGAGTTTCTTGGCTGTAAATACACTGCAGGTTTAGGACTGTTACTGGGGCAGTGTCCAAGTGAGGATTTCAGCAATAAAAAGCTTCAGTAACACCTCAGCAGCAGTGAAAGAGCAATGTCATTGCTTTGCACGTGCAGGCCTTGCATGGTACAGGAGGATTTAGCCCCAAATCCTCCTCCCCTCACTCCACCCCAGGGCCCTCCAGGAGGGAAAGTGCTTTGCGCCGTCACCAAGATCTACGGTCCCAACACTGGGCCAAACTTGCACAGAGTTTCCCTAAAACCCTCCACCTTCCAATGAAAAGCTCAATTTTTTTTTATTGCTGCTGCTTCTTAAAGTTTTTATAGCACCCTTTTCCCGACCAGTGCATTCTGCATCCAGAATGTCCCAGCTTCCAATTAGTACACGCTTAGGTGAAACCAGTACATTTTAAAATGAACCTACCAAGGTACAACACAGGAGAGAAACCCCTCTGTCTGCACACTCTGTGTAGTGATCCAAGCACTGGCTGGAGAATAAAGCATCAAGGGAAAAATCTGTCACAAAAAACGATGGAGCTTTTCTTGTTAGGGCTGTGAGCCGAAAGGATTGTCAGGAAGCACCTGGAGATTCCCAAGGAAACCACTGATCCATCCCCGTGGTCCCCATCCCCCATCCCCATGTTCTGCTCCTCTAGGAACTGATCAGAGTGGCCAAACACAGGGCTGGGTGCCCCATTCCCAGCCTGATGTTGTCCATGAATTCCCAGGGCACTGGAGAGCACTCAGTGCTGGTCAGGACCAGACCTCTGCTGCCTTTGAACAGACTCCTCTGCAAGGCTGCATTAACATCATTAAACAGAAACCCAGGCACTCTTAAGCAGTGCTACTTTGCAGATCTAAGTGGGTCCAGGACAATAAGAAACATCTCTGATTTAACAGCAAGGTCTTTTCATTTTTAACCTCAGCACTGTGCATTTACTCCTGTCCTCATTTGAAGTCAATTTTACAATTCCCATTGACTTCAGCAAGAATGGAATTAGATCCTGACATATTTGCATGTCAAATCTCTTTTCTTGCCGTTACAGTGCTCTCATCCATGACATCTGCAATTTAATGGTACATTTTCCATGAAAAGGCAATGCTACATTTCTTTGAAAAGCAGCAGCAATGATTAACATGGGCCAAAATAGGGGAGATAAATACAAAAAAAAAACAAACCCAAACTGACACTTGCAGGACTGAAACTACAAGATTTTCCCTAATAGAGAGCAAATTGTCCACTCAGGTGTTTCCCTCACAAATTTCAAATAAATAAAAGACTCCAAAAATGTGTCTTGCTTAACTATTACCACTCTAAGAAAAAAAAAGCCATTTGAAAAACAGTGCTAATTAATTAAATACCAAAACTTTCACTAATAAAATCAAACCTTCCAATGGCCTGTGCAGACATGCTCAATCCAAGTTCCAATATTCAGGAAAGAATTTAAATCAGTTTGATGTAGCTGCAACCTCCAACTGCTGATGATTTTATTTTATACATTAGTTTATCTTGCAGGTTTATCTTTTTCAAGCCCTGAACAAGAGAAGCTGATTTCTCAGTGGATTTCTCCCTCCACCTTTGCAGTCATTGCCTTGAATAGTGGCGTTCACACCACAGAATGCCTCTTGAAACATTTCTGCTGTTCCTATGAATCATTTGCAAGACTAAAAATAAAACATGAGACATTTCTGGACCACACATTGATTGTTTAATTATTTTCGTTTTGAAGTGCAGGCTATTTTTGGCATAGAATCTTTATGTTGGCTGGACAGAACAATTCATCTTCTAAAATATCTCAATGTCGAAAGCCAATTAGTCAGGTGACAGCATGAATGTTTAGGTTCTTTGCTAACCATGATTAACTTTGGAGGGGCTGCAATAATGTAGTGTCATTCACCAAATTAATTTTCACCTTGGTACCTACAGGCTGTGTTTTGAACCACTTTGCAGTAATACACAAATATTAGTGTGCTGTTCAAGAGGTTTTACACAGGAAATGCAAAAATGCTCCCGTTATTAGTGCTGAGACCCAGAAAACTTCTCTGAAAGGATTTCCAGTAAATCAAGCAATGCCTGATGGACACAGACTATTTCCAAGGGCTGGAGTGCCAGGACACAGGGAATGGCTTCCCACTGGCAGAGGGCAGGGCTAGATGGGATATTGGGAAGGAATTGTTCCCTGGGAGGGTGGGCAGGCCCTGGCACAGGGTGCCCAGAGAAGCTGGGGCTGCCCCTGGATCCCTGGCAGTGTCCAAGGCCAGGCTGGACAGGGCTTGGAGCAGCCTGGGACAGTGGAAGGTGTCCTTGGATGAGCTTTAAGATCCCTTCCAACCCAAACCCTTCTGGCATTCTGATTATTCCCTGATCATGACATATCCATAATCTGTTATCTGAATTATGTTACCTTTATTCTGGCATTCAGGAAGTTTATTACTCTGATTAACCATTCCTTTGATTTCAATCCATTCATGCTGCTGTGTTTTCCCTAGAATTATTATATCAGGATGTCTTCCCCTGAAATAAATCCTAATTACTCGCTCAGACAGAGCAAGGCTCTGTCTCCCATGCTCTTGTTTTGCACAGCACTGGTGGCACAGAGCAGGTGGGCAGTTGTTTATCCAGCTGGCAAGGGAAGGAGCAGATGGCACACAGGGCACAGGGATCCTGTCCTCTGTCACCTGCCTCATATCCCAGAGCTGGGAGGTGGGACCACACCTGGACAAAACCTCACATGTCTTTTCTCCACATTTGAATACTCACAACCAAGATGTTCAATAGACATCCAACAGAAATGATGGAGGATTGTGGAACTGGTGAGTGTTGTGATGCAAGAGGAGAAAGGGGTGAATTAAGTGCAGAGAAATCAGTGCTCCTGCAAAAGTTTCGCTCCCCATTTCTTCCAAAGTGAAAGGATGAGCTAACAACAACAATCAAGAAGGAAATGGTGGAAGAATCACTACCTGAACATGACATTTGAAGGATGAGATTGAGAGGCAAATAAAATTCCATGTAGATTCTCAGTTTCCTGATACTTGGCATCCCATTCCAGCATTTTTTATTTTATATTATTTATTTTATATAATTTTATATTATTAATTTATATTATATTATATTTTAAATGGCCAAATAGGAAATTTGGATCCAGAGCTGACCTTTCTAACCACAGGGGAAGTGTATTCATTATTTAGGAGAACGATAAGAACCTCCAGAGTGTCTGATTTGTTTTGTTAATTATGACTTTAAACTACTTTGTGTCAGCCCAGCTAATTGGCACATTTCCTTAACTGAGTAAATAGATCTTCAGAAGGCTCATAAATCAGGCTGTGTTTGTAAGCAATGTTTTTCTGGCAGATAGTTTCTGTTTTTGGACAGAAAAATCAAGCTGTTGAAATACTCAAACTACAACTGCACTCACCCAGGTCTGGGTCAGACTCTGCCCAGGTCAAAAATGCCATCACTAACACAATATTCCTCAACAATTTCACTTTGAAACCAAAACTTAAAGGCAACATTTCCTAAGGTAGAAATGGGAGTCAGGCCCTCAAGTAATTTCTCCATGAGAAATCAATTTCTCTGTCTATTTTTGAAAATTCCCTTAAAGGATTTAGGCAGTCATAGACAACTGCCAGGGCCAGAAAATTTCCCAGGCAAGAACTGCAAGAGTTTCCTCAATTCCAGCACTTCGACTTGGAGGTTTTCCCTGCAAGTTGAAAAACAGTTCAGCATTCAAGGGGTTAAAAGTGAAGTGTCCAAGGCCAGGTTGGACACTGGGGCTTGGAGCACCCTGGAACAGTGGGAGGTGTCCCTGCCCATGGCAGGGGGGTGGAATTGGATGATTTTTAAGGTCCTTTCCAATTCAAGCGATTTTGGGATTCCATGGGAATTCGCCCACCATTTTTTTGTTGCATGTTTATTCAGGACCTGTTCTTATTTACAGGAACCTCTGAGTTTTAAAACTCCTGCCAAACATTTTCTTCAGTTTTTTAGCTTCCAAAAATGCAGTCTCAAGGCAAACAAAAACCCCATAAACCTTTTCCCTCAGAGTTTGAATGAAAAGCACTTGCCAAAGTGAAAGGCTAAAAATCTGCATCGTGAGGAGCTTTAAAGCCGACCTTTTGTTTTCCTTGGTTTCTGGATTAACTGATTTCTGCTATTAATATTCCAACTAGCATTCCTTTTGGGAAGCAGACATTTACACCCTGATGCAGGAAATCAGTTCATGTTCCTTGATCTTGAGAGATGAAGCCATGCTTGGGTTAGAAGGCATTAAATTTTGGGACCTAAAACAGAGCACTACAGGTCAAGGGCTCTTGGAGAGCAGACTCTGGCTTGAAGTTCTGTCTACACAGACAAATGTAGGGGAAAAAAAATAAATCTCCACTCCACTTAATAGATTAATAGTGTCAGAAGGTTTCACTTCGATTCTTTAATGCTCTATTATGTAATAAGTTTGTCAATAATTTCCTGGCTTCAATCTCAGGGATTTCCTTGAAGCTCCACCAGTGCAGATGTACCACAGGTGTATAATAAATATATATATACACATATAAATGTATTAAATGTCCTGAAGAAACTTGTCCCTGCCCTTCAGATTGGTCGTTAGGCTACTGCAGAACATATATATACACACACTATAACATTATTCCATAAATTCCTAGTGATTAAAGTCCAGCCCTTTTGTTTGCAATTATGCCACAATTCCTTCTAATTAAAATGGAAAAGTAGGAAAAAAAAGGTGGGCAAGCAGCAGATGCAGCAGAACTCCAGCTATCAGGCCACCAGAGGACACTGTCACGTCATTTCCAAATAGGAGGACCCTAATTTTTGCTTTAGTGACAGTGAGTCAAATTCAGATGGAGAGAACTCTTCACAGAATCATGGAATGGTTTGGGCTGGGAAAGGACATCAAAGCCCATCCAGTGCCACCCCTGCCATGGGCAGGGACACCTTCCACTGTCCCAGGCTGCTCCAAGCCCCAATGTCCAGCCTGGCCTTGGGCACTGCCAGGGATCCAGGGGCAGCCCCAGCTTCTCTGGGCACCCTGTGCCAGGGCCTGCCCACCCTCCCAAAGAACAATTCCTGCCCAATATCCCATCTATCCCTGCCCTCTGACAGTGGGAAGCCATTCCCTGTGTCCTGGCACTCCATCCCTTGGAAAGAGTCTCCCTCCATGTTTCTTGTAGCTCCTCCAAACACTTGAAGGCCACAATTTGGTCACCCCAAAGCTTCTCCTCTCCAGGCTGAACAATCCCAGCTCTCCCAGCCTTTCCTCCCAGCAGAGCTGCTCCATCCCTCTGATCACCCCTTCATGTCTAAGTTCCATGCACAGCCACTAAATGTGAGAAACCTGGGTCCATATTAACAGAGCATCTGAGAATCGTCCCAGGCTTTATATCACACACCCCAAAATAACCCCAAATAATGTCAAACAAGACTTTCTGAGGATAACAGCAGCAAACCCCACCCTGCCTACAAAGCCAGTGCTGCTGACCAAGCACTGCCCTGTCCAAAGCCTCACCCACAGCACTTACAGAAGAAGCAGCTCTGCCCAGGCTCTTCCCAAACCAAGCAGCACCTCCTGCCTCGAGCCATCTCCCTGCACCCAGTGGAGCTCCTGGAGAACATGACAGCAGTGAGCTCAATCCCAGGGAGCAACATCTGACCGATCCTGGGCACTGAGTGCCCACAAAGCCCTGCTCACACTCGATCCATTACTGACCTTTAACAGACCATAAAAAATGAATGCAAAGTAGTTATCACATGATCAGGGACTGCTGCTGTCAGATGCTGCAAGATGAAGATGTAATTAAACCTTTTACAGTCACAAAAACCAAAGTAAGAAATCTGCTTAAACTGGTTGGATCTGTTGATGCTGGCAGGTCCATAAAATATGCAGAATCAGACTTACTAGCTCTTATTTTATATCCATTTACATCCATTTATACTTGGCCTGCATAACAAAAATGAGACCTGCACAAGCACAGCTGCTCTAATGGGAAAGCACCTTGTGTAAAGCAGGAAGGGAGTTCCACATTGTGGAATGTAGGATATGCTTTAGAGTCAGTCCAGTGAGAAGCAGCTGAGGGAGCTGGGAAAGGGGCTGAGGCTGGAGAAAAGGAGGCTCAGGGGGGACCTTGTGGCTCTGCACAAGTCCCTGACAGGAGGGGGCAGCCAGGGGGGGTCGGGCTGTGCTGCCAGGGAACAGGGACAGGACAAGGGGAAAGGGCCTCAAGCTGTGCCAGGGGAGGCTCAGCTTGGACAGCAGCAGGAATTTCTCCATGGAAAGGCTGCTCAGGCCTTGCCAGGGGCTGCCCAGGGAGCTTTGCAGTGCCCATCCCTGCAGGTGTCCAAGGAAGGGCTGGCCGTGGCACTCAGTGCTCTGGGCTGGGGACAAGGTGGGCATCGGGCACAGCTGGGACTCCATGGGCTGGGAGGGATTTTCCAGACTAAATAACTCCAGGATTCTATGTCTGATTCCATATTAACAACATCCAGCCAAACCAACATGAGATAAAAGGGTATCAGCATGGAGAAACAGGACATAGAATTATGAGTTTTTCTGCTCCAATCAAATAGTCTGCTTTACAAATTAACACTTTCTGCTCTTTCTGAATGTGCTAAAATACACAAACTGATGTCCCTAAACACTTCAACTGTGCCTCGGGGGCTGTGCAGTGGCACTGTGCTGGAACAGGTCAGCACTCATGGTTACAGTGAGATGGAAAGCCCCTCTGACAGATAGAGGCATCCTTTTTAAGGCAGTAATTTGGTTTAATACAACCATTTTTTGACGGTATGGGCTTTGTTATTGCTCTGCAGTTCTGGTGTGCCACACTTCCCTCAATAAGTGGAGTGCACACCTTAAGTGATCTAGGTAATAAGAACTCATCAAAGGAATATTCCAAGCACTATTTTACTCATCAGTTCCAAGCACTATTTTACTCATCATCTTGGGTGGCTCAAGATTCCCAATTTCCCTTGTTAAGCTTAAGAGAGCACTTGAATCGTTGAGTTCATAGGAAATTGTTCTTAGGTCAGCTACAAACCCTGGCTATGGCTGAGCATTCTGAATTACAGAAATTTAACAAAAAAATAAGTATCAGTTCTGTGTGTTCTGTGCAACGTGAACATCTGAGCTGGAAATAAAGACCAAATCACCTTTCCCAAGCTAAAACCACTCTCCTTGGCTTAACTCACAGCTGTCAGTGCACTGTGCCCATTTCAGTTATGACTCTCATCACAAAAAGTGATCAGTCATCTTCCCTTCCTTTTTCCCNCTTCCCTTCCCCTTCCCTTCCTTTCCTTTCCCTTCCCCTGCCAAAAGCAAAATTCTGTATATTCATTCCAAAATCTGCTCAAAGAGGGAAGATTTGAAAAGACTGGAAAGCAGAGGTAAGAATATGTTCTTAGGTGTAATAAGAAACAAGAAAATCATTCCTCATGAGATTTGCAAGGAACTTTCCTGGTATTATGGCATTAGAAGGTCATTGCCTGCTCTAGAAGAGCAAGCAGAGATCACACAGGCCCTGGCTATTAAATATTTTTAAATTCTTAAGAGCATCAAGGAAAAAGCTTTGATGGATTTCTGCCCTGTGCCCTTTCCTTGTGCAGGCAGTAAATACAAAAATTGGATCTCCTGCTGTGCTGCCCTGGTGGTAACAAACATTTTCACTCTAACAGGTCTCTGCCACTTTATGCAAGTGTCAGTAGGCTTCTTGCACACATCACATGCCCAAGCAAGCTTGTCTCTGAGAGCACACTGAACCATTCCAAACCTCTGCCAAATATCAGCAAAAGTGCCTTTTCCCAGCACCATTTTCCTGAGCACTGCACTGGAAGGGGTTGATGTACAGACTGAGCACCTGGGTTTGCAATTATTCAGGGCTGCACTTGGCAAGATCTGACAGCATCTCAGGCTAATCTCAGAGCCGTGCAATATTTGTAAAGCTGAAAGGACTCCACAAAGAAATTATTTGAAAATCATTGAAATCAATGGTTCTGTTAAAACATGAGGAACAGAAGCTCAAGTTCAGGCTGACATCAAGGATTCTCTGCTTAATGAGTGAACACATCTTACCTGGGTGAGCTGATAGCCAGTGTCCTTAAACATGTGTACCAAGGGAAGGTTCACCTGTGACATGGGCCAGGACTACACAGACTATTGTGGCACTGGCAAACTGCATCAGTCCCTACTGAGCATGCCTAATGCCAGGGAAAAGAAGGGAAAAACAATCCCTGATCCCTCCAGGTGACTGCAAAGTGCATTCACAGAGGAGAATGTTCTCTCCTGGCTCCCCACAGCACCAAGAGGTGACAGCACTCACCTAAAGCACACATGCGAAGGCTAAAAACCAGATTGTCACCCTTGTATTTCCCATTTCCCTGGTGATTTCAGATGTTAATGCCTTTTCCACATTCTTAAAACACCGTGTATAGCACTGAGCACATTTAAAAGCAGGCTGGGGTACAGAATCCCATGGAGAGATCAAACACTGCCCTCACAGAACTTGCCTTTAATGGACTTAATGCATTAAACAGGCTAAAAGTGCCCTGGTTATGAGCAGCAGGATGCTACATCCAGGCTGTCCCCCCCACAACATGGAACAGGTTGGATTTAGACTGTTTTGTAGCAAAAAACAACCAGCCAGAAATGCCAACCCCAAATCAGTCTCAGTGAATATTTTTTTTCAATCACATGACTACATATTGAAAGCATTTCCAACTCCTGGACCTCCCAAGAGAGTTTTGGGGGTGTTCTCATGCATCTTTTTAAAATCTCTATCAGGGAAGGACATAAAGTTGCTCTGCACAAGGTACTCTGATGTAAAAGGAGGTCAAGCTCCAGCAGCAACATGATTTTTATTGCTTTCAGTGTGCAGATAATCCTGAGAGGGCCACAAAAATCCTTAAAATGTGAACACAGGCAGGCTTTTTGTTGTAAAAGACACTCTATTTAAAGTCTTCCCCAGAAGACCCAGGACATGAGGATTTAATACGTGATATCCAATAAATTAGCACCAGACCAGGAATTTTTCACAGAACAATTTGCATTTTTGTAGCACAACAATAAAATTCACTGTTTTTTCTAGAATGGCTGGGATGGCCCAGACATTCCCTTTGATTTCATCAATTTTTGAGCACAACAAATCCAAATAAAAACTATAGAAAATCTAAAATCTGTCACCTAAAGGCAGATGCTGTGCCAGAGACAGGCTGGGCTTCTTTTCTGGCTCTCTAAGGCAGAAAACCCTTCTGTAGAGGCTATCACCCATCCCAAAGCCTGACTTCCTTAATGTTAATTTACTAAACCTGACAGAATACACTTGTCAGCTTCATTTCACCAGATGCTACCTGACAATTCCCACATGGAACTGGGGAACTGCATTTGAAGGGGATGTAAAATCACAAAAAAAATGATTAAGAACTTGTCAAATCAAATCATGCAGGCCCAGAGCTCACAAAGGAATAAAGGTGCATTGATTAAATCAGCTTTAGCTTCCATGATAACTGAGGCAGTCACTGAGCCACTGCCCCTGTCTGTGGAGGGAAACTGTGCTTCCATGCTTTTGGAATACCTGGAAACTTCAGGGAATGCAGGAAACCAAAAATCCTTACCCTTCAAACCCTGCTCCCTCCACTTAGATATAGCATTAAGAAAATAAATGCCTGTTAAAAGCATGAAAGAAAAAAATCGATATTTTCAATTGAGGGACATCCTCCTGCAATATCCTGGAGTGTTCCTAATGTAAGCTTAGAAAAGAGTGAGGAATATTAATAATTTCTAAGAATTCTGTCTGATTAAAACAACAGAAATTACTTCCATTACTTAGGAATTATTGGCTGGACAGCTTTAGTTCCTCTTTAAACAGAAGAGAGTAAGGACTTCTATTGTGCAAAACCAGATTTTTACCTTCAGAAATACAAATATTCCCACTAATGTCAATGTTTCATAAAATTTAGGTTCATGCTGCTTACATGGATGCTTAAAATTGTAGTTCAACATGCAGCAAGGTGGGGAAGGAAATCTCTCAAGTTGCTCTTACACTGATCTAGAGGAATCATCAAATGTGTGTGAGAAAAAGGCCTAGGCAGGGACTGTTCCTCTGAGTCATCAGCAAGAAAACAAATATCACTGAGATAAAAATTCTTTTTTTTAAGCCTGGCAAGAAGTCCTGGCTATGCACCAGCTGTTCATGAAAATCAAGAGACTGAATATTTTCTGCTACAGGCAGGAGAAATTAACAGTGGGGAACAGGAAAAGAAGTAGAGCTTCTCATGAGCAGGAAAATAACAGGAAGAAAAAAAGAAGGACAGGTGGAGATGGACTTTGGACAAGGGTGGAAGTGGCTGGACAAGGGGGAATGATTTCCCAGTGCCACAGGGCAGGGCTAGATGGGATATTGGGAAGGAATTGTTCCCTGGGAGGGTGGGCAGGCCCTGGCACAGGGTGCCCAGAGAAGCTGGGGCTGCCCCTGGATCCCTGGCAGGGTCCAAGGCCAGGCTGGACATTGGGGCTTGGAGCAGCCTGGGACAGTGGAAGGTGTCCCTGCCCATGGCAGGGGGGGCACTGGATGGGCTTTAAGGGCCCTCCAACCCAAACCATTCTGGGATTTTGTGATTCTCTGAAAATGGTGTCTGAGATCTGCTCCCCAGTCCTGTGTAACTTCACTTTCTCAGCACAGAGTTCCAAACCTGTGGGGTGCTTACACAGGGCTTTTTCCAAAGGGAAGAAAGGCTGGATAAAGCTCCCAGCCAGGATGTCCTTTCACCTCTCCTCTGGGAGCAGATGCAAGATGAGACCCCAGCCCCTGCTGGGTTTGTGCCTTCAGGGGATGTGTGTGCCTGAGTGATGCCTCAGCAAGATCCCATGCACAGCAAAAAGGAAGAGATACTCCAAATGAAAATGTGGGGTGTTTCAAAATTTTCCTAAGGCAGGCTAAAGGACACAGGATCAAAGTGTTTCTTTACAAACAGTAGGAAAAACTCTGCTGAGATCTTCCCATCTTCAGCTAAATGCAGAAGATACTTCCCTAAAATGCTCTTGAAAATTTTTTGCTTCAATTCCCAAGCTATGGTTTATTCCCAGATCCAATGTTCCACATCTTTGTAGTGTTATCCAATCTATTTTAAACATGCAGGCCAATCCTGAAATGAAAACCAAGACTTTTCATATGTGTAATTTTCATTTAATAGATGCTAATACTAATGTTCTCAAATTTCCTTTGGTTAATATGAAGATAAAAAAGTATTTGGTTACTTAATAAAATCTAGCTTTTAAAACTAAAACTGCAATTTGACATAATATTTTTAAAATACTTTTGGTCTATTCATTTCTATTATCAGTTAATAGCAATTCCCAGCTCTGTGAACTAAGACCAGCCTATTCATCTGGAAATCAAGAAATGGGATCAAATATAATTTTATTTTTTAAAATAGAAGCAGAAGAGGAACAGGAGAAAAAAAATCTCTTGCTGTAATTTTTCACAATTCTGTCAGGACATGTTTCTTTGCAGCTGGAATGCTTCCATGGGTATGGAAGTAGGTGGTTATATGTGGAAGGAAAAGTAAGAGAACACAGCCCTCTGTAAGGTGACTTAGAAGAAAAAGATATTAATTTGGTTTTTTTCTGAAATAAGAGAAAAATTAAGAGATTTGGAGTATTTCTAAGGTCTGCTTTGCCTACAAGCTTGTGTGGGTTTAGTACCACATCCACAGGAGAGAATACACAGAATTTTTTGATTTCAGTGGTTTGGAAGGTCCTCAGGGTCCTGTGTTCATTTTTATTAATTCAGGTTGTACCTAAAGATCCCCACTGAGACCAAGCCTGGGCTGTGGCTCTGTGGCAAAATTTGTGCCTTGTCAATACAGGCAAGTGGGAAAACTGGTTTGGAGTGAGCATGAATCATAAAGGTCTGTAAGCAGATGATGGTGGGGGTAATATATTGGAGTTATCACCGAAGTTTATGAGGCAAGGACCTTGGGAGGCTGGAAGAGCAATACAGTAACCAGGGAAGCAGCAGGGAAGCAGTGCAATATAAGAGTTATCTATAGCTGACATATAAAATGTGTTTCTTCTTTGGCTGTTTGTGAATAATCAGGAGGTTTTGAGGCTATACAAAATTCTACATTGTGCTTTTAAATGCAATTAGGATGGCTTTATATTCCTTTTCCTTCTCTTTCAACTACTGCACTGTTCTTCACCTTTCAACAAGATTTATCTTCCCAATGTATCCTTTTTCTCCCACTGAAATGAAGTCTTCATTTTGTGATGAATCCTTGGCAGGGCTCTAGAAATACTTAAGGTTTTCAGAAGTACTTGAATATTTCTTGCCCATTTGGGGGTTTTTCCCTTCAAAAAGTCTGTGAGGACCAGGAATTTCCCCTTGCCTTCACTCCAAGCAATTCCTTGCAGGAAGTCAAGCTCTAGCAGAGTAGTAGGTTGTGTTTTTAGCCAGTTGTTTCTTTTTAGAGACTTCCAGAAACATGTTCCTCTGATGAATGGAGCCCTAATTTTGAATTTTACTGTCGATTCATTCAAGGAAATAATCTTCCATGTGTTTCCCATGATAAGCAAATGATGAAATTATAAATTAGATTTTTTTTTTATCATTATAACTGTTGTTGCTATGCCCTCATTTATGTTGTCCACACTCAGTGTAGAGCTCAGAGCCTTCAAAGACCTTCAGATATTCAGCACTCTAATAGGAAGAGTTTGTGCCTGGGGCTATTTGATCCTTGGATATGGGACTTAAAGCACATATTCAGAAGAGGCTGGCAGCAAAGCAATTGGGCAAGTTGTGAATGAAAAAGGAATATTGTCCCAGTCCTGCCAAACCCCACAGCTTTGGGGCCACAGTTTGTGGGATCACCCAGTTTTCAATCCTATTCAGAAGGTTCTGAATTTTCCACCATCCCCTCTCTGATTAATTTTGGGACGGTCTCTGTACATCACAATTCTGATTTATCTGTTTAAGTGATTGGCTCAACTTTTGGAGCAAAAGAGCCCCCGTTTTGCCACCCTGAAACACGTGGCCACCCAGCCTTCAACAAGTCTTGTCCAAAGGAACAAGAGCACCTGGAAAGGGGGCTTTTGTTTGGAAAATTCAGTATTTATTGGCTGTTGGACCTTGTATTAATTGTCATGATTTTGGACTGCTAAATAGTTCTGATTGTTTAAAACACTAGATCGAATATTAGTTTAAAAATATGCTACAGAAGATTTTTAAACTAGTCAGGAGACACAAACAAGCTTTACTGTCTTCTTTCATCTATTTGGTAAAAAGTCCAGATGTATTTCACGTAGGATATATTGTGAAATCAGTGGAAATTGTCTGGGCTTTGGGAAATTAATCCAAGAGCAGATGTCCCTGTGACTGTGGCACCCAGGGATCGTTTCAGCCCCTGCACGTCAGCCTTTGAAGATCAAAAGGCTCTTAATTGCATGTGATATTTCAGGTGTCTGCACAAAACACAAAGCAAAGTTAATAACATTTGGAGATTGATGCCAGGCTAAGAGAACTTCGTTTCATCTGATTGAAGCTCAAAAGCTTTTGGGTGTCAACAAGATCGTTAAAGAATTAATTTGACATTTTGAAAACAGTGATATTAAAAGAAGATGTGTATTAGGATGCAGTTGTAAGAAACTGAGCTTCAAAGGAGTTACAACGGACATGAAAATTATTAGCAAATGTTATTAAAGTATCACAGATCTTATGTGGCTGCAGGTGTTTGTATTGCAGTTATTTTTAATAAAGAAAATGACTAAAAGTCTGTAAAAAGGACTGCTTACTTTCAGGGCCAGAGACTGGCATAGTATGAGAAAACAACTAAAATCCAATTTATTTTCTTCTCTAAAGCAGAAAACATTGACTACATGAACATTTTGATAACTCCTTATATCCCAAATTACTTAAAAGCAGCAGTTCCTGGGGGCTGGGGTGAAATAATTGTAAGATATCACTCCAAGGGTATTAACAGACTTAAATAACAGCACTGCTATGGGCTGTACACTTATTTTCATGACAAAATTATTGGTGATGTCTTCCCAAGAGCTGACAGTTGCCAATATGTTTCCTTTTACTTTAGGATCGTGCCTTCATTTCTGATAAAAAAGGAGGAAGGTGCTGGTAAGTGCTGAACTTCCTCCCAGGGGATTGAATTTGTAGCTCTGAGAGGTTTCTTACAAATTAGATGCTGCTGCCTTGGACGATGGGCACATCAAGAGGAGTTTGCAGGACTGGAGAGGGAAAAAATATTGTATCTGGTTACTTCCTGTTGTGCTGTATCATTCAGAAAAAATGATGCCAAGTGGGCAGTGGGGAGGCAGCAATGCTGGAAAAGCATTCCTTGGAGTTTGTAGGCTGTTGATTTGTACTAAAGGAGGGCTGGGCTCTCACTATTTTGGTGCTTTGTGTACTTGAAGCAGAGAACCCCTTTCCCTAACTGTTTCTTGTGTGACTCCAATAGGCTCATGTGCTTTAAACATGTAAATTTTAATACATGTTTGTTGCTCAAATTTTAGAAACAGGCATTTGAACAGTGAGGGGTGGGAGGGTGCATAACACTGCTTGGAATTGTGACCAACACCAAGGGAATAAAAACCCCTTTCCACACAAACAAGAGATGTTGAGAACAAAGCATTACCAGGAAAAAACACAAGACAGAAGAGCTGTACAAGTAAAAGCCTCCAGGTCTGCCTCCTTCATCCACCTTCAAAAAAGGAGAGTTAACAGTTCATAAGAAGAATAATAAAAACCTGGCCAGGAGCCCAGAGCTTCAGAGCTGCTGCAGGTTGTAAGAGGTACCTCAGACTATGGGAAACCACAGCAGGAATGGGAGATAAGGAGAAGCCAGAGCAAACAGAAAACAGCACTGGGAAACAGCTGAGAAATACCTGCAGCACACGATGAAAATCCTGCTTGTAGGAACATCACACCTTAAGCCCACACGAAGAACTTGCTCTCAGGTGCTTAACAGGAGACAGCACCCAGGTGAAGCTGCTGACAGCACAGCAGCTCTAAGAGAATAATGTTCTCAAACCCAGTGCCCATCTGGGGTTTATATTTTGAAGACTTAACAGAGTTTAAACATTTATGGAACACCAAAATACTGTGCCAAGACATCATAATTTCCAATAAATGATATCCTCATTCCCTGATACTGATAGAAAACAGGATTCCATACAGATATACATTACAGAGCATTGTAAGATGAAACTGCTGGGTCCTCCCTGGGGTCCCCCCAAGTCCTGCAGCTCCAGCCTGGGGCACAGGGGCTGGAAAGGGCCCGTGGGGAAAGGCCCTGGGGGTGCTGTGCCAGCGGCTGGACAGGAGCNGAATTCCATACAAAACAATTGAAATTGCCATGCAGAATCACAGGAAATTATTGGGACTTCCTCAATAATGGTAAAATCAAGACTTGCCTGGTTTAAGAGAATCAAAAATTCTTTAGGCAAATGACCATAAGAAGAATAAGGAAGAAACTGGGTGTAAGGCAACAGCATGACACGGGAAGAGTCCAGTAGGAGACTTCAGATAAATAATTTCAGGTGAGAATTAAGTGTTATCCTTCTATTTTAAGTGGATAGGGCTGGAATTCCATGCCAGAGCAGTGTTCCAGCACTGAACATGTTTCCTGAGGAAACCATCATAACTTTGCCAAGAGGCACAGGAGGTTTGACTTCCAGTGCTGTGAGGAAAAAAGTCCTGCAAGAGCTTCCCATGCCCCAAGACTGGCACCAGGACAGCATTAAACTCTGGTAGCTGGGCCAGGGCTGGATAATCCATAGTTTGCATAATTTGTCCTGTACATCTGCCCATGGCATCAGCTGTGGCACTGGGAAGCTGCCCACCCCTTAGATGATGACCAGAGTCATGATTCATCTTCCTTTTGGGTTTTTTTTCCACTTGTTTTCACTACAGTTCAACCCATGCTATAAACCAGTTCTTCCCCAGAGAATTCCCTCAAGTCCCATTAAAACAGGGCCGTGCTCCTGGGACAAATACAGCAGAACCAAACTGATTCCCTCCGAGAACATCTGCAACTTTGCTCACTTCTGTAGGAGCCCAATGTGTGAGGTTTATTCTCCAGCTGGGAGCAGTCCTGTGTGCTGATCCCATCTGCTGATGGAAGAGGAAGGAATTCTAAAACAGTGGGTCCAACCACTGCTGGGAGACAGCTCCTGAGAGCTGAGAAATGCTGTGGTGGGACTCACTCCCCATTCATGCCCTCTGCAAGATGGAGTTCTGGCAGAGTGAGCTGGCTCACCTCAGGCCTTGGGGACCAGCAAGTTTCTAGATCTAGTTTAGGGAATGATGCAGCCTGGGACTAAATGGAGAAGAAAGCCACAGACATGGCCCCAAACACAATATCCAACAGAGACAGAATGGCAGACAAAACTGTAGCTCCAGACATAAGATCAGACATTCTAGAGAGAGATAGCTTTGTGTGGCTTGGGTTTTTTTTTGGGGGGGGAGAGGTTATTGAATTAATTTCCAAATCCATTCTCTATAAATAACAAAATAATTTAAAGTGAGGGCATTTATAAAAAATCTCATATTCAGTGCTATGTCTCATCGTGCTACTTTGATTTCTTCCATGGCATGAAGTGCCTGTAACTGGCTAAGTAAGAAAACACAATATGATGAACAATCTATTTTCCCTATCTAATCAAGACTTCCTAAGACAAAGCAAACAAATCTAGCAGCGTATTTAACTCTCTTTTAAACAAAAATGCTTTCAGAGATCACTCATTCTTTCTTGGGTCTTGCTGTGATTAAGGATCGATTCATGTGAGTTTGTTTGCACACCATAGTCAGTTGTGAATAAACCGTGGGCTCACAGGCCTGACCTCTGGAAACAGCTGCTTTGGACTTTAATAACTACACAGCAGCACTTGGTGTGGGTCTCCAGCCCATCTTTATGTCAGACTTGTCTAAATGTTCATTATCCCCCAATTTGAAATTATCACTGAGCTCTATGAAAGTTCACCTCTCAGGATTAACACTCACCTGCGATTTGTCAAGTGGTTCCTACAACCACATTTTTATTGACTTTGTAGAACTTCATTAGCAAGAGAGTCCCTCAGGCTAAGGCAGGAGGTGTGAAATGCTGCCCTGTCCATTCCTATTGAAATGTAGGTGCCACACACTCCACTGAACTCAGTGAAAGGAAGGTGGGTCCAGCCTGTCACAGCTGCTCCAGGAAGCAGCGAGCAGACCCAGGTTACAACAGCATCTATTTGACCTGTTGTCTCAAATTGCTACCCCTGAAATAATAAAGCAACAAAGGACTTAAAAATTATTTATAGCTCTCATGTATTCCCTGTCTCGGAGCAGCTGGGCACTTTTTTGGGCTTAGCAATGAGAAAGGAGTATTGGAAAAACTGTTAAAAACAGGAGGCCAGGTGATAAATCACTCCTTGCTATGCAATTGTGGAAAATTAAAAAAAAAGAGAGGTGCTATTCTATCTGGGAGTTTATTGATTTTGTCAATTAGAATTCTCAAAGTTCTCAACAGATCAGCTTTTTCATACCAGCTTCACTTAAATGAGCGATAGCCGTTATCACTTCAGTGATGTAATGTAGTGATAACATCACCGAGGGGCAGGAAAGTGGAGGGTGTCATTCCAAAGAGCTACAGACACACCCCTGTTCTCTGAGGGTACTTCACTCGATCTTGGCAACCCAACATTCCAACAAATACCATAAAAACATGTTTTTCAAGACAACTGTAGGAAATCACAGAACACTGTGTTATCAAGGCCCCAGGAAGCAGATTTAATGAACCTTTAAATGACCCTTCTCCCAGAGACCGTATTAACAGTGTGGCCACTGTTGCAAAAAAATAACCTTCCCCAAGCCCAGCAAGGCTACTGACACTTCTATAAAGTTTTACAAGCATCATGTTGTGTGTTCAGAGATAAAGCACTCTTGTTAGAGATCATTAATCACAAAATCACAGAATGGTTGGGATTGGAAAAGCCCTCCAGGATCAGCAAATCCACCATTCCCCCAGCACTGCCACATTCACCACTAACCCCTGTCCCCAAGGGCCACCTCTCCATGTCCTTTAGAAACCCCCAGGGATGGGGACTCACTGCAGAAGATCACACTACAAAGCTCTGCAGAGAGAGAAGTTCACTCAGTTCTTTGGCAGAAATTGAATTCACCCAATTCTTTGGACTGTGGGACACGGACACCCCCACAGAACAGCCCCATGTTTTATGTGGGAAGAACTGTCCAAGTGAAAATTTCTTTTTCCTCTTTGAGGGTCAACTGTTCCTTCAAAATGGCAAGAGGCAAAAATACAGAAGGATGGAGCTTGTTTGGGTTGGGATCAGCACACAGGAAGTTTCCTGATTGGTGGGGAGCAATTCCAACTTGAACTGAGTGGATACAGACCAATACCCTAAGGATGAGCAGTCTCTGTAGTAAAGGATAAAAACCATGATGAGGGAAGGCAAATCAGAAGATATTTGGGTTGAGAAACAGGTAAATTATTTTTTTTGGCTGTATCTGAAAGGGGTTGGAAATCCCTCCCATTCAGCTGTAACTTATGAAAAAAGAATTTAAAAAAAAAGAAGAAAGAAGCACAAGGGTAGATGCTCATGCTAATGCTCTTAAACTTCAAAAACTACTGATTATACATTTCCTAGATTTTGCTCTTCTAGATCCCACAGATTTTCACAGAATATAAGCAGAACAAGATATATCTACATTCAAGTCAGATGTTGCCAATATTTTTCAGTAATATTCTTATGAGGTGAACATAAGGTTTAGCATCTGCAATCTGTCTGAGCTGCTGGGATGGTTTAAAGGTACCAAGCTATCAGATTCATCAAAGTTTGGGAAGAGCAAAGAAAAGAAACTGCATATTAAGCTGAAAAAAACCCACACTGATGTGTATTTTAGAAAATATATGCTGCAGTCAGCATGTCCAGTAACCTCCCATTATTTACACACAATCAGCCATAAATCTTTGGAATGTGTGACCCAGGAATGCCATCTACCAATAATCCTGAGACATCAACAAATCCTGTGCATAAATTGTAGCACGCATTGAAGTAAGCCAGTCTGTGAGAATCTGAGAGTTTAAACTGGTGTTCTTCCACCTGGAATTGCTATTTATTTAGGGTGGAAAACTCTAAGATCACCGAGTCCAGCTTTTAATGCAGCACTGCCATGTCTGTGAGCGAACCCCAAGTGCCACAGAAGCATCCCTGAGAAACAGAACTCATACAAAAGATGATGGCAAGAAATGATAAGGTTGTGACATAACCCTCCAAAGATCAAAAATTCTCAGCTAAGTTCATAAAACAGCTGATCTTTGTAAGTCATCAAAGCCCCCAAGGGAATGATGTGAATTTATATTCTCTGAAAATGTAGCCCCTGGAGCCTAAAACGCAGTGTGCAAAGGAAGAGAACAGAGATCTGGCTGGAGAATCAAGTCCATTTTAAAACTGACATTCCTATTCTGTCCATAGACAAAAAATCTTCATATTATTGCAACTACAGCTCTCTCTGTAACACACCAGAACTCTTCTGACCTGTGAGCAAGCAGGTGGAGATAGCCCCTGCCTGAAGTGGGAGATTCAAACTCAGGGTGCTTATAGATGTGAAACCCTTCTTATCACATATTCCCAGTAACCCTCCCAGCAGGAGGGAGTTTGCTGCTGCTCCTGCACCAGGGGAGCGCTGCTATGCTGTGAGATCACCGGCACTGATCTCATTTTGATGTCTGTCATAAAAGTGAAACAGGGGATTCAAGAGTTAAAAGAAACTTAGAGTAGATCAGACAATTTGAAATTTATTATCCTGCTCTCCAAGGACTGAGAAAGGGCTGAAGAGATAAGGGGGGCCCCTTCGAAGAGCATCTGGCACCTATCAAAATGTTACTGAAGAAAGGCCCCCTTTGTAAAATCATAGAGGACACCACGGCAAAGAGAGGATACGCATGTGCAAAACTCGTGGGGTCAAAAATTCCCAAAGACGAAGACCTTCCTTACTTCATCTCCTGAAGCCCTCCGACTCAATTCAAGACCAGCCACCCAATACAAGAGACAAACTGCACAACTGCAACTGATTTACATACGAAGCGGAGAACAGGCGGGGACAGGAAATAAATATGTATGGACATTATAAAATAAGCATGCTTTTTGTAGTTCAATAGGTGATTAGAAGCTGTAAAAAGGTACGCAGGATTTGGGATGATGCTCTCCCCCTGCGTCCGGCACCGAATAAGATACGTACCTACTTTACAACTCTAACAAGTTGTGGAGTTTTTCCGCGCCTCAAAAGCACCATTTCAAAGCCCGACTTTAAGAGGGTTTCCTGCAAAAATCCACTGCTGCCATGTGTTGATGGCACACCCACTGAAGCCTTTGAACAGGGTGAGCTTCTCCTAACACCTCAGCTGGGGTATGGAAGTGCAGAATCCGTCCAGCAGTTTCCCAGATCCTTCACACAATGTCCAAATTCAGCAGCACTGAAAGCACATCATTTTTATGGATCCAGCAGCAGCCCCACCACACCTCTGGAGCTGGTATTTGACAACTCAAAACACTT
The DNA here is from genome assembly GCA_013400955.1 of Drymodes brunneopygia. NCBI lineage: Eukaryota > Metazoa > Chordata > Aves > Passeriformes > Petroicidae > Drymodes > Drymodes brunneopygia. Next base: position 85,140 of record VZTZ01008474.1, on the reverse strand, counting down.
CCAGGTGTTCCACTGATTTCCAATGACTTCTTGACAGAGATCTCTGATTCCTCCTGAGGCAGCCAAGTGGCCTCTGAGGAGAGGAAAAGGCTGGCTGGAATGGAGACCTATTTGAACCTAGAATGCTCTGGGTTAGAAAGGACCTTGAAGATCCACCAGTCCATGCCATGGGCAAGGACATCTTCCACCATACCAGGCCTTGCTCCCAGAGAGGTGTGGAATGAGAAAGTTTAAATCCATTCCCAGGAAATGATGATCAGTTTTCAAGCAAAGCCACAGCCAATGTTTCTGCTGTCATGTAAAAAACAGTTTGAACTTTTGTTGCCTTTTAAGTGGAATAATCAGTTCCTTCAAACTTGCAGAGGAAATGTCATGGAGAGAAGAGAAGGAAGAGATGTGGGAGCTGAGAGAACAGGAAGACAGCATTAATTATACAGAACCTGACAGGTAGAGGAGAAAAAGTTTTACTTTCCGAAAGGAAAAGAATGAACTGATGACTGAGATTTGCCATCAGGCCCTGCATGTTCCTCCCTTCTGGAACTGTGAAAATAAATCCCAGGATCTCAGTTAGAAGTGACCTGTGCTGGATAGAGCTGCTCACCTGCCCTCAGGTGTTTGCTGCCGTGACACTGCTCCTCACCATCAACAGCAGGGTCAGAAACCTGCTGCTCCTTTGAACTCCCTTTTCCTTGTACTTTCCACTGTGAAGCTGCCCTCAAACCCAGACATCTGTGCAGCCAAGGTCTTCCCTCAAGGATCAAATTCCAACTTAAATCAGAGAGGGAAAAGCTTTGTCTCAGATCAGTAAACGCAGAGCGAAAAAATGAAGAAAAAATGATGGCATTTTTTTCTGCAGTTTGGCTGGGAATTTTTGGGGATTCTGGAAACTTCTATAGGGAAATACACTACAAATGGGTCTCCCTGGAGTTCCTACATGGAGGAGGTGCTCTTGCACTGTGGCACTACAGCTGTGGCTGCTCCTGATTACCTGAAATGGAAAAGATGTCCCAAGGCATGAAACTGCACAAGCCAATACAATTCATGGGTGCTTAAGCCCAACACTGATTGCTTCCTTCAAGGAATATTTTGTTTCACGTTTTTCCCCTCGATCTAATGTCAACATTTGTCATTTAAACAAACACTCCTAATTTACTCTTGATTTCATAATGCAAATTACTTTTTCTATTACTCCATCTATTCTGTTATTTAGCTCCTGCTTTATTTACCAGTTTGTTTTGCATATAGATCTCCCCCTAAGCAATTCCTATATCAAGGGCTGAGTTTATTTTTCCATTCCTTTTCTCCCGCTGTTTGTGTGACTCAGACTCTGGTCACAGAAAATCAGGTGAGAATCCTTTCAGTGAAAAATTCCTGTGAGAAAATTCCTTTTGTTTCACCCAAACAAGATCCTGGCTTCCAGAAGTTTGCAGGTCAGGGACTTCTCAGGCCAGAGTTTCTTTAAATTTTAATCCATTTTTCTTCTATAATCACAAGCAATTTTCCCTTTTACTTTTTAGCCTAGTTGCAGTTATTTTCATCACATATTCTGATTTTATGTCCCCTCTCTCCTTTCCTTTCATATTCCCACGGTCTCATCCTGTTAACTCCAGGTGCTCAAATTCCTGTGACGGATCACAAGAAGATTTTAATTTTCCAGGAAAAATCCTCAGGTACATCAAAATAGATTGGGATTTTTAATTGTGGTAAACTGTACCTTACTACAGACCTGAAAGTCCAGCAGGTAACCAAAAACTCACTATTAAAAAGTGGTTTGGACACAATTACAGCTAAAATCTTTCCTTTAACATACTCATCATGCTGTAACACAGTTATTTTTGCATGTTTGTACTTGCGTAGCACTTGAGTGTGTGATTTAATAAAATACAGGCCTTGATAACAGAATTGAGGATGGGAGGAATGTTAGAATTCCTGGATTTTTCTCCAGAACTTTTGCCCATAACTCATGGACAAAAGTTGTCTCTCTGCAAGACCAAAAATTTCACACATCTGAGGTGATGAGGCAATCAGGGATAGAAATGGAGCGGGATGAAGACATAGAAACCCATTGGTAAATAAAGAGTATTCTTAGATTTAAAATATGACAGATCATAAGTCCTGAAAAATACTTCTATTTCAAATTAATAAATAAATGCTACGAGTTGATAACATGACACAGGTACACACCAACTGTAACACCAAACAACATCAGATAAAGAGAGTCAGGCCACCAAAATCACTAGCCCCAGAAAATCCTTTCATTTTCATACATTTCTGGCTCAAATCATTTTGAGTCATTTTCCAGCTTTATCAGAAGAGACTGCTCATATGCTGCTTTCATTTCCTTGAATCCTCAGAGACCTCTGTAATCATTGTATTTCCTCCAAAACAGAGCTCTTTAATAAACAAAATACCCTAAAATAGCTAAAAATTTGTGAGCTAAGTGCTGATTCACACTGGTGTCTATACCACATATAATTTGTTAAATGCCAGGAGATGGTAAAGGAAAATGTGCACAGGTTTTACAAAATAAATATTTCAGAAGTAAAGTACATTAAGGAAAAAAACAAACCAACAGGGAAAGGAGAATGAACAGCAAATGGATTTAGAATTATGGAATCATTTAGGTTAAAAAAGGACTTACATGGAGTCCAACCTTGTCACCAGCACTGAATGCCCTGTCCACGCCTTCCTTGGACAATGATGGGGACTCCACTTTTCTAATTAACTGATTAGCCTGATAATTTTATATTACTAAAATGACCTCTTATTTTTCAATGTCTACACTGAAATAAAACATCCTCAGTGGCTGGAGCTCCATTCTCCATGTAACCCCAGAGTTCCTGCCTCAAGGAGGTGATGAATTCTCCTTTAGAAACAGACTCACACACACAGTCCTTGATTTGCTAACCAAGATAATGTGGGAAAACTCATACAAAATGAACATATTGCATTCCTTGACCATTTCTTCTCTGCCAGATCACAGCCCAGAGGATTCCTTCAGGAAAACTGTGCAGCACGAGGAAGGAGTTCCCTGCTTTCAGAGCCCTGACTCTGCCCCAAAATGCCACATGAGCTATATGTAGGTCTGTCTTGCGCATCTCAATTTCACCTCTTGGAAACCTGCAGGAAATAGTTGATACTCAGACATATTTTTACTTCTTTCTGGAAGCCATCTGTGCTTTTTTTCAGGTGTTCTCATGCACTTTCATTTCATTCCTTAATAGTGTATTAAACCCCTGACTGTTCAAGAGCAATTGGGAAGGAACTCTACCCACACACTGACAGATGCTACTTGCACTTGAACTTCCCTGCCCACATGTTTCAATAGAAAACAACTTGGGGTTAAAAGATTTTAAGTTGCATTGGTTGCATTTAGAGAAAAAAAAAATTCCTAGTTAGGTATCAGTTATTTCTTCCTTTTATGTCCAATTTTAGATATTTAAATATTGGAGTTGAATGTTTTGACCACAGGCAACTCAATGAATCAAGGCAATGCTTGTAACCTGATTTCCAGCACTGATTTTTTTAAGGATGGATTTTGTCTGTTTTCATTATTTTCATTATTTCATACTTCCTTCAGTCTCTGTGCTCATACACCAACACCACACGCTTGCTCTTCTTCTCCCCGCTGTCACATTTTTAATATAATATACAGGATATAATATAATATATGTGACATAATATATGGATGAACACCATTACTTCTCTCTGAATTAATTTTTTCTTGATCTTGGGAAGTGTAAATCCAATTGCTGCCAGGTTTAACAGGATAAGGATCAAGATTTACAGGGTTCAGAACCACAGCCTGGTCTTAAACATGACCATGGACAGCTGCTGAATAGGTTTTTTTTAATAATCTTTCCAATCTCTATCTCTTCTGAGGAGCTACTTGCCTGAAACAAAAGATAATGTGTGGTTTGATTAAAGATGGGTATTTTTCGTCCACAGCACAAGTAGATAATGTACTTTAAAGTAGTTTGAGCTTTCATGCTTCACCCTGGTGAATGCCCCCACATAAGGACAGCTGTAGTTACCATGAGCAATGAAAATAAATATTTAAATAGAAAACGTTCCAGTTTGAAAAGAAACAGCAGCTTCAAAAGACATAAATGCAGCAAGGTCTTTTTTCTGCTACGCTCTCTTTTGTTAGGAAGAAGACTGAGAGTGATCCATTTAGGCTGGGCTTTGCCTCAGCTTTGTATCTGCAGTGTGAGGGAAGCAAAGAAATGCAAACAGAGAACACAACAGCTGTGAAATCACCTGAAGTGCTACCACAGTCATACAATCATTGAATCAATAAGGTTGGAAAAGATCTCCAAGATCATCCAGTCCAGCCTTCCACCAAACCCCACCATGGCCACTAAACCACACCAGAAAGAGCCCCATCCTCTCATTTTCTGAACAGTTCCAGGATGGTGACTCCAGGACTGCCCTAGCAACCCATTCCAATGCTGAACACGTGAAGTATTGGGTCATTGGTTAAACTAAGGTGAAGTTGAAGCTGAAATATGAAGAAAATTTGTCACATGGAAAAAAAGAAAACCCACCAAAATTAGCAAGTTAATGAAAAATAAAATATGACTAATGACTTCTCAAGGAACATATTACCACTGACTGGAATGGCAATCAGCCCTCTTCAACACTAATTTTGAGTAGATAACATTAATTTATAAATAAGCAGTTTTAGCATTACACCCAATATCCCTCTTGCTCAGCACACAGCAATTAGAGCCCTTGAGAAATCATGCTCCTAAAAACATTGCTTTGCTCGGCACAATCAGTTGGCTGCCTGAGAAACTGAAGGAAAAGCTTGCTCACCAAATATTTCCAGTGGCCTGATCCCTGGGATCATTGGGGAGCTGTACAGATTCAGTAGCTGCTCAGGATTTACACTGCTGTTTATAACTTTTCCTTGTCTGGGTGTGGAAATCTGTCTAGCACCAGCAGAGTCACCCAGACACACAGCAGATCTCCTGGGAGCGGAAGAAATTCACCCAAATTCAACCTGGCAAGTTCATGTCACAGCTTCCAGAACTACAGAGTCACCCAGGCTGGGAGAGAGCTTCAAGATCATCAGCATCGCCCCTAAACCACATCCCAAGGGCCACATCCAGACAATTTTAGGACACTTCCAGAGATGGTAACTCCACCACTTTCCTGGGCAGCTCATTCCAGTGCTTGACCAATTTATTCCAGTGCCTGACCACTCCCTTCCAGTGAGTTTTCTCCCCTAATATCTGATTGGAACCTCCCCTGGTGTCACAATGCTACAGAACTGTTGGGGATGAGGTGCCCCTCTCCAGTCCTGACATCACAGATCAATAAACCACAAGCTGAGATAATGCAGAAAATTTCGCATCAGGGACAGAAAAAGTTGCTTTTCTTTTTATCCTTTATAAAATATGGGAATAAATTAAGTTTTAAGTTAGTCTTCTCTAAGATGCCATGGTAGGGAGTCTGAGGGTGTATAAGGTCAGTCAATATTCAAACTCTCTATGCGAGAAATATTAGGCAAATATGTTTAATAACGTGCATGTTATATGAACATACATATATTATAAATAAATCTAGAGATAAATTTAAGAGATTTTTGAATTTCATAACAGACACAGTCTACATCCAATTTTGAGACAACTCTCTGCAGAATGATTCATACTTTGAAACTATGTCCCTGTAACCTTGAAGAAATCAGAAACATTCGTTAAGGACAAAATATATATATATATATATATGTATAAACACACACACATATATATATATACTTCTTTAAAATATGTTTGATAACACAAACCTTTGGGGTTAAAAAAAGAGATGGAAAAGTGAATCTGCTACTCTGTGGCACCAGTCTGGAACTGTGGGCAGAATTGTCAGCAGCAATGCCCCCCAAACCCAAGCAAACTGCACAATCTGTTCCTCCAACTGGGGAAATACAACTCCCCTCTCCCCCTATTTTACAGAGAGAAGGAACAGCAGCTTCAAAAGGGAGATCTTTCTCCACAAGCTCATTTCAAGCATAAATTATTACACGGTGGCATATGGAATGTTTGCCAATATATGCCTCTGACCCACCAGCTATTCTCTGGCAAAATGGAACACTAGATTAGAATTGTAGAATCCTGGAATGGTTTGGAAGGCATCTTAAAACGCTCCTATTCCACCCCCCTGCCATGGGCAGGGATGTCACTCCCCAAAACAGGCTGCTCAGGGCCCCATCCAACCTGTTCTTGAATGAAAACTCAGGGAAAATTCAGAAATTATTAAGATGCATAGGTGCCAATAGGTGGGTGTCTCCCTGCATTAAAGGAACACAAAAAAAAATTTCAGGATTTTACTATTCATCCTACGTCTGGAACTATTTTTGGCTTTTAAAAACACACTATTTGGTTTCAGTTGTGAAAACCAAATTCTTTATTACTATAAAAGCCCTGCTGCAGAGTCAAAAATCACCAAGGCTCAGACTTAGTTCTCTATGAGATCACCACAGACATTACAGATGTCTGTGATCATCCTTCCTCTTGAAAATTCATCCACCAATCTCAAACTCCAGAATCACAGCATCTTTTA
>VZTZ01008474.1:0-73790 GCA_013400955.1 Drymodes brunneopygia | reverse complement strand
AAAAAAAAAGAGAGAGGGAGAGAATTGAAAACACACTTTCCAGTTAAAAGAAGAAGTTTTCTTACCATTTTTTCTGGTCCCTCTGTCAGTCAGGAGAACAGCTGCTGCTCCAAAGGAGTCTGCTGAATTACGTTCCCTTCATCCTGGAACACATTGCTCCTGATTAATACTGACTCAAAATTTTTACCTTGAGTGCACAGCACAAATACATTTCATTTCCCTTTTTTTGAGAAGTCCCATGTTTGAGATAAATTACAACAAGTTTGGAAAAGTTAATTTGACGTGCATAAATCAAGGCTTTGCAGAGAAAGGATTGGTTTGATTTATAACGAATGCCTTTGAGTGTATTCTCCTACCTATCCTTCAAGTAACAGCCTTGATTTCAGCAAGATGGAATATACTTCAAAATAAGTATTTTCTGAGGTCATTTGACCACACCACCAACAAAACAAGCCCAGCTGTGCCAAACACAGTGATTTAAAATACATGAGTTCATTTAACATTTTCAGTACACAAGCTCAATAAATTTAAAAACTGTTGCAGGACTAGATTGATGGTTCCTTGTGCTTGTGTATGATTTCCAAAATATATCCATGGATCACTGTCATAATTCAATTTCTCCCATTATTTTATACATTCATAAGCACACAGACAATATTTAATGGTGTAGTAACTGAGTTTGGATGAGGCAAAGCACACAGAATAAGCAGGTGTGTATTAAAGCTCACTAAAACTGAGAATTAAGAGGAATTCCAGGGCCAAAGAACTTCTCTTTATTCATTTGGCTATTCCCAGGCTGCAGTTTTAAAGGCAGGAACATCCTGGCACTCTCCCTCTCTTGCTCCATGAAGGGCACAGGCTGCATTTATAACCAGGCAAGGAGGGAACAAGAAGCAAAGTTTCTTTTGCTTTTGTACCAGCCTTAAATAAGTTCATCAACCTGTAAGCCAGGCTCTGCCCCAGAGCAGTGGGGACCTGGCTGTGAGGAAACACTCAAGGTAGGAAAGGAGTTTTGATGACACCAAAATCACTCCTGACACTACTTGGTGGTGGCCCTTTGCTAGAAGGCTGCTCCTGAGGAGCCCCCATGAAATGTCAGATGCAGAAGATAAGAACAAAAAGCAGATTTCAGCGTGTCCGTGCTTGGACACAAAGCAATCTCACCCCTCCAAAAAAAATTATCATTTATTTTTGTGTGTGGCCTTTTAATCCCTGAAACCCCCTGGTCAGACACTGCTTCCCTCTCCTGGTTGTGGGAAGGGCAAGGAAGGACCAAATTCTCCCAGTCTACACAAGAAAACTACGGCAGGATCACGAGCCACTTCCCAGGGATGATAAAACGTTCCCATGACAATCCCGCTCATCTCTGCATCTCATTGCTATTTCCAGCAAGCACAGTTTGGTTTCCTCCAAGTGAAAATGACGATGCACTTTCTGAGGAAATCAAAATTAGCAGGAGCAGTGCAGCACTGCTTTGTAGTTGTTCCTGACAATTAATACATTAATTTAATATTAGGTGTTGAGGGAAGAGACAGAAAATAACTCAAATGGCCATTTCACTTCAAGCTGGATGATATTTTTTTAGAGTATTTTCTCTGAGATCAGTGAAAATACTTTGTAGGTAACAGTTCATTTAAAAACAAAGCAATAACTCTAAAAAATTAGGATTTTTATTTTTTTTCCCTAGAAGCTAAAATAACATTTGGAACGTTCTTTTTAATGATTAATTTTTTAATTATAGGGAAATATTTTGTATTAATATAATGAAGTTGCTTATTATACCCAAAGCTATTTTTAGATTTCCCATAAGTGGCATTACAGTTCACCTAATCATCTCTAATTTTAATGTAATCCTTTTAATTCCTGAAACAAACCTAATTTTTAAACAAATGTTAAATAAATAGCAAGTCTAGAACTGGCACAGCTCTTGCAGCATTGTGCCATTCCCAACCACATGAAAACACTCTGTAATACAAAATTATTCGTTTTCAGTTGCCATTCCAGCTCAAAAACCTATAAAGATTAACTTTCAGTAATAACAGACTTGAATACATTGTCTTGATTAGCCAAGATTCTTTAACATCTTTCATGTATAAGTAGCTCAGCTCAGATTTTCCAATTTGTTCATTGATGTCCTTACCAGAGGAAAAAGGAAGGATTTTCTGGACAAGGAAAGGAGCAGGGTGGTTTCAGGTGAGGCAAGGGCTGTCAGAGATCAGAGAAATTCAAATTCAATCTTCCAGCCCCCTCATGACCTACTGACCTTCTTTCTGTGCATAAATGAGGGGTAGGAATTTAATTCCAAGCCAAAGGATGAGAACCCAAGTAGATTCTTCAAAATCTGCTTTCCTGCACTAACGGAGACAGCAGAACAGCTCTCCCCAAGTTCCAGCTGAGGAATTTCTCTTTGATGTCTCCCTTTAAACATCAGAGGGCCAGGGACCACGCTGTGTTTGTGCCAGCAGCAGGAAGGGAAGGTTGGTGCCCACATCCAGTGAAAGCCTTGGCTTGGTACAGCAGAGAGCAGCTCTTCCCTCTGCCATCCACAATTCCAGATGCCATTGGCAAAACAAGGGAAGCAGGCAGAGGGAATGGTCAAACCTCCCTGATTCACTGGCTTTGAAATGCTGCATTCTCAGCCTGCCTGGCAGGTTTTATTCTCTATGTACTCTGATTTAAAGTTTAAAAAAAACCCCTCAAGTGACTCTGAAGTGAATGAAAGGATTGTTTGGTTGCTTATTTTGGCAAGGTAGAGAATTTCTGTCTGGAATCACAGAATCCTGGGTTGCCAGGGACCCAGGGGGATCCAGTCCCACTCCTGACCCCGCAATTTTGCCCTTTTTTCTTTTAAATCAGCGCAAGAGAAACAGCATGAGCAGAAGTTTAATCAGCATCCTCCCTTGGCTCCTCTCACTGAATTTTGCCAATTGTGATTCCAAATGCTGCTGAGATTCAGCTCCTAAAAATGTGTCATAACAACTCCAGCAGCACTGACGCTCTGACCTTCAACTCTAATTAATTTTAACTGACATGGCTGTGTTTTGAAAAACTAAAAAAAATAAAGATCTGCCCTGCTCTTTTCTAAAACAAATAAAATGGTAAAAGTCAGCCTACTGAATACACATAATGAGATTCACAACAAAAATAAACTTATTAAAATGGCTTCTCCTTATTGTGTTTTAAAAAAGGGGGTTTGACCATGGCGACAAAAACCAGACCACAAAAAACCGACCAAAACAAAACCAAAACTCACCAAAACAGTGCTACACTCAGGCAACATTAAAAAAAAAACCAGTTTCAAACTAAAAGCAAACAAGATCTAGATAAGTTTAGTGTCATTTTCACATTTTTAGTGCCGTTTAACTGCACAACAAAATTAACATTTTTTGCTTAACCTTTCTGAGACCTCACAATGCAGGTAGAGAGGGGACCTCATAAGCTCCTTTCCTTTGTAAAATCATTATAGAGTCACCTAAGTTATGTTTAAAATGAAACTAATCACCCAATTAATTCAAGATCATAAATATTGAAACTTTTTTCCTAATGAGATTAAAAATACAGTCTATTCTAGATTAGCCATGTCTTAATAGCTACAAATAATAACATTAAGGCCTTGTAGGAAATAAAATAGATTTGGAATTAAAACCTGTGCTTCATCCAGAGTCACTCTGTGACTGTGACTTTACGGAGTTTATCACAGAGATTCTTTTCCCTTTTTTGTGGTGTCTACTTAAAGTAATGTGACTGTGAAAGACTTTAAATCAGTGAAAGACTAAAATCCCACAGACCCTTTTCATTGATCTCAGACTTGGGAAGAACCTGTTGTTCAGAATGGCCCAGGAGAGGTGGAATTGTGAGAGGGGATAAGGCTGTGTGGCATTTTATAATAAAAATGTTTTCACTCCCCATGAAATTAGACAATAAAAAGACCCAACCCTTTTTACATCCTTTAAACACAATTTGCATGGCTTTCTCTTCCTTGAGAAAGAGAATCTATTCCTTGGATAGGAGAAACAAATCTGGGGGGTGCAAGGGCAGTGAGTGAAGAGCTCTCTCCATGAATATCCACCTACTCAGACATGGAACAACCAGCTCCTGAGGCAGTAAATAAAATTCATCCCTTCAGCAGCTATGAAACACAGAACACTAAATAATTCAGCTCCCAAACAGTAATTACAGGATGTTGACAGCAGGAACTGCCAACCCTGAGGATGCAGAGATGACCTCGGGATGTGCTGATGTTCCCTCTGACCCCCCTGCAAATGGGAAAATGAGCCCCTGCCTTAACCAGAGGTGCTGGGATGCACGGCCCTGCTGAGGGGGGCTTGATAAAGATTTCCAAGTGTCCTCAGCCTGAAACACTTGGGAGCCAAGACAATTTCCAAGAGCATACTGCAACCACCTGGGGAAACTGTTCCAGGCCCTGCTCAGGCAAGGATTAGTGTTGCTGCTTCTAGCAGGTCAAAATCAGCTGGAATTCCCACTCTGCATGAGGCAGGACAGTATCAGACAAAGCCACCAGCTCTGCATTATGCACAGCCCACTGCAGGGCCACAGACTGGCACAGTCAATATTCCCAGAAGCCCAGAACAGCAGGGGTGGAAGGGGCCTCTGGAGATCACCCAGTCCAATCCCCCTGCCCAGGAAGGGGCACCTGGACCAGGTGGCACAGAACACATCCAGTTGGGTTTGGGATGTCTCCAGAGAGGGAGACTCACCCTGGGCATCTGATCCAGGGCTCTGCCACCCTCCATGGAAAGTTCTTCTTCATGTTGGGGTGGAACTGTTGTGTTTTATGGCCACTGCTCCTCATCCTGTCCCTGGCACCACTGAACAGAGCCTGACACCATCCTCTGACACCCCCTGGAAGTGTCTGTGTGGATTGATGGGATTCCCCCTCAGCCTTCCCTTCTCCAGACTGACCAGGCCCAGCTCCTGCAGTCTCTTCTGATCCAAGAGATGCTCCAGACCCCAAATCATCTCTGTGGCCTCTGCTTGACCCTCTCCAGTAGCTCCTTGAACTGAAGAGCCCAGAGCTGGATGCAGCACTCCAGAAGTGCCTCACCTGTGCAGGGCAGATNCCCAGGATCCCACTGTCCCTCCAGGTTACAGGGACACTCTATCAGCTCACAGTCACCTTGTCTCCCACAAGCATCCCCAGGTCCTTCCCCACAGAGCTGCTCCAGGTCCTTCCCCACAGAGCTGCTCCAGGTCCCCCCAGCACTGGGGGTTGTTCCTGCCCAGCTGCAGGACCTACATTTCTGTGCTTGAACCTCATCGGGTTTCTCTCCACCCAGCTCTCTCAAGGTCCCACTGAAGGTCAGCTCAGCCCCCAGGTGGATCCACCAGTGCCCCCAGTTCTGTGCCAGCAGCACCTCCCATCACTGACACTGCCCACACTGGGGCCTGATCCCACACCAAGCAAGATTCCCTGGCCTGAAATTCCATGTGTCCTCTGATCTTTCCATCACTTTCACACCTCACTAAGGTACTAACAGAGCCAGAATACAGTGAAGCACCAGGGACTGATTTTCTGCTCTCTTTCCTAGTGTTACCTGTCCATATAATAAGAGAACTTCGTCACCAGGACAAGGCCTGGTTACAGAGAATGATGCTCACCTGGAAAGCTCAAGAGTCACCTTAGGATGGGGTAAACAGAGGGATCTGTTCCCAAAATGTTCCGGAAGACAAACCCCAGGTGTGCTGGTGGTGTATTCCAGGAAAGGAAGGTCCCAAAGCTCCCATATTTCCAGTAACTCCCTTTAAGCACTGGTTCCAGCAATGCCATCAAACTGGTCACCACCTCAACCACCATCTTCATTCTCTTCTCCTCTGAACAGCTCCCATTTATCTCTCTGTGTTCAGACATGACACAATCAAAACCTAAACGATGATGTATAGAATGGCCATAAAAAATAAGTACAAGCTGTCAGTCTGGTGGCCAAAAAAATGTAGCACAGGTAAGAAATAAGTCCAGCTACAAGTCTGCATTATCAGACCAGTTTAAAGATGCTAAAGATCAAGTATTGAGTCTGATTTTCAAAAACACATCCTACTGCAAGCCCAGGTATCTCATCAAACCTTTCCAAAAGCATCTGCTTTCCTTCAGGGCTTTTCATGTCCAGCCTATAGAAAGGATAAATATTCCTTTAAGTGGCAATGATTTCTGAAAGATGAATTTCTAAGTGATTTATGCTTCAGGCAGTGTGTATAAAACCTGACAGGAAGCTCTAAACTGATGAGTGTTCCTGCATTGCTCTTGCACTGATTTAAAAGAAAAAAATCACCCTAAAAAGGGCAGTATTTGCTCAAGTTCTGAAAACAGAGTCCCAGTCTCAAAGGATGGCAAGAGCTGAGGAATATCACTGATGTGGTGATAAAGATATTTTTAGGAAGACAACAAAATTCTTGGGAAGTGTATCCTGACATAAAAAAATCTGCTCTCCATGGCCAGCAGTACCTCTGATATCAGTGTGTTCCATGGTTAAGGATCAAAACATGGGAATAAGCAGAACAATTTTTTTGAGGATAAATGAAGGAAGTCAGTTTAGCCATCACTGCTAAGAGAGACAATTAAGATGTTCAAAGACAAATCAATGTATTTATAGAATAATACCACAGGCCAAAATACTAAAAAAAATGGGAATTGAGGAAATAATTTGGTCTTTCTCTAATATCTCTTCCCCAAAACATGAAAATTTTCTACAACGTTTCTCCAGCATTAGTGGCACCTGCAGCCAAAGAAAAGTAGGCAAATTAAGCACCTTGCAAAGCCTCAGCCACAGCAGCTTCTCTTCTCCCAGCTAATTAAGGGGTTTTCCTCTGAGCCTGAAGCTGTCTAATCATGGCAGAAGCATTCCCCTGTCATTAGTGATGACTGTGGAATCAATCCTGCAGCAGGATGCAGACTCAATTTGGTATTTGATTTTTAATTATAAGCTCTAGATACCAATTTCCCCAAGTTTTCAACATCAACATTAAAGAAAACCAAACACCACGACTGAGATTTCAGAGTCTTTTGTTATTCATAAGTGGACTAAAATGGAGCAATTTTGCTTTCACAAAAACCAGGCATAATCCAGATGATTACAGAGCTAAAATCCCTATGTGTCCAATATTGCTGATCAAAGCCAATGGAACAGTCAGGCCTGAGATAAAAATCTCTGTATCATTTTGGCAGCTTTATTGTTATTGTTTTTTTAACTCTTGGTAGAAATAGGGCCAAAAATCTTTCGAGAGATCTTTCATTTCCTTTCTATCCTTTACAAGAAACAGAATAAGTATATTGTGGTTTAATATGCTAAATTAGACAACATGTTTTAAAACACAGTGTCGGCTGATAGCAGCACAAAGGGTAAGATAGTTTCTTAATCAGTTTTTCTGGACATTGACTTCTGGAATCATTGGCTACTCCAGGAAAAAAAAACCCAAAAAATTCAAATGGTTGCAGGGCAGATTTCACTTTAAAAATTTCTATTTTCTTCTTTGTTATTTTGAATAAGGGCTAAGAGAGGCTGCTATGTTCTCTGTGCCTTTAATAGACAGAAGCAAGGCTGGAGGAGATGAAATAGGAATTTTTCTCTGGAATTCCACAATTCAGCTGTGAAGAATTTCATCTTTTCCTTTTACCTTAGGAGTGCAGCTGAAGAAATGCAAAATGCCCTGTGCACAGAGGTATTTTAGTGCAGCTGCATTGTCTCAGCAAACAATAGAGGTCCTGGAGGAGAGCACTGCTAAAAACAATTCCACAGCTGAGGTCAGGAGGAGAGGACTCATCACAAACCATCCCTGTTGTCCTCATCAGGGCACTTGTGCACCTCTGGCAGCAGCTGGTGCCAGCACAGCACCAAACCCAGAGAATTTATGGAAAATATGAGTTATTGAATGGTATTAAAATAACAACTGGAAGAAAGCTGAATCGGGCACTTGGGCAGAAATTGCAGAGGTAGGAACAGGCTGTGCTTTGTCATCTGCAGCACAGTTCAATAGAGAAATAGAAAATATATAACAGAGCTCATTCCAGCCAAGGAGACAGCAACAATAAAAGCAAGTTCTCAAAACAAGTGTGGATACCTTCAGTTTTGGTGGAATAAGCTCTTTATCAGGTGGGTAAAACCTGGCAGGCCAAAACAGACTTTAACACCAGAAGATTCTCAGGATAATTCAGTTTAAGCCATTCACATATACATGAATTGAAACATGATTCTAAAACTGCATCAGAAAGTATGAAAAATATAGCAGCTTTCTTGTTTCTATTTCTAGTCCACCTAAGTCCATAGCAGCTGTAGGTCTGTAATAGTTCCCAATTTGTTCCAAATCTGCTCTCTCAACATGTAAAAGTCAAAATACACGTCCTTCCTCCAGGAGGGGTTTGGTACTCATTCACAGGAGGGGAAGGGTTGGTGTTAAGAACAGCTGAAGTTATTCAGATAAAGGTAACTCAGGAGCTGAAGAGCAAGAAAATGAAAAACAAAACTCAGGAAAAACACACACCAGAAAAAGCCCAGCCAAAAAAACAACTGAGCTGAGAACACTTTCAGACATTTGCTTGAGGGAAACGTTTCTGTTCAAAAGATCTTAGCTTGGAACAGCAATTAACACAATATGAAAGTTACTGAAGTGAAAGTGTATTTAAGCAAAAGCCATTAATGTAGTGATTTCAGTGATAATTAGCAACAGATGTGAAAAGTTTCTACAGAACAAGTTAAAAACAAAAAAGCCATATAAGATATTGAACTTTTGTCACAGATACTGTTGTAGACTAGGTTGCAACCTAGATGAAAATCCAGGGTTTAATCCACATTAAAACTGAAGCCACACATTTAAAAATAGAGGTATTGAAGCAAATTAATCATCTCTACCAGATTAGAATAAGAAATAAGGTCATGTAGGAGTTCTGCAAATCGGGGCCCAGATCCTATAGAAGTTCCATACTCAGACAGATTCTTTTAGGATGCTTTAAAAGTCCCCCAGCCCAGCCCTGTGACTACACTTTAGTTCCTACCCAGGGCTGAGAATGCACAAAACAGCACCACCTCTAAAGCCTGGCTCAATAAAACCTGCTTGAGCAACCAGAGTTCAGCATTAAAGTCAGACACAAAGGGTTTTTTAGATGAGATGCTGGGCAGGAATTGTTCCCTGGGAGGGTGGGCAGGCCCTGGCACAGGGTGCCCAGAGAAGCTGTGGCTGCCCCTGGATCCCTGGCAGTGCCCAAGGCCAGGTGGGACATTGGGGCTTGGAGCAGCCTGGGAGGTGTCCCTGCCCATGGCAGGGGGTGGGATGAGTCATTTAGTCCCTTCCAACCCAAACCATTCCATGATTTCATGATAATTCACACCAAGACAGAAGCTCCCCAGTTCAATGCACACCTCAAGAGAGCCTGGCAGTAATTCCAGCCCAGGACATGCACATGGAGCATGGAGGCTCCCCACAAGGTTGGAGCCAGATCCATGGAGCAGCCAGACCATCTCTTCTGGGACAGCCAAGAAAAAGCTGCTGTGCTGAGCTTGCAGCTCTTGCTGCCTCAGTGCTTCCAGTGACAGACAAGCCCCCCCAGAGTGAACAACATCATCTTCAGAAGCAGCCAAAAGTGTCAGATGGGAACATTCCTGTTGTGCGTCAGGTGTGAAAATTCCTTTCATGTGTCAGATGGGAACATTCCTGTAGGATGTCAGATATGAACAGTCCTGTAGGATGTCAGATGTGCACATTCCTGTAGGATGTCAGATATGAACAGTCCTGTAGGATGTCAGATGGGAACATTCCTGTAGGATGTCAGATGGGAACATTCCTGTAGGATGTCAGATATGAACAGTCTTGTAGGATGTCAGGTGTGCACATTCCTGTAGGATGTCAGATGTGCACATTCCTGTAGGATGTCAGATATGAACATTCCTGTAGGATGTCAGATATGAACAGTCCTGTCATGTGTCAGATATGAACATTCCTGCAGGATGTCAGATGTGCACATTCCTGTAGGATGTCAGATGTGCACATTCCCATAGTGTGTTTGAATGGTCATTGTGCCAGGGGAAAGTAGAAAACTTCATGAGGAGATAATGAATGTGTATCATCTTGCTACATCTCAAATACCTGCTGAAACCTGCAGAGGTGATTATTGTCTAGTGCAAACCTGAACCTGGGGGGCTTTGTCCTGATCCTGAGTTTCACAAGGAGATGACTCAGTAGCCTGGAAACGTCTCCTTGGGGCTCTGGAGAGCTCTGTTCCCAGCTGACACTGGACAAACACACCAATCACTCCAGAACAAAAGCCTGAACCTTCTCAGTCGTGTCAGCAGAGGTTCAGTCTCACAGATTGTGCAGCAGCTTCAAACATCAAATCATAAAGTGCATCACAGACCAGTTGTTCGCGTTTTGGATTCCTTAAATCCATTATTTATCAGTGGAAAAACACAGGATCAGTCCAGGGGAGAAAAGGAAAATACTTCTGAATGACCACAGTGGGCCTAACACCTGAGATTAACCAAAAGTCTCCAAATTTATCACTGATTAAAAAAAAAATCACACAATCCCAAATCTAAAATAATCCATTTATGTGATCAAACTACATGACCAATAAAGTAAAAGATAAGCACAACAGCTTCAGCTGTTTCTGGATCTGGCACACCTATTAAATATGGTGCTTTACTTTTTATAATACAAAATATTTAATCAAACCTCTGATGTCATAAATATTTACAGCTGACTTCACACATAGAGCAGGACATGCCAAGTGTGTGATTTTACAGTTTCATACTTCACTTCCCCAAGCTGCTCACATTTCAAAATGCTTTTTTAATCCTCAGCTTTGCTGCTGCTTTTTGCCAAGTCCATTTTCCTGGTTTCAGGTAGGGCCAGAGGCCTGCTGAGATCCTGGGGAGCAACATGAGGTCTTATCTCCAATACCACCTCTTGTCTGGGCTGTGTATTTGAAATTAATCTTTTTGGAGTGCACAGGAGGTGAAGAGAAGGAATAAGGGGGGAGAAATGCCTTGAGAGAGTTTAACAAAACAGGACAGGATGCGCTTAACTTCTTAAACCTGCCAACAGGAAGGCCAAGAGACGAGATTGTTGCTCTCCTCACACACCAGCTGTGCAAGGGCAAACACAAACTAAGCTCAGCAAAGTGAAGGCTGTGGGCACAGGATAAATATGTATAAAAGAGCCACAGGCAGTTTGAGGCAGGATGTTGAGAGCAGCCTCGCTGCAGGGGACACAGGAGCAAAATGAGCTGCTCCATCTCAGAGCATCCTGATTAATGTGCAGCAGGATTATCCAGCACAGACTGCTGGAAGGGCAGGTGCTGGGTGGCCTCTCCAGCCTAAATGCCTTGTGTTAGAGGAGAATCTACAGTGAAAAACCATTAAAGGCTTGGCACAGCACATCTGGGCTGGCCAGATGCACAGCCATACCAACACACACAAACTGCAGGATGGCAAATGACCTGAAAGGCTTTAGGATGAAGGAGGGCGGGGATGGATGGGATATTGGGCAGGAATTGTTCCCTGGGAGGGTGGGCAGGCCCTGGCACAGGGTGCCCAGAGAAGCTGTGGCTGCCCCTGGATCCCTGGCAGTGCCCAAGGCCAGGCTGGACATTGGGGCTTGGAGCAGCCTGGGACAGTGGAAGGTGTCCCTGCCCATGGCAGGGGTGGGACTGTGAGAGCTTTAAGGTCCCTTCCCACTCAAACCATTCTGGGATTCTGTGAAATTAAAGACTTCTAGTAAATCAGAGAAGAGATTACTTTGGATTCCCACTCAATCCCTTGGATTTGATGATCACCTGCACCCTCAGCAAGGCAACCTCTTTGGACTTCCCCTCTTCCTGCAGTCGTGCTGGGTCATTCCCAGCAGCCAAGTTACACATCCATGGTCAAACTCTCAAACTTGGATATTCCTAGAAGAGAAAGGTATCAAATGGCAGAAAAAGGAGACTTTGTTCCCTGCACTCCTTCACTCAGGAACACAGCTGAAGGAATTTCTGAGCTGTACTTACACAGGTGAGGAAATGCAAAGCATTTCATGATGGAGAAAACACAGAGAGTTGGGCTCAAGGGCTTCCTGTGTGACACAGCTCGAGTCAGAGAGCAAGGCACAAACACAGAGAAGAGTTCTGTAAATCCACAGAAAACACACACACAATCTGGCAGGGAATGATAGAAAAGGGGAAAAAAATGAGCTTTTTTGCTAAATGGAATATTCAACTATTTAATGGCTCTGTGTCAAAAGGAAGGGATCACAAAGAACTCACTTTGTGCAAAGTGTGAGTTTAAAACCACGTCAGTGATAGAAAATGACTCCACAGTACTGAATTGCCATGGAAGGATTCACAAGTCACACCACCCAGCCTGGCTAAACCAAGCACAGAACCTGGCCCAATTAATTGAGAATGGTAACTGCTGAATAAGGAGGAATCCTGGAGACACTGATTAGGGTCAGAGAGGAAAGCAGAAAATCCCAACCAAACACTGCAGTGCGAAAACAAGGATGAAAACAGAAGGAAATATTTTTTTTAAATGAACAAAAAACACCCATGCTTTTTGGACAAGCACTTTAAAAAAGGATGTGTCCAGGTATTGCTGCAATTTCAGGACTTTCCTTTTGCAGCATCTCTGTCCCCCTCTCACCCCCTCATTTTCAGTCCTTTCTTCTTTCTATACCACTGATTATTCTAATTTGATTGGACAGGACATAAATTCCTTTCCCACTGACTTGCTACTTGGGCTCATGTAAAGCTCATGTAGCCCTTCAGGAACTGCTGGGGGTGCTTTGCTAAGGACTAATTTGGTCTGCAGAATCCAGCCATGTCTAAACGAGGCTTTGGTGGAGATAAAGCTTAGTCAGGGTTAGTCAAAACACAGAGCCAGAAAACCTTCCATACTTTCTAATTTACATCAAGGCAGCAGGGCCAATGTGTTTGTTTGGCTTTTAATTGGCAAGATGCTGAGCAATCCTACCTTTTCCTTTTGTTTAGGGCACAGGAGCAGGGTTATGGAAATTTTCCTGCTTTACTGGGGGATTTGTTCAAAGTGAAGAGCTCCATGAGGGTACAGCTGAAGGAAAAAAGCAAATAGTATTGACTCAGCTCCTGACTTACAGTTCTTCCAACCAATTTTTGGAGGCAGCACGGGAGGAGGCAGCATTTGTTCCCAACCCTCTGAGGAAGTTGTGGAAGCAGTTAATTTAGGTAACACCTCTTTCTGTGGTGCCAGAGCTTCCAAACATGCCCTGACAGACCCTCAGCAGCAGAGAATGCCATCAGTGCAGAGTGAGAAATTCGGGGTACAGACCTTGACACCTCCTGTGAATATTCAGCACAGCAAAAGCAGGGAACAAAGCTCACCCAAGGCAGCTGCAGCCCTCC
This sequence comes from Drymodes brunneopygia, assembly GCA_013400955.1. Lineage (NCBI taxonomy): Eukaryota > Metazoa > Chordata > Aves > Passeriformes > Petroicidae > Drymodes > Drymodes brunneopygia. Next base: position 60,430 of record VZTZ01008474.1, on the reverse strand, counting down.
AACCCAGGTGCCATTCCAAGGAACAGGAGTGTGCTGTCTCCAGGGAATGTTGTAGCAGAGAAAATGGAATAGAGTCCAATAAAAGTGTAAACTTTCTGTGTGTCTTTTTGGGTTTGGTTTTTTGAAATTTGTTTCTTGGCTTTTTGGTTTATATTTTATTTCTAAGGAATAAATTTAACTTCAGTTTGGGAAAAATGCCATAATAAGCAAAAATACTCTGTGAGAATCCAGTAACAAAAGTGAAGGATGTTTTGTTGGTTTTTTTTAATCTATTCAGATCTAATTTATGAATTTTACTGTATTAAAATAATTACCACAAAGATAGATTGATGTGATATATTGTTGCTGGAAGCTGTTTTAATCTTCTCGCTAACAAATGCAGTCCTTAAATTTCACAACTTTTATTTTTAACCCTGAACTGAAAAAATTCCTAGTGTGACATAGAATGTGAGGAAGGAAAAGTTGGGAGAAATAACTATGGAAGAAGCGTCTGCATTAAGTAAAGAAGCAGTACCAGGAATTACTGTACAAGGAAGGGTTGGAGATTTTGTGATAATCGTAATAGGAGATAAATCCTTTCAGTATTTTACCTAAAATCAAAGTGACAGGTGGAACCAGGCAGCTCTGGAGGGCCCAGACCTCCACACACCTGGATGAAAAGGGGTTTGTTGCATGCAGGGGCAGCTGCAGAGCACCACAGAAAAGCTCCACCTTGCTAAGGGATGTGTCATTAGCCATGGGTAGTAATTGGGGATAAAAGACAAAAATTCAGGATAGGGAACAAAAGAGTGATTTTTTTTTAATTATCCTTCCTGTAGAGTGTAAGAAATTTAACATGAAGACTTAAAATTTCTGCTTCAGGAAACAGCCTCTGCATGCAGAACTTGCTTATTCCTTTCTAACCTCTCTAAAATCATATTTAATGCCACCACGGAGGTACTGAGGGATATTAAATCTAAAAGTACTTCAGCTTCAACTTAAATCCAGCTCTGGCATTCTATTCCTCTTTCCTCTGCATCATCCCAAAAGTATTCCACTATGCCCAGAACTGAAGAAACTAGTTCCCAAAACAGCATGAGAATTTAAATATAAACTGTACTGTGAACCTATATAATTTAAGGATTAGCTCCATATTGATTCTTTATGCAACCGTGCAATTTATTTTCTGGGGAGGAAAAAAAAAAAAGAGTTCGACTTTTTTAGTAAAAACATTAAACCAGTTCAACTCCTCAAGCCAATTTCCAGCCTTCCCATGGCACAGTTTGGCAAGGGCTGTAGGCAGCTGCAGAACTCTGGAATTCATTTTCCTGCCAGATGTTTCTGGCACTTTCCTGGCCTCACCAGTGACCCTGTGGGGCAGCTTTACTGCTCCCTGTCTTGGCAGTGTGGGGGCCTGATGGAGAATCAGTTTTAGCCTCTGAAATTCTTCCTTCCCATCATGAAATGCTTTTCTGTATAACAAAAATACACTGATATTTTCTGCATTTTCTCCAGCACAATGAGACATATAATAATTATATAAATGTAGATTAGAAATCCAATAGCTTCTATTTTATATATACATACAACTTCTAAGGCAAACATTTGTTGCATTACTAAACAATCAATGTAAAATATGGGATATGAAATACCCAAACTTCTGGTGGTTTTTTTGAGGATTAAAATCCATTCTCCCATTACCATCATGTCTCATTCATTAGCAACTCTACATGATATTTACAGCCTCCTGCAGCAGGAAAAGATTCAAATTAAACCGTGTTTCTGAAGTGTTAATTGCATGTTCTAGAATTTCAATACTGTAATTGACTCCCTGAGATTTCTCACTTTGGAATTGGGAATACACTCCAAGCACATCATTGCTTGCACCTTTACTTTCACAGATGTTCTTTTTACTCCAGAGGGTTGTAAAATAGACAGCCTTAAAGAAATTAATTAAATAACCTCTGCAAATCTGGATCATTTTTAATTTAGAACAAACAAAGTTTTCTCCAGCTTGGGTACCATCCTGCTCAACAGCAGAGACAACATTGAATTTTACTGCCTCAAGAATAGAAAGAAAGGAATTATTTTGTTTCTTACACCCCAGGCAGCAGCGTTGTTCTGAATGTCAGAAGACCTCCAGACTCAGGGTTGAAACCTCCCCCACAGGTTTAGCCCAGACCCTTTCCTGCCAAACACACCCTCCTGGTCTTTGGCCCTCTCCTGCCTCCTCAGTCCCACAGTGCTGCCCTGTTCAAGGCTGCTCCAAGCGAGGCCTCCACCATCATTTTGCAGTAAATCCCCAATTCTTGAGCACAACAGGCTGCTCTTCCCCAGTGCTCTCTCCAGATGTGCCCTTGACAGGCAATGGAAAACTACACTGAGGTGAAGAAAGCTCATTTAGGGAGTCATGGAATGGTTTGGGTTGAAGGGATGTTAAAGCTCATCCATTCCACCCCTGCCAAGGGACACCTTCCACTGTCCCAGGCTGCTCCAAGTCCCAATGTCCAGCCTGGCCTTGGGCACTGCCAGGGATCCAGGGGCAGCCCCAGCTTCTCTGGGCACCCTGTGCCAGGGCCTGCCCACCCTCCCAGGGAACAAGTTTCTTCCACTGAATTTGCAGCAATGACTCCAGAATAAAGTAATTTTTGTTGCTGCAGGTTGGAAATCAAGGGAATTAAGTGAATTGCTTGCTAAAGCTCACCTGAGCCAAACAGTGAAGAAAAGTCAACTTTTGACAGCAGCTCCCAAAAATGAGAGTTTCCAGGATTTGGCTCAGGCAGTGAGGCAGAAAGCCCCTCCATTCCAATGGAACTTACAGAGTAGCAGTGAGGACAATTGCCATCAACACAGGCAGAGTGCACGTGGCCCTGGGACTCCAGAAAACATGGAATGTTTCAGATCTTTAGGAAAAGCAAAAAAAAGGTGGCAAAATTCCTCTCTTTTCTCATAGTGCTAAAGTGCAATTTTCCTCTCCAATTTCCTGGTCTTTCTGTGCTGAGGTTGTTTAGGGTGCAGCTCCATCTGGGTCACCTGACATTTACTGAGGGAAGCAAAAGATGTTTGATGTACAATTAATGCATCGAAATCCTCAGTTTCCAGCATTCCGGAAATGAATTATGTGTAATATTTAGAGAGCTGCAACTTAAATTCTGAGCAGCTCTTGATTTTCATACTTGACAGCACTAATGATTCATCCTTTCATCCCATTTGGCTTCCAAGCAGACACAAAAATTATGTAAGAATTAAAATGACCCATAGTATTAACTCACACACAGCAAAAGGCAGGGAAGAGATTGAAGTTCTCACAATGTGGCTCGTTCTGGAAAACAGCAACAGCTCCAGCAATAAAGTTTGTTTTAAAGTTCAGCTCTGTGAAACTTGTTCCTCATTCATTACAGAAGGGTGTTTTATGGAAGTGCTGTCACAGAACATAAAACCCAGGTATTTTTTCATGGTGTATTTATGACGCCAAGGCCAGTGTTTTACACCTCTTGCACATTCAAAGGTAATACTCCATATTTTAACTTTCCAGTTAAAATAACCTTGCAAACACTTCAAAGAAATGTACTTCTGCAGTGCTTTTACGAGTTAGCAAAAAGACAAAATAAGCAGAGAGCAGACTGCCATGAACTCCCTGTTATGGAATACATCAAGTTCTCCTTCCACAGCACCTACAGCTGTCCTAGGAATCAGGATTAGGAAGTGGAATCACACTGACATTTTCCTGCCATTTAACTGGATGACCCTGCTGCAGAATACGGACCAGGTACCCCAGGGCAGCAGTCGTCGCTTTTCTTTGTGGCACTTGGATTTGAAAGATTGATTTTTTAAGAGAGAAGATTTTTCTTCAAGCACTGCCCTGCCTCAGTATTTGAATAAACAGATGCCAGTAGAATTAACACTAATAGAAAATTAGTGATGTCACAAGAAAATTGCCAAAGCAAACAAGTTCGGAAAAAAATTGTCCCTTTTTATTCAAATCAGAAGTTTATAAATTTCAGTCTCAGTGATGCCTGGAGAAAAGGAGGCTCAGGGGGGACCTTGTGGCTCTGCACAAGTCCCTGACAGGAGGGGGCAGCCAGGGGGGGTCGGGCTGTGCTGCCAGGGAACAGGGACAGGACAAGGGGAAAGGGCCTCAAGCTGTGCCAGGGGAGGCTCAGGTGGGACCCCAGGAAAGAGTTCTCCACTCAAAAGGCTGTAAAGCACTGGGAGGGGCTGTCCAGGGCAGGGGTGGAGTCCCCATCCCTGGAAGTGTTCAAAAAACATGTGGATGTGGCATTTGAGGACTTGGTGAGTGGGGATCAGAGTGGTGCTGGTTGATGGTTGGATTTGGTCTTGAAGGTCTTTTCCAACCTCAGTGATTCTGTGATTCCACAACTGCACATTCCAAGCATGTTTTTTCCAGGATATTTCTGTTACTTAATAGCCCACCTAATCCAAAATCTATGGAAAGTCCATCCCTCTTCTGCTACAGATGATTTCTTGAATTCTGACCTTGAAAACAGAATCTACAACTCAAAGGTTTGAGTCCTCACCCACCACTCCCCAGCACTGAGCCATTTCTGAGTTAGAAAAGCCCAACCCAACTTAGCCCTGTCCCAATTAACATCACAAAAGTATCTCAGGGGAAGAGTTTCAGGCATTTGAACTGAGAGTTCTCTTTTTCATTTTATTCCAGTATTTTAAAATCAGATCCTTTTAATACCACTCCAAAAACCAAGTGGAGAGGATGTATTTATACTGATATTAATGCAAATAAATCTCATTAATTCATAACCAAAGGTGCACCCTGGGAGAGTGAGGAATGGAGAGTTTGCTAGAAATTAATTTTAGAAGAAAATATATAAAATGCTGGTTTTATATCCATAGACAAACCCTTTTACTATCATGACACCTCTTTATAAAGTACTTCCTGCAATGGCTGAATCCCTCCCACAAAGCACTTTTGAATCAAAATAAAATGAAAATAAAATTATCTGAGCTGTAACAATTCTGAGCCTTGGCAGCAGCAACTTCTGTGAGGTCCTCAAACAGTTCTCTCTCCATGCACACTTCGTATTTTCCAAGAAACCAGAGAAAAGTACTGAGAAAGAGAAAGAGAGAAAAAAAGAGAGAGAGAAAGAAAGAGAGAGAGAAAGAGAGAAAGGGGAAGAGAAAGAGAAAGAGAAAGAGAAAGAGAAAGAGAAAGAGAGAAAGAGAAAGAGAAAGAGGAAGAGAAGGAAGAGGAAGAGGAAGAGGAAGAGGAAGAGGAAGAGGAAGAGGAAGAGGAAGAGGAAGAGGAAGAGGAAGAGAAGAAAGAGGAAGAGGAAGACAGAAAGAGAAAAAGAGAATGAGAGAAAGAGAAGTCTTTTCCAGCTTTTTTACCGCAGGAATTTTCAATTAGTGAGGACATCTGAAGGTAACCATGCTTGTAAAAAGCTAAAAGAAATCCAGGGAAGAAAAAGACTCCAAAACACAAAAGGTGAACTTGGTACATGGCCCTTTAGCCTTAAGAATCCCTTAAAAAGTGCCCTACTCTGGTCTGGGCATGTTCCTTCCCTTTGAGTAGGGAAGCAAAGCAATGTGCAGCAGAACTAATGCAAGCTAATGAGTAACTGTTCCCATCTTATTTGTATTTGTCTCTACAGTCATCCCTCAATTTAATGAATAAAAAGGTGCAAAATACGAGGAGGATGTGGAACATGGTTAAAAAGAAAGGTTATTCACAGAACTCTAATTTATAAATTTCATGGGCAGTTAATCTAAGTTGGAAACGACTTTCAGAATGAAAGATTTTCTATTTACAGATGAGTGAAATGCCAACATAAACATAAAAGAAAATAGAAAAATAAATTGAAAGATCTCCACTTAAATTTTGTCAACATTTGTCCTGGCCTGCCTATCTGTGTTCTGTTTTATGGGAATAAATCTATGCCAAGTAACAAAATTTACCTTAACTATAAAATGCACACTTAAAATGCATTTGCACCTTTCTAGCAAAATTCAGCCCCCCCTACAAATCTGATATCCAGCAGTTGACTCAACACTATTCACATACCAGAAAAATTCAATTCATCTTGAAACAGTTCTTCCATTCCAATTTTCTTTCCATTAGAGACACCTGGAAGCATATCACCCTACCAAAAAAGATTCCAAATCTGAATGGAATACTCACTGAACAGAAAAAAAAATTGTTTCACTGCAGCTCCTGTACAAACACTCATGAACCTTCAAGGTTATAAGGGACAGGACAAGGGGAAAGGGCCTCAAGCTGTGCCAGGGGAGGCTCAGCTTGGACAGCAGCAGGAATTTCTCCATGGAAAGGCTGCTCAGGCCTTGGCAGGGGCTGCCCAGGGAGCTTTGCAGTGCCCATCCCTGCAGGTGTCCAAGGAAGGGCTGGCCGTGGCACTCAGTGCTCTGGGCTGGGGACAAGGTGGGCATCGGGCACAGCTGGGACTCCATGGGCTGGGAGGGATTTTCCAGCCTCAGGGGTTCCATGATTACCAAAAACCTGGAATAAACACCAGCAATAACATCTCTTTAATTGCTATTCCACACAGAATATTTAAGTTCAATGCTTGACTGTGCAGCAAATAACTTTTTTTATGTTACTGGACCCAGCAGTGGGGAGGCTTTTCCAGCTCTCCAGAAAAGGGAAACACACAAAACTCATTTTATTCCTCAGTAATCCCAGAAGTTCCAGAACTTTTTGTACTCGTTGAAAGCATTCTTTCAATTTTCCCTTAAATATAAACCTTATCTCGCTCCCACTAAAGGGTAAGCAAAAGCTGTGTTTTTATCTATCAGAAATGTTTTCCCTCCAGAATGGGATGTATAAAAAGCCTCTGTGGTTCTTTAATGCTCTGTAATGGACTCTCAATAAAAACTTGCGAATTCAAGATCCATGCTGACCACGTGCTCATTCCCCACTCCTGGCTGAGAACGACACCATGGCTTTAATTTCCTGCTCCAACTCCTGCTGCTCCTGTCAGGCCATGTGGGGCCATCCAGGGCCAGGTCCTCAGCTGTGACAAACACGTGTTCTGGCACTCCAGCCCAAATGAGCACTGGGATGCAGCTTCTTGTGCCATCCTCAAAGTGGAAGTTTAAAATATTAATGAAGGGTACACAATTTTTAAATATTACTTGACCCTAGAATGTTGAACTGTTATAAATGGTTTTTTCAGTGGTCCTTCAGGTCCTGGTGATAGGTGAGGCATTATCTCCAGAGCTTGATATCAGTGTAACACACAACAAATCCTCTGCCATCCCTCATTTCATGTGATGCTCTAGATTGAGAGAAGCCTTTTCAATCTGGCACCAATATTTAGAAGGAAACACTCAGCAGACACACAACATGCACCTGTTATCTGTGCACAGTGCTAACATTCTTCTCAGGCACCTCAAACTGAATTAAATTCTTTTCTTCGTATCTTAGCGATCACCCACGATCCAACCTGCTGCTCCACACAGTTCAACCTCAAGAGGTTGCTCAGAGTCTTGCCTGTTTAGACATGACAATCTCCAAGGATAGAGTTGCTTCAACTTGTCTTGGTCCTTTTTCCACTGTTTCATCATTCTTCTTATGGGAAAAAATAATAAATCCTTCCATGGAATTTCTTATCTAACCTGTGTCTGACCTCAGGTGGAAAGAGCCTTGGCCATTCCCTCTCTACCCTTCCTCCAGCTGGTTAAAGACTTTTTGTTCCATTCTCCTAGCTCGCTTGAAGAGGTAGATTATACTTCCCTGATGGCCACAAAACTCAAACCAAAATGGCACTGAAATATAACAGTGAGGTTGTCTAAGTGCCCCTCATATTCCAGCACCATCTCCTGATTTCCCCAGTTTTTCCTTTGAGGAGCAGTGTTCCAGTTTGGCACTGAAGAAAGGCCTGAGAATCATTTATTTAAAAAGACTTCCACATTAAAAAAATGAGGGGAAAAATCAGATAAAATGCAAGAAGGATTAAAAAAAAATCAATTAACAGGTAAACAATTCATTTACTGAAATGTCACCAAGTTTGCATGGTAGGACTTAATTCACCTGGGAACAACAGATTCCAAATTAAGGATTACACTTCCCAACAGGCTCTTGGAACACAGCCCCTGTATCCAGAGTGCAGCTGCATTTTCTTTCATATGTGCTCCATTTGACAGTTATAAATATTCCCAGACAAATACTGTTTGTCTAAATAACCACTATAACCGAAAGTCATGGATCTTCTGCTCTGCCAGTCTCACAATAATCTATTTATACCTCGTGTAGATGAGTGCCACAGTCGAAAGGGAAGGCAGGGGATGTTGTACAGCTTATCTGGAAGGTTAAGTCTGAAGGGATTAAGCATGAAAAGGACTGGGATGCTCATGGACGTGGCTTTGAGGCTTTGCTGCTCAAGTGCTGCTCCTTGCTGTGCCCTGGCAAGGCAGGTCAGGCAGCACAGCGAGAGGGGCAGGCTCACTCTCAGTGCCAGGATCTACTGGTGGGGTAGAGAGGAGCTGCCAAATAAAAGTATAAATTCCCTGTCCTCATCCATCCTGCCCAGAGCAACCCAGGAGTCCTGCAAAGAACACTTCCCAGATCCAACACACAAAAGCAATTTGCAGGACCAGGAGACAATGTGCAGGTTTGAGGCTGCTCGTGGTGAATGAGCTGTCACTGCATCCTCCTTTAACGACACAACTCTGCTTAAAATCACTCTTCTCATCACTGTCACTGCAGAGCAGAGCTCAGACAAAGCCTGACCCCTTCAGGCCTTGGAAATCCACATCCAACAATCCCATAGGAATGACCTACCCTGTTGCCATACAATTCCTCATGTGAACAAAGGGGATGATGCTCCATTCATTTTCCAACACCTTTAATTTTCAGCTAAATACAGGAAGGCCCATAAAGGATCACCAAAGGAGCCTGAAGTCAAGGTAATAAAATGATGGATTGATCTTACTGCATGTCAATAGTAACTGACATTCCATCCATCTCCTTGGAATTCAACAGCAGGGTAAGAAGTTTCTGTTTTCTTCTGTGTTTAAACAGCTCTGCTAATTGGCTAAGGGATTAAAATGAAAAAATATCTTTCCCCACAATCATAGAAACCCATTTCCCCCAAAAACATTATTTGTGGATGCAAACAACAAGTGTTAAAACTTTTCTAGAAGATGAAAAGACCAGCAGAAGCCCAAAAAGACATGATGTAGTTTAAAAAAAAAATAAAAAAAATAAAAAAGAAGGGAAATTAGTAGCTCGAAAGAAAACTTGGGATTTTAATTCAAATGTGCAAAAAAAGGGGAAATTATTCTTGTATCAATATAACCTGACAGCCCAGGGAAATTCCCAACCATTCCAGGGAGTCACAAGCCACACTGCCATGGATGTTCCCTTGATATCAGAGATCCATTCTTTAAACCTGCTGAAATCTGAGTCAGAAAATGGATACAGTGGATACAGAAATCCTTGCCCATGTCTTTATATCCCATACAGAACTTTGCAGTTTCCCTACAAGTTTCAGAAGAACAGCAAAGGTTGTGTCTTCACACAGCCCCTTTATTCTGATCCACTGCTGCTGTGCAGCTGCAATTCCTTTCAGCCAGCGGCCACTTTGCAGCAAACCCAAGAATTTTCCANCCCCTTTTAGCCTCCCCTATCCCCCCTAGGACCCTCCCAGTCCCCCTTAAAGTGACTTTAAGCTGTGTTTTCCCAGGCCTTGCTGGAGAGAAAAGTTTCTTCCCCTGGTTTATTCCAGATCTAAGGGAAATTCTCCTGTCTGTGTTTCTCTGGCTCTGTCGTGTTTAAATCAGTGTTTAAAAGGGCCAGGAAGGAACTGATCAAGAAATGAAACTATGGATGTGTTGTAAACAAAGAAGTAAAACCAGGGAAAAAATAGCTGATTTTTTTTATTCCTCAACTCTACAAAGCAACAAGAAAGAACCATCCCAGAGGTGTGGCAGATGTCAGTAACTCTTTCACCTACAAATAAGTCATGTGATAAAACATATTCCTAAATGTTCCTGCTGTGCAAGAGCTCTCAGTTCACAGTGACATCTTGGGCTCTGGTGAAGCACACACCCAGAGAGAAGCACTGCTCTGAAATAGAGCATCAATTCCTTGAGAGATGATCTATTAAAAAACCCTCTCTGATTTGATGACCTGAGCTACTGACTCACAAAAATAAGGGAATTATCTACCTCAGAAGAGCACCTGAAAAATAGTGAATTAAGGATATAAAAGCTTTCTGCTGCCAGCTCAGATCCAGCTCAGGATCAGCAGTGGTGACAATGACCTGAACCACGCCCTCCTTCAGTGCTAATTAGCAGTGCTCGACTCCTCCTTCACTCTGAGCCTGCAGTTCACACCAAGAAACCAGGAATCATGGATCACTTGCTCAGATCCCACTGTTTCATTTCCAATCTATCATATCCTTGTTTGTGCTGTGGTTCTCTGGGCTACCTTTATTCCCAGGCACTTTTACAGACTGGAGAGCTCAACTACAAAACTGCCCTAAAAAATAACTCGAGGGTAGCTGAGTTTCCTCAAGTCCCCAAAAATCTGTTCCTGCATGCTCCAGTGGCCATCACATTGAGCCTCTGCCAAAACACATGAGCAGGGATCAGTCCCTGAGAGCAGCACATTTGAATGGACACTAAAACATTTCCTACAGGTTTGATTTTGCTATCCTTGCTCAGAAATGAGTAAAGGAGTAAAGTCAGGCTGCTCCTGAGCATGACATGGAGCAGAACAAAACTGTGTGTCTCGTTTGCCACATCAGTTATGGCAGATTCGATTCTGTGCCCAGCCCAAACCCAGAGAGATTTGCTCTGAAATCCACTGGGACAGGAACCAGACAAATTGGCATTGGGACCTTCCATGTGCCATAAATCCTGCTCTGAATCATGGTATTTATTTCTTAAGTGAAGTAATCAGCAAACAAAAAGAGGAGCAGAGTCATTTCAGGCCGAGTAACTGCTCAGCAGTTATTTCATGTTGGATTCTGTTGTCTAAGCTTCTGATTCCACAGGGATATGTTGTCACTGGATCTATTAAACTTATAATCATGCACAGCATGCAGAAGATCTTTATATGTTATTTATAATTGCCCAGATAAAATACTCCTCCTTCTCCAACATCAAGCCTTGACAGGATATTTATACCAGTAATTGTATTTCCAATGCATCTCACAGCAGTTACTATTTTATCAGTACTATTTTTAGGATAGACAGTTGGATGCCTGCTAAATACTCTCATTTTAAATTAATTTCTCCAAAGGTTGCATTCTCCCACTGCAGCCCATATTCTCCTTTGCCAGAATGGGGCAATATCTTAGATTTCTCAAAGCAAAGAGTATCAATTTTTGTCCTGCTTACTGCAGTAGCTCTGAGGGGAATAACTAGAAGGTGCTCCATGCTTTGTCCATCTTTAAGGCTGGATGTAGGTACAGTCCTGAACTTCACCTAACACAGACTCAAGCAAAAAGCTGGTAAAAAACCCCAAAAGCTTCATTTGCCACATCATTTCCTATTTCTGCACCTCCAGGGTTAGTCATACTCTTAGAGAATATCTGCATCACCACACAGATTTTTCCTGCCTTTTATGCATTTCTTTATATGGCCCAAAGTCATGAAAATCCCTCTGGAAATGAAATTTCCCTTCTGATCAGGAGGGGGGCATTTCTGAGCCTGATGTCTCTCAATGTGCCACACATTGTTGTCAGTCACTTTTGGAAATCTCTTCAACAGACAATGACAGGGAAAAGAAAGCAGGGAAATAAAAAAAAAAAAAGCAAACCAAAAATGAATCAAAAATCCTTCTTGTATTAAATTCATCATCTCCAGGGGAAAACAGCACTGCACAAAAGCTCTCTGTGCATATGGCATCATCAATAGCAGCTGCAGGGACTGTTTGGATGGGATATTGGGAAGGAATTGTTCCCTGGGAGGGTGGGCAGGCCCTGGCACAGGGTGCCCAGAGAAGCTGGGGCTGCCCCTGGATCCCTGGCAGTGCCCAAGGCCAGGCTGGACATTGGGGCTTGGAGCAGCCTGGGACAGTGGAAGGTGTCCCTGCCCATGGCATGGGGTGGAACAAAATGGGCTTTAGGGTCCCTTCCAACCCAAACCATTCCAGAATTCTATGACACAGAGTCCTGGCTAACACACCTGCATTTTATAACAACATGGTCCTTTATTATCCTGCAAATTCCTGCAGTGTGAGGATTTACATTGATATGGTCTGTGCTACTATACACAGAAGCTCCTATTTATTAAAGTGTTTGGGTTTTTTCCCTGAAGTACAATCTTAGGGATAAATCTGATGATTAGACTTGTCCATTTGAACTCCACCACTGTGGCCTGGTGCAAGGTCCTGACAAGAGCAAGGTATAAACATGGATGGGTGTTCCTGAGAGAGTCCATTATTATTTATTATGTTATTATGCATCCTCAGTTTAAGAGAGAACATCGATAAAGCAACTGTTTTATTTTTAACCAGGAGTCTTTTGATAGAAAACTTTTGGATTGCAACAGCTTTGAATGGAAACCTGTGACATTCCACAGAACAGATCCCAGCCTCAAATGGGGGAAGGGGAAAGGGAATGGGGAAGGGGAAGGGGAAGGGGAGGGGGAAATTCCCAGACTCACCCAGGTGAACTCTGGTAGCAATGAATCACTTTCCATGGTAATGCAAAAGCAGCTCCAAGTCACAGCAAGTCACAAATTCATCAAGGTTGGAAGAGACCTCCAGGATCGAGTCCAGCCATACCCCCAGCACCACCAAGCCCTAAACCATATCCCCAGGGGCCACCTCCTGATGCCTCTTGATCGCTTCCAGAAACAGTGACTCCACCACTGAACTGGGAAATTTGTTCCAGGGCCTGACCATGCCATCAGGAGATTTTTTCCTAGTACCTAAGCAGAAACTCCCTGGCACAACCTAAGGCCATTTCCTCTAGTCCTTTGGCTTGAGACATGGCAGAAGAGACTGACCTCCACCTCACTACAAGTAATTTCAAAAGAAAATCCACAACAGATTTGGGGGCTGGTCAGGGGTAGAAGCAGAAGTAGAAATAGTTCAAGAAAAGCAGCTCATGCAGGATTCTTCCATTATCCAAGTCTTTCTGAATGCCCATTGGACCAAGGGACTGTTAATAATAAACAAACAACACCACCTTTTTGTGGATTACTCTGAAATGCTGGCTGCTCTGTTGTTTTGAAACCTTCCCCTTTCAATCCTTTTCAGTTCTTGTCTTGCAGTTCCTTGGCATGCAGAGAGCCACATGGAAAGGGAATGATCTGAGCTGAGGTTCAGTAGCTGAAGTGCTGCTCTCAGTCCCTCAGAGGTCACCATCGAATTAAGAACATGTTGGAAGGTTTGAAGGGGAAAAGAGATGGAGGTTTTTCTGCTTCCTTTATGCCACTGCTTTCCTAAGGATGTTTTACAGCCCTGAGTTGTTTCCAAGTTACCCAGATCTTTGTGATTCTCAAATGGCAAGCAAGTCTTTAAGAAAAGCAGTATTAAAACAATCTCATACATGCACAGAGGCTTAATATAGACACTCCTCCTGCAGCAAGCCCAGAGATGATGTGCATGTCATTAAAGATGCTTGCACAGGGCTCTCACCTCCTCCCTATTCTCCACTGAGTGACCCTTGCCTTGAAACACTGTCCCAACCTTCCAGACACTGAACACTTCCAAAGGTTTGCACTGGAGTGACACATCCAGAAATATTTATAGATCCTCAATGCAAATAACCATTTCCTGATCTGAAATATCCTGGGAAACAAAAGATTCAGTGCTGGCTTTTGAAGAGTATTTTTAAAAAGTGAATGTCACTTCTCCACTCTCTGAGCCCCAGGAATAACCTGTGGCTGGAGTCAGACTTCATTTTTAATGTCTCTGGAAAGGGAGTTCCCTCCAGGTTGGAATCCAGGCAGCATTGCTGGGAAAGGCTCCCCTCGAGGAGAGGCAAGGGGCAGGAGGCTGCCAGGGAGGCCCTGCAGTCTCCCCACTCAGCTTTTTCCAGTATAGAACCCTGGAGAGCCTGCTCTGCCCCCAGAGCTCAGGCAGGAGGGGGAGTAGAGCCCTCCTCAGGTCCCCTCCCCACCATCCTCACTCCCACCCTGAGTCTGTAACCACCCCAACACCCATCCTCCAAGCTGGAAAGATGACAAATCCTGTGCTGGGAAGGTCTTCCTTAAAACTGCTCTCTGCAGAGCCCCTGCAACTTCCAGCTCTAACAACGGGAGCTGAGCAATGCTGGTTGCACAGGAGGAGCAAATGAAAGCCCCAAATGAAGATTGAAGCAATGCTGACACCATGTACAACGCAGGAGAGGAGAATATGCAGTAGTGGCTTCTGCAGTGCCTGTGGCCAATTTTCCTTTGCACTGAAGACACATGGCTTTGTCAGCAGCAATGAAATTGGATCTTGTTTACCAGTGTGAGCAGATCATAGCACTTTATTATCATAGCAAACCGAGATAAATCCCAACATCCCGGAGTGTAGCTGAGACTTTGAGGCAAAGTGACAACCATGTCCTCATTGTCACAACATTACAGCACAATTAAAAGTACAGATATCATAATTAAGAACTTCCATGTGAGAAGGCTCTTAGAAAAAAAATATTCTCAAACGCTTGCAACAGGCACAAACCACACGTGTCACAGCACCTCAATCCTAATGAACAATTCTGTTTTTAATTCTCTGATCTCCAGCCATTGGCACAAAACCTTGGGAGTTTGGCACAGCTGTTATTTAAGATTTTATATCCTTTATCATATCACATTTGCTGCTCTTAGATTTAGCAACAACAAAACGAGCACAGAGTTGCCAGGCTTGCCAATTGCATTCGGAAGATCTGAGATCAGCGTTTTTAAAAGCCATCTTCACTGTAAAAATAAATATATTAGGCACAACAGAGTTACATGGCCACTGACACTATTTATTTATAGCTCTTTTGGGTAAACAAATATGCAAAGAAAGCTCATAGGTGAATTTTTTGGCCACATTTCTCTGCAGCAAGGGGTAAGTGACACAGATGAGAACACCTGGGTGTTATCTATCAAACCTCTATTTACATACCAATATTTTTGGTTTAGAGAATCTTTAGGAGGTTTTTTATATCCTATGTATAATTTCATTTTATTTGCAACAATGCACTGTAATAAAGCACTTTTGTTAGAAATCGGGGATTTATTCCTATTTATTGTATCAAAATTGCATTTGCTTCTTTCAAAAATACCCATTTTATGTCATGGTGTGAGCTAAACTGCTTTAATGAAACTTACAGGTTTCTTTTTGTTTGAATCTGAGCTAATACCATAAAATATTAAAGGAATATTGAATTATGTATTTATAGGTAAACAAATCCTTAAAGCAGGACCAGCTGCGGTGAAACCCCAGACACACCCACCGAGTTTCCCAGGTGTAGCTTAGCAAAGCACATTAAATAAAACTGCTCAAGTGGAAGGATTGATCAATAAAGTCTGTTCTCACCCCTGTAAAGCCAGGGGGGAAATGCCAGCACAGGATGCAGAGCAGGGATTCCAGTGTGTGAAACAGCCACAGGGAAGTCCAAGGCTGAAGGGAGGCAGGAGAAGGTGCAGCCACTGATGAAAAGCTGCAGCATCAGGAATTTGTTGAAGTGTTAAAAGGGAATTTTAACCAAGTGCTTTTCACACAGGTTTGCTTCACACCCCTGGTCATGCAGAGAGGATCAGCTGTTGTTTAACAGTCAAGAAATACAAAAGTGTAACAGGAACTCACTATTTATGAGCAGTCTTTAAATGAAATAACATAGCTGGGGGCTGCTGTTCAGCACAAGCTTTCAAGTGTAGGACAAGATGAATGAAAAAATCTTGCTCAGTTCAGATGAGTCCTAAATTTAACAATGGATACAAGTAAAGCTCAAACTGCTCCAATTTTCCTTCAGCTGTGGTACCATCAGAATCTCTGGTGTATCCACTTAACCTTTGTTAAACAGCACTGAATTTACAGCTCTCATAAAAATTTAGATTAAATCCAAAAAGTATTTAGATGGAAATGGAAAAAAGGGAGAACTGAGAGCCACAATCTCCTTTATTGTGAACATCCACCACATGCACACTGCCCTGGAAGGAAAGAAGCTCAAAGGTAGGGCAGAAAGGAGCAAAAGGGGTGGAAAATGCAACATTACCTCAAACAAATAATGAGCAGCATCACTGATAACACCAGAATCTCTCTCATTTTTTGGTGCCCTTAAACTTCATCTTTTTCATCCTCTTTCAACTACTTTGTACTTGTTACTAAAGCAACATAATCACCTTGGCACTCAAATTCCATCTTAAGGTTGGAAATACCATTTGGCTGAGCAATCCCAGGGAAAGGAGGCAGAGAAATACTCCTCTGAAGGCTCAATGCATTCCTCAGAGCAGTCACTGGAAAGCCATAAAGCCCTAAGTCTGGGTACTTTCCTCTTTCTTCCTCAGCTGAGAATTCAAGAACATTTCCCACATTTTAAATGCTATCAGGACCTGCCTGCTTTGCAGGTGGGAATATAAATGGGGTGGTTAATGCTCATCCTGTGGCTCCAGTGAGAGGAGGAATATGGAATATGCAGCAGGCAGGCAAGAGCTGGCTCTGAATCATCCTGTGAGCCCCACATGGCACCAATGGGGCAGAGAGAATTCCCCACTCTGCAGTTTCTCAGCTCAGGGGCACAGCCACACCACCTGCTTTTGGTTTGCTGGAGGGCAAAGAGAAACTGGGACCTTCCCAAGATCCACGTGACCTCCCCAACCTGTGTGACCATCACACATCCATGGAT
This sequence comes from Drymodes brunneopygia, assembly GCA_013400955.1. NCBI lineage: Eukaryota > Metazoa > Chordata > Aves > Passeriformes > Petroicidae > Drymodes > Drymodes brunneopygia. The sequence continues at coordinate 43,679 of VZTZ01008474.1, read as the reverse complement.
GAGTAAGACTTAGATGGATTTTAACTATTCCAGACTCCCATTTGAAGTGGTTTGTTTTGAACAGATCTCCCTAGTTACCCACAGGAGTGAGGACAAACTGCAATGGTGCTCTGCAGACAAAATTTCTATTTCAAAGCACAAGGAAAGATAACTTGACCCAGATAACAAAGGTAAACAGATCCCAAACAGGCCCACTGTGCCATAGCTCTCCAACTTAGAATAGGACAGATCCTGTAATAATTACCCTTGCCACAACTATCAATAACTTCTGAGGAGGAGTGAGTGGACTTATGGGCCCTCCCCACGTAAGAAACCATGAATGTCACACACCCTTACACAAGAGGTACCACCTGTGACTGCTGCTTGACATCAGAATAAAGCACATTTCACACAGGTCTCCAGTTTCCCCATTTCTGCTGTTCAGCTCCATTTGGGGACCTGCTACTTTTCCACACTCCCTGTCCTTGTGCTGGTAACAAAGCAGGAATTTCAGCTTTTAACTCCAACAATGGTATTGTCTAAGACTCAAACCCAGGGCTGCAATGATCAAAAACCCTTCCATTTGTATCACTTCCACCCGTGATCTTTTTCCTTACATCAGTTCAGAGTTTGTTCCATTTCTGAGTGTCACACACTCTTCTGTGCAGAATAAATAAACCCCTGCTCTCTGCCCTCTGTCTGATACTCACATCCCCTGCAAAGGCATCTTCTACCCTTGTATTTCAGTCACCTGTGGCCTTCTGGGCCACATCTCAGCAAAGCAGGAAAATGTACTTTCCTCAGAGCATTTCTGGAATTGCATCTTCCCATCACTTCAAAGCTAGGAAAGGGGTTTTTTTGGCAGAAAGACATTTTTCTTTAATTACCAAATTCTTTAATGCTGGAAAGAGTCCTACAAAACTTCACATCCTACAGCACTCAAAGCTGAGTGTTTTTCAAGCTCAACATTTGTTTCCCCTCTGTCATTAAGACCTCTTCATCCTCATCTTTTGGTATCCCCCAGGACACAAAGGCTATTGATGGGACCAGCTGAGGAATCAGCCAGTGAAGATAACTGATGGAAACTTGAATTATGAGAGCATTTTGCTTCCTCTCTCTGTTTCAAACCAGCCTTGTTTGACACATGCTGGTGGACAGGGCTGGCACTGAAGCAAACCTGTGACTACACAACCCTCCCACTGTCACAAATTGCGCCTGAGTTATGCATTGACACGTCCTGATCAGTGTTCTTGAGCCTAATCTAAATCCCTCTCAGTGAACTGAGAGCAGAATTTTACACTTGATGTGCTCAGCTTTGCTGCCAGGTCCCTCCCACTTAGACTTGCATACAAATTTTGCCTTCTCCCTCAGAGTCAAACAAACACACACCAAAGCCAAGGCAAAATATTCCAAACCTGGTTCCTCTTCACTCCCTCTTGCAACTCCCATCCCAAAGCCTTCTCCCAGGGTGTTGGGGAAGCCCCACTGCACCATTTAGGGCTGGGTTTATCCCTTGGGGAGTGCAGGCAATCCCTGCACATGGACACAACTCCACAACTGCACTGCCCTTTGAACTCTGACAGCAAAATACTAAACCCATCCCCACAGAGCCAAACCTCCCTGAAAACAGCTGTTGTTTCACCCCCAAGAATCAAAAAGGTTGGTCAAGACTTCCAAGATCATCCAGTGCAACCTTTGAGCCAGGGGTTGATGCTCTGAGTTGGGCAAAGATGGTGATCAGGGCTTAGAAAAACTATTCCATATACTCAGTGAGAATGAGCAAAGGCCAATTCCAATCTTAAATCCTATTTTCACTCCCATGCCTACTGAATGGAATCAGGAGTAATGTAACCACATATGCAGGATTTAATGGTAAGGTTTTGTGGTGTACAAAAAGAATAAGAGAGACAGAGCAAAAAAAACCCAAACTTTCCTGTGCTCTGCAGGGAAGCCAGGCCCCTTTTGGCTTGTGGAGTGCAGCATCCAACTCCAACAGCCAGAATTAAGGAACACCACATTTCTCGAGGAGTAGATAAAATTTTGTATGTATGAACTCAATACCTAAAAAATGATGGCACTTTTGGACCAATACCCATTTCTTTGTTGTTAAATGATTTTCCAATACAACCTGTATCTGTATTAACTGATATGGGAATAAAAGCCCTAAAATCCCATTGACTTTCCAATCATTAAACAAAGCCCCCCAAACAACCCAGGAAGATGTACATGATTTTTAATTATCTAATACATGTATATATCCTAAATATAGACAGATAATCCATTTTTATGCTTCATCCTAAACCTCCTGTAATAACTGCATTCCAGCTCAGGTAATTTAATTTCATATTCTTTCAAGAGCACACTACAGCAGTCCTATTTAAAAAATAATAATTCTTTTGAAGAACTTGTTAGAGAGGCTGATGAAGTTCAGAGGAATTCTTCGCCCAGGTGGGATTTCTTAGGAAGTTTTTAGAAAGCAAATCAATAAGTGTTTACAGATTGCAAATCCAATCACACTCCTGGCTGTCCCCAGAGGAAGCTGTGGAATTGTCATTTCAGTGAGGGGATCTTGGCAGAATTAGTTCTCTGTCCTGGAAAATTGCTAAAGGACAGGGGACAGCAGTCTGGAGCAAAGGCACTCGCAATCAATAGAACAATACCTGTGTTATTTTTCCTGGCAGGTTTTTACCCTAGTTCTGATCTCAATCATAAAAAAGGGTAAAACTTCCTTTATGCTTCAGTATTTCATAGAATCATCTGAGCAAGGTTGGATTTGGGGAGGGGATATTGATACACATGATTTGATTGGAAGAGCTTTGCTTGTAGTTCATTAAATCAAATCCAACTTTCGAGGTCCAATATTATCTGAAGCCTCTTGGACTTACTTTTTCTCCCCCTTCCCACACTACCTCCATCTCCTGCCTTACTTCTACTGGAACACTGGTTCAAGAAGTCCCAACTCATTAGGAATTACAGAATTCCAGCCAGGTCTCTCCTGTGGATGCAGAGGACATTCAGGAAACTCTGAAGGATTCCTGAAGAATAATGCAAACCTCCTACTTCCTTCCTTCATGTACAAAACTCCCTTCCACAGAGAAATCTGCGCAACCAAAAATCACCCCCAGCAATGTCCTCTAGGACTAAAACCTTGCCCGCACTCACAGGAAAAGCTCTCAGGAGAACAACTACTACTCAGTGTTAACTTCATTGTAATAGCAATGAGCCACTTCATGAAAATGGAAATGACAATTTCATGATGACAATGCAAATAAACGTGAGGATATTTACTTTTCAATCCAATCTTGTACCGAGAGTAATGAAAAATACTTTTTGTGGTCTCAGTTCAGCATTTTGTTTCATACAGCTTGTTTCAAACAATTTCTACACTGAACAGCACCCTAGGAATTGCCTGACCTGAGAAAGACAAATTCAGAGGTAAATTGCAGAAAGTGCTCTGTTTACTCAGAATTTCCTTTACAGAACTTTATATCTCACCATCGAAAATAACAACAGAAATAAAATAATTATATATTATCAACTGCTTGACCAAACTACAGCAAGAACCCCAGTCAAGCTGTAATCAAGTTAACAGGAAGTAGAGTGACTGGAAGAACTTTGGGAATGAGGAGAAATAAGTGAAATCTGGCTTTTTCTAGCAGAGACCACAGCCCAATGCGATTGCAGACAGATGCCCGTTACCTTACGTGGAATAAATTCAGTTTATCATCACGTACACATTTTACTTTTCACAAATAGACTCTCTGAGACAGCTTTTCTCTGGAGAGCGAAGGGCTCTGCTCTCAGGCAGAGTTTCACCAGCATGGAGCCACAATTCCTGACAAAGGGCCAGTTCAGAAATACTTTTTAAGCTGCTCCAAAATTCACTCTCAGAACTCAGGTGAGTTAGGCAGCAACTGCCCAAGACATTACTTATTTCCTGAAGGAGGACTCCTGGAGCCTCCCAAGGGCAGCCCCTGCAGACACACACTTGAGGACTGGAGTCACTGAACATCATCCTTCCTCTGTGGAATTATTTGCTGATGGCCATAGGATGGGGGAAAAGAGAGCACTGCTCCCTGGGAGAGCTGCTCACCAAAAAGATGAATTTGGGAAATATTGTGAAAGTATGGCCACTGTGAAATCCAGTTCCTTCCTCAGCTCCCTGAGATAACCCCCTTTGTGCAAAGTCCATCAGGGAAAGAGCCACTCCCCATATCTCAGAAAGGTCTCCTCTGTTCTCACTCAATTACCATGAAAATTTTACCACAGGACTGATGCACAGATTTTTTTCCCCTCTAGATCTTAAAAAAAACTTGTCATATGCTCATAATAAGTTAACTGCTAGAAAACATCTGTTAGGTTAGGAGGTAAAATAGTGATAAAAAAGCCCTGAGGATGACTTTGGAAGATATTTTCCTGAGGAAATTATGGAAATCCTCCTGATCTGAGGAGAAATGGAAATTAGCAAAACTCCATATTTCTGACAGCCCCAAAATCTCCTGTTGCTTTGTAAAACCCGCTCCAAACTCAAGGCAGTCCTGCTCTGTGCTGCCCTTTATTTAATCTCTCAGCCCACCTTCACAATAAGCTTTAAAGTTTGGCTCTGAGAGCCCAATTTTGAGCCAGGCTGAGATTTGCAGGAGTTGAATGGAAGGCACCAACGTGGATCTCTGTGTCCCCACGTTCAGCAGAAATCCTTCTGAAGCCACAGGGCCAATAAAAATGGAGTTAATTATAGCAGCTTTACCATGAATATGTAGGTTATGCAACTCAGAAGAACTCAATAACCATTTTAATGGGGGTCATCACTATTCAGAGAGACATTGGAGAGAATGCTCTATGTGACTTAATTGTTTAAATAAAAAAGGTTTCAGCAATTTGCAAAGCTGATTTTTATGTTTTCTATAGAACAATATGTCTTTGCTACCATGAAACACAGGGGACAACAGAAAACCACAGGCAGGAAGAGGAAGGCTCCTGCCATCACCTCCAAGCTCCTGCTGTGCACTGGGCATTTAAGCTGAAATGGCCTCTTTTCCCAAAGAGAATTTATTAGAATTAATCAATAGGCAGCTGGGGATCAAATCTTCAAAACCAGGCAGCACCCAGCAGCTCTCACCACGACCTGAATGTCCACTTCAGCAGATGTTCAAGCAACTGGAACAATTTTGGAAATGGAGATTGACCCCTTTTGCAGAAAAAAGACGAAATGTTTTGTATAAGCATAATTTTTGTTCTCCCCCTACCATTATACTCTGGAGAAAGAACACTCATGGTTCCTGGGCACTAAAAATAGGTTAATAGAACTTCAAACAGATCAGATTCCTTGCCTGGTGTTGTTTCAAATCCCCAGTGCTCGTGAGGGCCCATATTTTACATTCAGAATTGCAAGAGACATTGTTTCATTGAGATGTTCTTCTATCCCCACTCTCAAAGCACAGACTTTGAAGAAAAATGGAAATTTGGGAGATAAGTTTTCCAACCTCATGAGAACCTGACTGTGACAAAAAAAAAAAAAAAAAAAGCCCCAAACCCAAAACACCAACCCAGCACTCCATAAGTGCACAGGTGCTCAGGAAAGTCATCACAAAGCTCAGCTGAAACCTCCAAATATTAGGACCACTCTGGAATGATGATGCACGTGGCAGCAGAGGGGCAGGTTGACAGAAGGAGGGGACAAAGGGCCTGAGAAGGGAGATGGCACAGATTGCTCCCAAAGAGCAAAGCCTAAGAGGCTCAGATTGGGCTGTAAACTGAGAATATGTATTTATAAGGGTAATAACAAACCACAAACCTCCAAATCTGTCAGTCTCTCAGAAACACAAACTAACACAGAGATAATCAATAAGGGAAAACCCATAAGTAATGAATTTAATCTACAGGTGGTATTTTAGCAGCATACAGTAAAAAAGGCATGATCCACAGCCTGATCAAAATGGGCCAGAAAATTATGACAGAAAACCCTCTGGAGCCGGGCTGGGAGAGCTGGGAATGTTCAGCCTGGAGAAGAGAAGGGTGTGTGGAGACCTCACAGCTCCTTCCAGGGTCTGAAGGGATACAGAGAAGCTGGAGAGGGACCCTGCAACAGGAACTGGAGGGACAGGACAAGAAGGAATGGCTTCCCAGTGCCAGAGGGCAGGGATAGATGGGATATTGGGAAGGAATTGTTCCCTGGGAGGGTGGGCAGGCCCTGGCACAGGGTGCCCAGAGAAGCTGGGGCTGCCCCTGGATCCCTGGCAGTGCCCAAGGCCAGGCTGGACACTGGGGCTTGGAGCAGCCTGGGACAGTGGAAGGTGTCCCTGCCCATGGCAGGGGTGGAATGCGATGATCTTTAAGGTCCTTCCAACCCAAACCATCCTGGGATTCTGGGATTCTCTGAAAACCTCTCATATATTTAAGAAATAGAAACTAAATTAAATTATTTAAAGTAAAAATTTAAAATTCCATAGAAATTTTTTCATGCTATGGGAAACGAATTCTTTTCCCAGTACATTTGGCACAAAGATCTCTGGGAAAGCTGGAAAAAACCTGTTCCAAAGTTTGAGGTTTAAGCTTCTAAAATGTATCTGCTTCCAACAGTAGTTTACGTCCAATTTGCTGTCTATACTCCACTTATTTATTTAAAACTTTGTAATAAAAAATGGCACCAGGGAGGCTCAAATTTGCAGTGTTCAGCAGTTACCTGGTCAAAAGTGCTCGGTCTGAGTGTTAAATTAGAACCACCAATTTATATTAATTAAAACAATCCCCAAGGTGTAAAACCTGCCCTATTTAGGGGAAAGGCAGCAAAGTCCTACTGAATTTTTAATTATCAGACATTGCTGTAATTGGTTCACCCAGCCTGATTATGGCTTTGGGGACAGAGACTGGCACCTCCATGGACCCAAGGTCACTGGCTGGAATTTGGGAAGCAATTCCTTAATGTGGGAAGGAAGGGGGCTGGACGGCAGGTTAGAGAACAGGGGACCAGAACTGGGATTTTGAGAGGAAAAATTATCCTGTCTTCTTCCCAGATGCACTTCCACGTCCAACCCTGATGTTTGACACTTCTTCAGTGATTCATAAAGGATTCATGCTTGGAAAGGAGGGAAAATGAAGCAATTTTGAGTCCTCTGGAAGGTTCTCAGCTCCACTTGTTCCAGACAAAGAAATGTGTGGTGCTAATGTTTGATTGACTACCAAGAATGTTCCCTGACACATTACTCCACTTATTTCATGGCTATTTTGATTCAAGTACTAAAAGCTCTGCGAAGCTGAAAAAAAAAATCAAAATTTAAACCCTGTAAAATTTTGCAGCTCAGGTCTTGAGGGAAGGACAAAAGCTTTGGGCATTCAATAATTGAAGCTCCATAAGCAACAGCAGCTCACAGGGTTTCAGAGCAGAGCTTCTGACAGGCATTTCATGGAATTGCAGATGCTTCACCAGGCACAAGGAGGATTGGTTAAGTTCCCAATGCATTTTTTAAAAAGAGAATTAGAGCTATCCATTTCAGGTCATTACTCATAGAAGACAAGGAGACTTACAGCTTCTCTAGTAGGTGGTTACTGAAGAGCTCTCTCTTCCTCCTGGGAACACACTCCTATTATTCCCCTCTCTCAAATTTAATTCTTCATAACTGAAAAATAAACCTGGTAATCAACATACATTTCTGGCCTGCCCAGTGCATCTTTGCAATATTATTTTATCTCATTTGAACAACCAGGAAATCCAGTTTGCATGGGCTTGAAATCTGCTCCCTTTTCCTTCTGCCTAAGAGAATCCCAGAACTGTTTGTTCATAGGGGTGTTTATTTTAAGAATGTCTCGTGTAAAAAGGGGAGAAACATCCAAAACATCTAGCTACAGTTTTGCTCTGAAGTCACCCTGGCAGCTGGCAGCATTTAACACATCTGAATGTCATCACTCTGCTTTGCCATGGAATATGGAATAGGGGTGAGCAGGAACGCTGTGTTCTGAGGTGTGGATCTCCAGCTTTCACCCCTGCCCAAAGGACAACGTGGTAATGTCAATGAATCCTACACTGCACCCCAAAATACTTTAACCTGTGTTGCAGAGTCACTGAAGGACTACATAAAGAGAAGGCTTCTCCCACTCTTTGCAGAGGCAAAGCTGAGTAATCTATGAAAAGTAGCTCCCTTCCCTTCCTGGGAAGATTTAGGCTGGATTTTAGGGAAAGTTTCTTCCCCTGAGGGTGTTGGGGCACTAAACAGGCACCCCAGGGAATGGGCACAGCCCCAAGGCTGCCAGAGCTCCAGGATGGCACTCTCAGACACAGCACTGAGGTTCAGCTCATCCTGTGAGGAGAAAGGAGTTGAACTTGATAATTCCTATGTGTCCCTTTCAACTTGGGATATTCTGATTCCAAGAATCTCAGCAGGAAAACTAGGGGGGGTGACTCACAGCAGAGTCACCAACAGGACAATTCAGGTACAAAGGTCCATCTGTTGTAGGAGAAGTCACAGTTTGAAGAAAACAAAAACCCAGCATGACACAGCTATTATAGACCTGCTCAATTAATGCCTTGTCATTAAAATAATAACTATGTCACAGTAGACAAGCTGCTAGGAATAAACAATAACAGGTGTATCCCTTGAAAAATGGCCTGTCAAGAAGGGAACTGAATATTTTGAAGAGTTATTTGTGAAAAAAGCACGTGTATGATGTTAACCATGCACATTACAATGTGACACAGCCCTGAAATACAATAACCCAGCAGATTCCCAGTACCTTATAATGCCCTGGTGCTCCTCCATCTGTTGTTTAAAGAATCCATGGTTTCCTTCCCCCCTTGGAAATCCCAGTCTGCTCCTTATTTTTCCTTAGTCATGCCAGTTTACTCCCCAGAACAGCGCTCCCAACTAAAGGATCTCAAATGCATCCATACAAAATACTTCTCTTTTTTTGTTTAGAAAAGTGATGTTCTTGCTGGACTGTGAAGTTTGTGTCTTTGTTTACATTAATTATAATTCAGTTCAACCAAAACTAATTATCTAAGCACATCTGTCCAGGCATCCATCCTCCAAAATGCTTGAATATAAATTTCAAATTTGAAAACTTAGGCTATCCCAGAGCACTGCAACCTTGCTCATGCAGGTCACATTGGTTAAATGGAAAGAAAAAATTGCCTTGTTTGCTTTTGTATTGAAACTTTCTAAAGAAACCATTCAGGTAAATAATAATAATGAAATTAATACAGCAAACAAAAATCCCCTCCCAAATCTAAAGGCAAGACATGAAAACGGCCAAGGATTTGAAGGCTACAAATACAGCATCCCCTAAAAAATTGGATTTTGGCAGGAAGTTTCTCTAGGGAGAAAGGGCAAAGCCAATTCTCAATGCAACACAATTATTTTCATTATGTATTAGAGAACACATAGGAATATTTAGGAATGCCACCTATCCCAAGTTTGGATTGTGAATGCCATTCCAAACCCTTGGATACCAGGAGAAATCTGGCACAGTTGCAGGATGTCATTTCATCTCCACTGCCTGCTCACTGAAAAATTTATGTGCCCATTACAACCTTTGATGATTATAACGATGTAATTTACTTGGTCTAAAGTGGAGTGTCAGAATATACCTTGTCTTGATGACAGCAATAAAGAAATAAATAAAAAAAATCACTCCATGGCAAAAAAAGTGATTAAAATTGGTATGAAATTCCCATTACTGCTGGACTTCTGATAAAAATCATGACCTTGGCAATCAGCACATCGAGGGAAGTATTAACAGGGCCTCTGGTAAAAGGAAATCAGCCACAAAGTCAACAAGAAATAATCAAGAACTGAAGATTGGATTACACTCACATATTATCCCCATGACAGTAGCACATGACTTGGCCTGGACTTGCTAAGAACTGGGCTTTAAATGAGTTTGTCAGGGCCCGTTTCACATTTGGGATTCTGCTGGCGACACGTTTGCTTTTGGAGGTTATTCAGGGTGTTCCAAGGCTGCTGCAAAAACCTCGGGGCTACAGGGCATTGCCTGGGCACACCTTTCCCTTCTCTCTGACCTCGGCTGTTGCTCTTTTCCATGGAAAATTAACTTGGTTTGGTTCTTGTCCCAGTGTAAAAATGAAAATTCAACATTTCTGAAGCCGCCTCTGAAGACATAAAGTATATTAAATACATGCAGATCTCACAGCAGTGACTCCACAACAAAAACAAGTGGCATTTTTACAGTTTTTGTTTTCCTATCCCTATTTTCCCTATTCCTACCACAATACCTTCCTCTGAAAATCAATTCAATCCTTCTACTTCCTCATTTTAAGATAAATTGATTGTACACAGAAAAGGTTACTTATTCCAATAAAAAGCAAACTCTGGGCCTATTTCCTCATGGAGCAGAACCTGGGAGATCAAGTCACTGAAGATTCCCATGACAGGAACTCTCTCCCCAAAGCTTTGTGTATTTGTGACAGTCCCTGTACCTCTCTCGGTCACAGGTTCCAGACAAAAGGAAAAACAGTGAAACAGAGACAGTAAATTACTGCAAAACCCCTTTGAGCTCTCAGCTATAATGCAAACATTGCATAGGAAAGTGCCTTCTTGGCCTGAATCTTTCTGCCTTCACAATTTAAAGCCCTACACAACTACACAGATACCACAACAAAGCCACAATTCCAGTGTAAACACAAAGGCAGCAATCCCCAAAACAGCTCTGAGAAGCTCTTTCACCTGTTTCTGTAAACTCATTATCTAAGTACATATACACAGGCATCCCTCCTCAGAAATGGTTGGATCTAAATCTCAAATTTGAAAACTTAGGCTATCCCAGCCAGGAGAGCACTGCAGCCTTGCTCGTGCAGGTAACATTTGCTAAATGGAAAGCAAAGAAAAGAAGTGCCCTGTTTGCTTTTGCATTGAAACTTTCTAAAGAAACCAATTAGGTTAATAATAACGGTAATAATAATAATAATAACAACAACAACAACAACTAAAACAACAAAGAAAACCCACCCAAAAAAATAAAGGCAAGACATGAAAACAGCCAAGGATTTGAAGGCCACAAATACAGTATTCCCTAGGAAAACTGAACTTTGGCAGTTAAATTTGTAGTTGAGCTGGGGATCGAGTGCATTTTGTCTAATCTTAGTTCAAGCACTTCTTAAAGTCAGGAATCACAGACTGAGAAACAGCAACATCAACACTGCAGTTTTGATTATCTCCACGCGTCTCATTTAAGAATATTTTGTGTCCATCTGCTGAGAAGTTGAGTTGATAACTTGGGCCCACTTGTCAGACTTCCACACCCGCATCCAGCTTGTCTCTAACACTGGGGAAGAAATTATCCATGGACACCAAAGGACTGCAGGGAAGCAGTCAATCATTTAATCTTTGGATGCTTAAGACACAAGGACTTTTCTGCCTGTTTTCTGTAGTCATAGGATGGGTGGGAATGGCTTCAAACCCAAGGAGAGCAGGGTTAGATTAGGAAGGAATTGTTCCCTGGGAGGGTGCCCAGAGAAGCTGGGGCTGCCCCTGGATCCCTGGCAGTGCCCAAGGCCAGGTTGGACATTGGGGCTTGGAGCAGCCTGGGACAGTGGAAGGTGTCCCTGCCCATGGCAGGGGTGGCACTGGATGGGCTTTGGGGTCCCTTCCCGCACAAATCATTCTGGGATTCTGTATTTCCAGATCCCACCCTAGAGGCAGGCACATTTCTATGTCTCCCAGACTGCTCCCAACTTCAATGCCCTCAAGAAGGTCAGAGCTGCCTCAAACCCTGCAGGGAATCCAGCACATTTCTCATCCTAGTGAGGGACTCTGGCCTCTGTGCTCTGGTCCTGATGAAGTCCTAAACCTTTACAAGTCAGGTGGTGTTCAGTCAAAGGCTGGACTCAATGACATTTGAGGTTCAATGGTTCTATGATTATGAGCAACAGGAAATTCCAGACAGAAATCAAAATACCCCAGAAGCGACTTAAGATCCGTGAAGTGTGAGTGACTGCAGTGCCTGTGTGCTGGAGGTGCCCCCCTCTGCAGGGTTTGGGGTGGGGTGGTGGCAAGCAGGGCAGCAGAGAGCCTGAGCCTCAGGCTGTGTCTGAGCCCAAGCTGCTCAGCAAGAAACAAAGCCCATGGGGTGCACCCTCTGTTCTTTTGGCCTTTCCTTTCTCCCCAAACATAAGGGCCAAAGAGATTCAGGCTGATGCTCTCAAAGCCAGGGGTTTGTCTGAGATCTAGGAACACAATGTTCCCATGGATAAATAAAGAGGCACTAGGATTTCACTCCTTATCCAGTCAGACATGGCATCTTGGAGAAGACTTAAAGGCTTTTCAAACCAACAGCCACTTCCGAGCAATCCTTGCTGCACTGCCACAGAACCCTGTACACGGGTGTTCTTATCCAGAATTCCCTTTAATGGATAACTGTTCTCTGGAAAGCAGTGAATGTCTGCCAGGACAAGCACTTCTCCATAAAAGCTCATTTTTCATATTCCAGCTCCACGCTGGCTGACCTGAACACTCAGAGCCTCCACTGATGCACGTGTGAAGCATTTGGTAACACCCCTTGTTAAAATCTTCCCCCGCAGGAAACAGCTCCTCTCTCCTCGGCAAGAAGGCAAGAGACCCCCAAGGACACAACAGGATTTACACCATTATTGCACAGAGTGAGAAGAGCTATTTCTTCTGTTGACACTCTGCTTTCACTGAAATAGAGAAAAAAACCCCTTCCTGCTTAAGGGACTTCCTTTAAACTGGAATTTGAACCATCTGATACATCAGGAGAGGTCTGCAGTACGCATATGTCTTCTTTTGAAAATTAAATTATATTGAATGTAGTTTTTTTTCTAAAGTAAACAGAGTTGGTAACAGAGGTGTGATGTGGGTGCGAAAATGAGAAACTGGTCCAAGAATATGTTCTGGGACAGAGATGTCAATCAGGATTGCTCTAAGACCTTCACCAGCAGCCTTTTAACCTGTCAGCCCTGGAGAGAAAGAACTGTACTTAATAAAAAAGTTTGAAAATTCTCTATTTTCTTCTACATAAAACAACAAGTTCAAATTTCACATTTTGTCAAGAACAGATATTAGACCCACAAGCAACAGAGAAGAATCCAAACCAATGCACAAGGCTCTTATGTCATGTCTGAAAGATCATATAAAGCTATCAGAAAGATTAATTCATCCACCAGTAAACAGATTTAACCTTTAAAGTATAAGCAATCCTGTGTTTTCTATGCAATGTCAAACAATGGAGTGTCATTCTGAATCTAAAAGCTTAAATGAGATGAATGAGATTTTCTAAATGAGTGACTCTCCTGTTGTTCAGGAGAGGCAATCTGCTGTGTAAGCTCCAGGTGCCATTCAGGTGTGTGTCAAACTGCCAAGCCCAGCCTGGCATTTGGGATAAACCCCTGGAAGGTGGGAGCACTCCTGCCCAGACACATGGCTGGAGTGAACATTCCTGAAGGCAAATTCCACATCGGATAAACCCCTTCCCATGGACTGCAGCCAACAGACAGAAATAGTAATCTGAAATTTTCATCAACATAGCTCAATCCTCAGGTTACCTCATCCTATTTAAGCTTGTGCTCCCATAGAGAAATTGCAGGGGCATGTCTATCCCAAAAGTGCTCTCATTTCTGACAGGGAACCTGCTAAAAGTAATAAGAATGCATTTGCTGCTGAGATGGGGAACAGGCATTAGGGGATTTTGGGCCTGCTCCTGCTGAGACAGATCCCATGGCAACATTTAGCACAGTGCCAGGAGTTAGAAAGGCCATACCAGAGCAGGCTGGAGGGCTCATGGAATACCCTGAGTTAGAAGGGACCCACAGAGATCATGGCTCCAGCTCCTGTCCCTGCCCAGACACCCCAACAATCCCACCCTGGGCATCCCTGGCAGCTCTGTCCAAACCCTCCTGGAGCTCTGGCAGCCTCGGGGCCGTGCCCATTCCCTGGGGAGCCTGGGCAGTGCCCAGCACCCTCTGGGGGAAGAACCTTGCCCTGATACCCAGCCTAAACCCTCCTGGCACAGCTCCAGCCCTTCCCTGGGTCCTGTCCCTGTCACAGGGAGCAGAGTTTGGAGCTGCCCCTCAGGAGGAGCTGCAGACCATGATCAGCTCTGCCCTGAGACTCCTCTGCTCCAGCTGAACAAGCAAAGTAACCTCAGCCCTCCCAGAACCAGGCAGGCCAGTCATGTCAAAAGCACAAGCCAAGGCAGTGGAACAAGGAAAGAAAAAACCCACATATCCTTGAACCTTTCTCCCTGTCCACCGTTTCCAGACCAGGCCTTTATCAAGGCGTGTTCAGTTCAGATGCTCGGTAACTTGCAGTGGGCTTCTCCTCTAAAATCACATCCCTTTAGTGTGTGTGAACTTGCAATATCCCCTGAAATTGTCCCAATGGAGTGAAAACTCCCCTCTCTTGTTTGCATTGAGCCCTGGCTCCTGCAAGCTTCAGCTGAGGTCCTTAAAGCAGCAGTGAACAGCTGATTCCTCTTTACTCTCCACACAGCACATTTTTAATGTGTTGGCTCATCTTGACTGGACATTTTCATGGAATCACCTACTGCAAGTTCAAATACCTGCTCCCAAATGGCAACAATCAGATCAGAGATGAAGCCAAAATTACTTCTCCCTCCTTCATCTTTTGCCAATTACACTGAATTTCACCTGGCATTTTAGCAGCAATCCCTCTCATGAGGTCCTCTGCAGATCTTCCTTGTCAGCTCTCAACTTCTGAACCCCCAAAGCCACTTACTGGCATCACTAAATATCCTAATGTACCCACAGTAAGCCTGTTTTTCAGGATATACTGAACAACAGAGATCCTGATGGGCTCCTCACTCCAGTGAAGAGCTCCTTCCCTCATGAGGACTGATCCAAGGCTTTTAACCTGCCCTTCCTACTTTCTAATCCATTCTTTGTCCATGGAAAGATTTATTTGCTAAAGTTCTGGGTAACCTCTTTAAAACACACTGGTGAGGATCTGAGGCAAAAAACTCCTGATGCAGAATCCTTCTCCAAAATCCCCATCCATCGCCTGTTGCCAAAAAGCCACTTCAACCAAGAGGATCCACCCAAAGGCAGTGGCTTGAACGGGTACAAATACACCAGATGTGTGTCATTAGAAGGGCTGGACAAGCTGTATCATTGTGCCCTGCAACAGCAACAAAATGAATGCCCTCGAGTCTCTGACAGTCTCCCAGGGTGAGACTTTTGTACAAAAATCCTCCTTTTAACTTCTATCAGAGGTGGTTATTGTTTCCTCGGGAAGTTTGCCAGTGGATACCACAGAATCTCTTGATTATGTCTGAAGGACCCCACATCCAGCTGGAAGCTGACAGGTCCAGAATCCCAGAAACACAGAATTGACACTGTTCAGTCCAAGGGCAGGTTGGTGCTGACGGATTGCTTTTGGAAAAAAATATTTATTAATAGTGACAGCAACAGACTGAATTAGAAAAAAATGCCATGTAAGACAACCTACAGCATTTCAAGGCCTATAAGGCACCTAAAAGAAATTTTATCCCTAGGCTGGTTTGAGCAACTTCAGGGAGACTTGTAAATGATCCTAAGATACACACATCTAGTTCACATTTTTCTGGCAAAATACCCAAATAAATCAAAGGCCATCAGATTTCCCTCTCCTTGTCATACAAATAAATCACAAGCATCAGGATTATTTTATAAAATTAATTAATAAATGTGTTAAAATAATTAATGTGCAAATATTTGTATTAAATTTATTGATATATTTGTATGTTGTCTTTCTGATTACAGCAGACCACAATTGCTTTTATGTTCCGCATAATGAACACTGTCAAAAGAAATTTCTTCATGCAAGCCAGTCACAAAGAGCACTAAAACCTTCACTGAATACACAGCCAGTATCTTTCCAGAATAGATTTTTTTGTGATAAATATTACCACAATTATGTTTCAAAAAGAAAAAAAAATATTTAAATCTTCCTTTCTAAAGCAAGAGTATTATTGCAAGATAACAGCAACAATTGCTCTTGACAATTTAGATATCATACAGGAGACTGTGAGACTTCCAGAGCTATCAGCCTCTAATCATGTCTCATGCAGTCTGAATGTGTAATCCACTATTTAAAGACCACAACTGCTTAAATAGAAGCAGGATTTTGAATATTCCCTCCTTCTACTGATTATTACACGTATGCAAAGGCACACATTGCCAAACCAATTCATTCACACGTGGATTTTTTCAGCTCAGGAAGACCTCGTTTCCTGAACAACCTGAGAACCACCTATGGACTTGAACTAAAAATGCAAGGACTGAGTTATTGTGAGTCAGACAAAAACTGACCACTGCAGGCTGGATAACAGTTGATCATTTTCCACTGTCTCAAAGAGAAAACAATCCTCAGGTGTCTGAGGGCTGGAATCCCTCTCTGGTTTTATAACACCACGTTCTCTGGTTACGCCTGACTCGTTCTGTGTGACAGAGCAATTTTCCTAAAGGGAAGGTTAAACGAGGTTATTCTGCCTGACCTTGGACAAGGGATGGAGGGACAGGACAGAGTGAAAGACTTCCCACTGCCAGAGGGCAGGGACAGATGGGATATTGGGAAGGAATTGTTCCCTGGGAGGGTGAGGAGGCCCTGGCACAGGGTGCCCAGAGAAGCTGGGGCTGCCCCTGGATCCCTGGCAGTGCCCAAGGCCAGGCTGGACATTGGGGCTTGGAGCAGCCTGGGACAGTGGAAGGGGTCCCTGCCCACGGCAGGAATGAGACATCCCTCAAGATCCCTTCCAACCCATTCCATGGTTCTGTGAAAAGAAAAATGACCAAAAGATATTCCCCTGTGCTGCAGTGAGTTCAGTGAATGTTCTCTTTCTAAATGAAGCCCATGAGATGTGATTTACATCTCATGCCAGCACTTTGCTGCTCCCCTGACTTTGGGCAGCACTGAGCACCTGCTCCCTCCCCACCCCTTCCCTTTTCTGAACCATGCTTTTATTACATTCTTCTATTGTCCAAGACAGCCATAACTGGAGTTCACTAAATAAATATGCTTGAGAAATTTATACAGGGTTTGAAAGTTTAATGCAACTGCCAAAAAATTTTGGAGTGCTGGGAGAATTAATCTTACTACTCATTACAATTATTGATTCCAATCAAGCTTCCAGATATCAGCATAGGTGCCACTGCTAAGAAATAAAAAGTTTCCAGGAAATCTCTACGTAAATCTGAAGTGACTGCCAGCTTTGGGGAAGGGAAAAAAAGCTAAGGAAGAGGTGTGTAATCTACATGCCAGTAAATGCTGGACTAATAACTTATCAGCCACTACTTGAGGAGCTTTCTCCAACACTGCTTTAATAACCAGCTCAAGATGAGACTTCATCCCTCAAATCTGCAAAAGGGCCAATATTCATAAGAGCATTTTCTCTTTCAACACTCCATGAATTCAATTAGGGATGAAAAGCAAAAAGGCACTTCCACGCACAAAGGTTGGGGTTTGTTCTTTTATTTTTTAATTAGAAGCTGAATCTAGCTGAAGGTAAAAGCTGAGCAGCCATGAGATCATTCTATACTAAATAAATAGAAAGAATAACTTTGCTGCTGCGTCTGCCCTCAAGAACAAGTGGAGGCTTTTCTTTGGAGTGACTGTGAGTTTTGGAAACCATTTACCACATTTGTTTGAGTACACCTGAGAGAAAAAGAGCATTTGTGAAGGGATGAAAAATAATGGCACAAGTTTTTTGTTTCCTACATCTTCTACTCCAATCCACCCCTAGGACTGGAGTGCAAACCACAGCTAATGCTGCTGGAACACCACAATCCAGCCTGCATTTGAAAGAGTTTGGTACAGCATGAGAAACACGTTTTATTTATACGATTGAAAACTGATTTTTGTGTGTGTGTGGTATAAATTATATAAGGCTACACTGGAAAACACTTGGGAAAAGAATTATACTAAGAGTTTGCTGCAAAGCTGAGTTTCTGAAGTATCATTTTTACTTGTAATGGTTGCAATAAATAAGAGTAGTACTGAAAATAGCCCCATGTGAAAGGCCATTCTAGATCACCTGTGAGGTAACAATTTCTTTAATTGGTTGGGATGGCTCATATTATAATAGAATAAATACTTTAAAACTTTCCTGTTTCTGAGCGTTTTGCTTCCAATTTAAATTTATAAGAGAACAACACCTGCAATGCTAAATAGAAAAACATCAATAACTTGTCAGAATTCCTTGATGTTTCCCATTTTGCACAAATACAGCCTGGATGTAGTTTAATCCTAGTTAGGCCTTACAAAATTAAGTTAAATGTAAGCTATAAATAATGACCAGCCTGTTCAGTTTGAATTTTCTGGTTTTTTGTGTCATCATTTGACTTTGTAAATGAGGGTGATTTTGGGACATGCTCTTAAACAGCGACATAAAAAGTAGCCTAAAACTTCCTGTCCAGGTTGATTGTAAACCTGTTGTCTCCACAAAAATTAAGGAATTTACTGCCTAGGTAACACCTAACCTAGCAGAGGAATCTATCAGGCAACAGGATCAACCTGTGGAATTTTATGTGCAAGTTTTCATCAGCTGATGACGCTGGGAAGGTTTTGCTGCTCCACTCCTGCCACAAATGAGAGTTTACTCCTGACAGATTGTCTGACTACCCCTTGTAACTGAAAGCACAGGTACAACCCTAAAAACCTCCCAGCAATTTTATTCTCTATTAACCTCACCAGGCCCATGGGACCCACCTTGGCAGAGGGAGTATCAACTAGGAGAGAATCTGCTAAAAGATAAAATATAATATTAAAAAACAACCAACCAAACAAAAAAAACCCAGAAATAAACTATTTTAAGGTTGCCTTTTGTATGTATTCAGAGATCTTACTGAGAATCACCAGCACAAAAGTTAATTAACCAGGCTGGCTGACAAAGGAAACAGATGTGAGTACAGTAATCTTATGCACTGGAATTAATTACATCAAGTTTTGGGTGGTGACACAAATAAAGGTCAGGTTGTAGTACTGAGATGATCAAGAACACAAATTGCAAATCCATTGCAACATTTAATAACCCCCATTCCCCACAGGGCAGGAAGCCTTTCATGCAGCCCTGTGATGAGCAAATACTTAAATGTCACACCTGGAAAATTACCCAACCTACACCTCCCACATCAGATGCTTCCCATTTAAAACCTAACAAGAGCAGCTCTGTTTCTGATGCAAGTAAGACAATTCACTCTCTCTTTCTAATTGCCACTAATTGCCAGCTACAATTTTATCCACCACAATTTCAACCCTGAAAAGCATGCTTTCCATCAGCTGCAAACAGATAACAAAAGGCTGGAAGAGATATCCCCAGCAAACCCCAGTTAAGAATGTTTTATCCAGCCCCACAGTGGCATTTCTTGAATTCTATGGAGTTGGGATTTAAAAGCATCAAGTAATGTGATAACTGATCTCATCTTCAAGCTACTTTTGAAAACTTCATTTTTACTCTCCATTTCCATTCTGTATTTATCTGATTTCAGCCTCTTACAAGGATCTTGTCCTGCTCCTGTTACTCTAGTGTGCCTCCAGTGTTCAAGCATTTCATTCCATCTCTGCACCTCTAAATGGTCAGGTAAGGTCAGTTCCTTGGAAATTTTTATTCCCAGGACATTTGATCACCAGAACCAACATAAAATTAAAAATTAGGTAAACTTACTAAACTCAAGCAAATTAACACCTCTGGTTCCACGAGTAACTTTTAATAAAGATACATATTAGAGACAAACTACAAAGTTGGATATCAGGAGAAACTTTTTTCTGGACAGGGTAGTCAGGAATTGGAAGGGGGACATTGGTGGAGTCCCCATCCCTGGGGGTCTCCAAGGAAGGCCTGGCAGTGGCACTCAGTGCTCTGGGCTGGGGACAAGGTGGGGAGTGGGCACAGGTTACCTGCCATGGTCTGGGAGGGCATTTCCAGCCTCAGGGATGGTGGAATTCTGGGTTTGTTTTCTTTATTATTAAAAATGTGTATTCCCTGCACCTAACAGCTAACCCAAAAATGAAATTTAAAAAAGCCCCTCACCTTTCAGCCCTGGGTGGTGTGGCTTCCAATAAAACCTCCAGCTGACTGCGCTGTATCCCTTGCTCTCCTCTGGGCACTTTTCTTCCACAGCTCCCCCAGCCTTGCTTGTCAGCTGGACCTTATTCCACGGCTGTGCAGAGGCACCCGGGGCATCATCCCAGAGCAGCTGCCTTGTCCTCCCCCTGCACTCGCTCAGCAGGCTCCTGGTGGTGCTGCAGGCAGTGAGAAGCCCATGCTCTGTGGGACAGAAAGCCAGGGTAAGAGAGGAGACAGCTCAGACCCGAAATGTGACACAGCTGGGAGGGTTGGGATAGAACAGCTGCACTGCAGAGAATGATCCCAAGGAAAGTGCCTTCCAAAGCAGTTGTGGCTGTTAATATCAAAGAAAGAACTTGGCCCTTTCCTTCCCCAGATTCTTTCCAGGTATTTTGGACTGGCAGTAAACAGCTACAAAAATCCCAGAGTGGTTTGGGTTCGAACAAATCCCCTAAACCACCCCCAGAACGGTTTAGGTTGGAAGGGACCTTAAAGATCATCTTGTTCCAAACCCCTCCTGCAATATTTCCTAGAGAAAGAGTCCTGCTCAGTGCACTGTTCCTCAGATGGGAAAAAGCCCCTAAACTCTTACTACTCTTCATTAATTACAGCTTAAAACCTTATGTGCCTTCAGCAAACCCCAAGTGATCTTAAACAGAGGTTCAAGAGCATTCACCAGAATGCAGAAAACACAACAGGAATGTTTCTTGTTCTCATCAGAACAAGGGGGCATTTTAAATAAAGACCATTTTGTGAAGAGATTGCAAAAATTCTAACAAAAATATAAAGTGCAATTCTTATTTGTCAAATGAAAATGCAATAAGATATGAAAATTGAGAGTTTAAATTTCTTCAAAACATCAGAAAAGGTTGCATTCCACAACAGTAATAGGTTCCAGAAAAAACAAAGTGAAGCCCACTGGAATGAGTTTTTAATATCCAATTAATGGGCAGATGTTGATTTGCACAGAGCCACATCATCAGCCTGGGGAGCTGCAGCAGGCACAGGAGTCTCGAGCTGAGCAGCAGAGCTGGAGCTGCTACACCAACAAAGGTGGAAGCAGAGGATGATCTAAACCTTCTAGTCTTCAAATCACTTTTTCTTAATTTAAAAAAAAAAAAAAAAAAAAAAAAACACAAAACCATTAGAAACACTTTTCACAGAGAAGTAAGATACAGCTTTGATCCAAATTGTGAGAAAGATATCTGTGCAATGCCATGGCTGAAAGCCTTGGGAACACAACCTGTAGGATGAGTTTGGCTGGCAAGGAAGCAGGGCAGAACAGTGGAGTTCCTTTAACCACACAGGAAATCATGGCTGGAACAAATCTCCATCTTCCAAAGTAGAGCCACAAATACTCTAAAACTCCTATAAACATTCTGGAGTTATTCAGAAATAAGGTCTTTAATTCTTTGTCACAGGAATGGTTGTGTAGAGATGGTTGTGTAAGGAGCTGGTGTTGAAGAGTAATACTCCCCTTGGATGTGAAGGAACTTGGAGCCATAGGTCACATGTTTCAAATTATAATGGTCTTGAAATTCAGCAACACTTCAGGACAAAGCTAATCCTGCTCCTAAGCAGGAAATGCTCCTTCTGGTTTTCAGCAGCTCAATCCAGAACTTTTCTAAAGCTTCTGAAACAAAGTTACCCACAAAAAGAACATGTAAGAAGTGAAGGTGTTGGTAACGCCAGTGCTGGAGTTACTGAGGCAGAATTAATTCACCTGTAATGCACAGATTTATCAGGAAACCATCTGGAATTACTCCTTTGCTCCACAAGGCTCAACACCAAAGGGGGAAGAATAAAGTAAATGGTACAGCCAGAACTTCTGAATGCTTGGATTCCTAACTTTGGAAAAGAATTCTTTGATTACAGCCTTTGTACAGAATGCACACGTATACACACAGCCATGGATCACCCCGGTGTCAAAGGCTGTGCAGCTCAAAGAGAAAGATTCCTCCACCAAACAAAGGCTGGCTCACCAAGACTCACTTTCTATCACAAATATTCCCCACTCTCCTTGTCTGGTGACAAAGAGAAAGCAGCACCAATTGCACAGAAGCTGCTCTCAGACAAGTGACATTTAGCCCAGTGTTCCTCCCGTCGCTGGCAGTCTTCCCCCGCTCCAGTGTGCTCACATTAATCAAGAATTTAGAGGTGAGCAAGAGCTCCTCAGAATATGTCAAGGACTGGGGGAGAAAAGCAGCACTAGGGAGGAAAATCCATTAGAAAAATGAAAAACAAGATCAAGCCAACCATGAATCTCACATTGCAGGACTACCAAGTTGCCTTACGAAATTGCATGTAAGGAGAAAAATAAATGAAAGAGGTGAAATTAGGAGAAGCAGAGACCTACCCAGTACTGAAGCACCTGAAAATCTCCTGGAATTCAAATAACATATGAAAAAAATGGAGAAATTTAATTATATTTCTAGGCGTTTTCTCTATTAAAATTCATATGTGAACATACTTTTCCTCTGTTTTCCAGGGAAGTGTGTGTGTGTACCTAATGTGTGTGGGAAGAGAGAGGCTCTAATATTAAGGCATTTGTTCCAAAAACTCTTCTTCCCTGTTTCCACCCACCAGACTTCCCTGTTTGTTCCATCTTTCCCTCTCCTTCAAGGTTTTCCCTCAAGGATTTGGGTTCAACAAGGAAGCGGTCAAGAAAGTCTTTGAATACTCACTGCAGAGCAAGAAATTTGGGCAGGACATAAAAGGTTAAGCAGCCTACAAAGTGCAAAGGTTCAAAAGTCTCAGGTGCTCAACTAAATCCAGAGGTGTGATCTTAATTAAACCATCAAATTTCTTTATGACTCAGAATCAAAGTACAGCGTGTCCCATCCTCTCCTATTTCCATCAAATACATGTCCAGGACATAAAGGGCTCCAGTTAATTAAGAAGGATTGCTGAAATTATGTAAAGTATCTGAAAAAACTCAGAGGTAGGGTCATTCATCTTAAAAGGGAGAATAAAAAATTAACAAAATCACTTCGCAGCACTCAAGGGGGAAAAAAATTGAATTATGCCCATCCTTAACTTAAAATACTTTGCACTTAAAACTTTGCAGACTGGGGTTCCCAAGTGGGAAATACATGTGCTTTGGACCCCAGTAAATACAGCATAGAATGTTTCAGTGCGTGCCTGTTCATTAACATTTATGAACATATTAATTAGAGCAATTCTTAACTGTGCTCACAGTACAAAAGCACTACATACATTTAAAATCAACTGAAACCACATTAAAACTCTCAAATTTAAGGGTGGGAGTTGCCAAGGTTCAAAGAGCAGGGGATCATAACAGCTGGCTAAAAGTATAATAATAATAAATAAACCAGTCCAAATATCAGAAGTTATTTTTCCTATACAAAGTTGACTGTATTAACGAGGGTGTTTCCTATGAGAAGGCATACAATAATTTGAGTCATTTTAAAGTAAAAGGTTAATGGATATAAATTACAAAAAACAACCCTTCGCTGCTAGAGACAAATCATCTCATTAGGCCTGGTGACATTCCAGGATTCAGCTGTAACAGAGCTGCACCAATCAGTGCTTCAGAATTGATCAGTGCCTCTAATTGATTTGTTTTCTCAGCCATTATCAACTGTAAGAAGGAACAAAAGTTTCTCAATGCCCATGAAGAAACCTCATTTCAGAAGGAGCCCAGGGATGTTTTCAGACCAGGGGAACAGAGCCTTATGAAGAGATTTCCTGAGATCAGAACGAGCCATTGCTGTCCTGCTCAGAAATGAGATGTGAACATGACCAGGAGCAGACCCTGGTGATGGGATCCAAATCCAAATAAAGAGTGGCAGCTACATGGGAAGAAAACCTCAGCAGGAGCAGTTTTCTGACTCAGTTCCTACATTTCCTCCTTGTTCTCCTCTCCAAGGCTGTGTTCTGGCAAGAACTCTCCCTCCCAGAGTGCTCCTGGCATCTCATCACTGATACATCTGCTTCAAGCCAAGGCTTTCTTCATCTTACTGTAAAGATCTTCATTAGCAGAAAAATGCCAAATGATCTGTTTGTCCTCAGAGGTGGCCAACCTCCATACTTGATTTCTTGATTATAACAACTCCAGATTCCAGGTTCTCTCTACCATCATCTGTTCTTTCTTTACTGCACCACAGACATCTAACTCGCCCCCAAACCCAGAAAAATGAATACATCTATTTGATTAATGCTTGACTTACAGCACCAGCCAGTGCAACTACACAAATACTTTCTTTTTATAACTAAATATAGCAGTAACTATATTTTCAGTAGCCACAGCTAAAACAGTTTGCTTGGATTGGTTTATTTTTAAATAATCTGGTTTATAATTGCCAAAATGGAGATGATGTTGAGCTGAGGGTTGCAGCAGCTGAAATTAGACAGATGCATTACAATCTTTCTCCCATTTTAGCTCCAAGCTAGACCTCAGTTTTGTAACTAAAGCTGTGATCTACTCCCTGGAAGCAGAATCCTGTTCACACACATAGGAATTGTCTTCCTAATTTTCACATTTCTTAAAAGAACTTCTACTGGCAAAAATTTCATTAGGAGACTTCTTGAATTCCTCAGAGCACATCATACATTATGAAACTCTGTATGTGAGGAAATGGTTCAGTTCTGGCCCCAGCAGAAATTTGAAAGCCAGGGCTATACTTTAAGCTTTGCAAAATATATGTGATTGCCCTGGGTCTGGTTAAAGGGATCTGTCACAGACTTGTCCTTCACAGAATCCCAGAATATTTGGGCTGGAAGGGACCTTAAAGCCCATCCCATTCCACCCCTGCCATGGGCAGGGACACCTTCCACTGTCCCAGGCTGCTCCAAGCCCTGTCCAGCCTGGCCTTGGGCACTGCCAGGGATCCAGGGGCAGCCCCAGCTTCTCTGGGCACCCTGTGCCAGGGCCTGCCCACCCTCCCAGGGAAGAGTAGAAAATGCAATTCCATAATCAGGGTCATCATGGTATTTAAACGTTTAATGGCAATGGTTTTGCTCTGGACTGGTGCTGTGCAATTTAGAAATAACCAATTCCAGTCAGCCTATGAAGTTATTTAAGGCAGGGGCAAAGGATTTTCAGGTGCACCTGGTTTCCAACACCTTCTACACCTGAACTTATGCTGGTATTTTAATTTAAATCCATTGGCATCATCTGTTTTATGATTAGAAATTTCAGACTTTTCCTTGAAGAATATTGAACCGAACTAAAAACTTTGAGATACAGATGAGGCAGGCTGAGTCACAACTCATTTTACAGACAAGTCCAGAGCTGTGCAGCCACATACCCTGAAGTGGCATGACCAGCTCACTTCTCCTCATGCCCCTCAACAGAATTAAGAGCTGCACCTCAGACACCCCAGCAATTTTCTGCTGCACAAACAGCAATAAATGACAGCATTTCCGAAGAGCAGACACAGAGCCATGGGATGGCCTCTGTACATAAATATAGATACGCTTGGTTTGCTCTGTGACTGAACACCTGAAAAGCAGCAAGACAAGGAAAAATTAAGTTTTCAAGAACAGCATGAAATGCAGCACAAGTATATTCAGTATTTCCTCTGTTAAATGTACTGTGTTCCACACAGAACATAAAACACCAAAGTTATGCAAGCTAAAGTTTATAAAGGAAATCTCCAAGTTGGACTTCACAATTTTTATTGCATTCTACTCAAACCTTTAACATTCTGAGTATGTTGCCTACTTCTGATTTTTATCCAGATAAAGAGTTTAACCTGGAGCCAGGATTCCATAAAGAAATAAAGTAAAGTAAAATAAAATAAAATAAAATAAAATAAAATAAAATAAAATAAAATAAAATAGGTTTCAAAACACAAACAAACCTGAAAATACATAACCTCTTGCAAGCTCACATAAAACTTTCCATTATACCTTTTCTTATTGGAACTTTTCATCCAAGCTGCAATGAATCAAAATAAATACTGGAATTTCCTGCAGACAGACCCCCAACCCACCTCGTTCTGAGCTAAGTTTGAAGGGTTTAAGTTTAGCTGTCAGTGCTCTGAAGTAAACAAAGTATTAAAGATTAAGAAATCTCCTCCTATGGTTGTGGGGTTTAGTCAGCTCATAAACACTTTATAAAGTCAGCTGGGTGCAAAGGCACAGAGAGTTTGTCTCTAAAGTGATATTTAACATGAATTTTACTGGAAGCAATCATCAAAATTAAGTTTATTGAAATCTCCATTAATCATGGGTGCAAACCTAGGCTTTCTCAATACTTCTGACTGTACCAGCAATTAATATCTTCTATATTGAGTCTATTCAGGTTGAGAGAATCTAAAAATATCCTGGTGCTAAGAGTGCTGATTTCTCTGTCTGCTGCACAGGCAGCTTTTCTGCTCCTCGTCTGCAGGGAATCCTGTGCCTGGTGCCTCTACATCCCATATTCACAGAGAGACTTCAAATAATGTTCTGGCATTTCTCCAGCATTAACTCTGACACAGTCAGTACAGCAGGGAAATGCCAGATTTCACCGAGCTGCAGAGGGGGTGGGGTTGGCAGTGCTTTGCTGACGACCCTCCCTCTCCCTGCTTTTATTGCAAATAATTTTCATGCACATTTTCCTAACCAAATTTGATTTTGTCAACATATCCAGTGTGTTTGCAATACAGGTATTGTTGCTGGAAATGTCAGTGCTCTAAATGTGATTCCTGATATAGCCTCTCATAGGATATCGAGAAATAGCCAAGTAAATTTATTCTTTCCACCTAAATGTCAGTTTAGGTGTAAAAAACCATAAATATCATGACAAGAAGAGGTATGTGCACTGTGTAGCTAATGTGATGACTTAGATGAGAAACAAAATTAAATCTGCTTTGTGTGAGAACACTGAACCCTACAGTGGAGGATGTCAACAGCCCCTCTGTAAAAGGAAATGTATATTACAGATATAAATAATTTTACAAGGCCCTTTTTATTGTAATCATAAAACCTCAAAAACATGATGGAATCAAAGCCATATTAGAGTTTAAAATACCATAAACCAGAAGCTATTATATCCCTGGCATACAGGATAATTTAAAGGAAGTCATAATCACTAAATCAAAATTTATCTTGCATCAGTAATAGGAGAAATGTGTTTTTATCATCAACTCCCGATCCAAGATCCTTCACAAAAGTCAACAATGCCTCCATTTATGAAAAATATTGGAGGAAAGTTGGGATGGTGGCATGGATAAATAACTGGTTATGGAGGTGGAGACTGAAGGTAGGATGGAGAGCTGAGTGCTCAGGGCCAGCTGAGCCAGGAGCTGTCCTGCCCAAAAAGCCAGAATTAGTCTGGGAAAAGAAGGACTGGGAAGGTGACATTCTGTGGATGAGACAGAGGAAGTCCAGACAGTAATGCTGAGGGCCACCTGCAAAGATCTGCAGATGGACCTTCCCTGTCTCAGCATCGGAGCAATCACTGTGATGGATGGGAGGCAGCAGGAAGAGATGTGGAGTCACGGACCCGGGGGGAACATCCTGCCTTTCCACACAAAATGATGGATACCTGCTGAATGCTGATAGGCAGCAACAACAATGTGGGGCTGCAACTACTAATGGTGTGACAAAATTGGTTCAACTCCTTGAAAGTAACTTAAAAAGCAAAATAAAAGAATAGAAAACAGAAAAAAAAAAAAATAAATCAAGTGTTTCTTTGTAAAATCCGCAGTGCAAAGTTGTTGCACGTAATTCTGATTCCCCCACACAAACAAGTGTATCAGGGGTTTAGAAAAGGTTCAAGGACAGGAAAGAAAGCTGAGACCTTCCAGTCAGGAAAGGGAGATGACTCACAGAGGCATGGAGAGAGGCTTAGCACCCCCAGAGCAAAGAGTGACAGCCCAACCTCAGGGTCAGAGCATCCACAGCAGTTCCAGACAAACAGAAGGCTGTGGATTTTCCTGCATGGCCTGTAATTAGGCAGAGGAACTTTGCTCCAAGACATTATGAGTTTCCATGGGCCTAAAAGGAGTCTCAACATTTATGTGGAAGCCAGATCTCCTGGATCTACCTCTGGCTTCCCAGCTGCCACAGCGTGTGGAGACTGAGAGAGTTTGCTGAAGAATTTTTATTATGTGCTTGATCTAAACTCACATTGTCATGCTGCTTTCCAAGGGAAGAACCCTAAAAATGATAGAAAAGTAGGAAAATAGAAGAGAAGAACCCTTCATCTTGAGCTCAAAGTGTCTGTGAGGCAGCTGGAGAATTCCTGGAGATGTGGGGGTAGGAACACTGGGAATGGAAAAGCAAATCTGACACACAGCCTTGTGGTTTTCCCTGGCCAGCCCCATCACTGGAGGGAACTGGAGAGCTGCTTTGTGACTGCACTGGTGAATCCCACCAGGACCCACTCAGACACTCTCTGGGCCCAGCAGTGCCTCAGCTTGGTGCTGTCCCAGACCCTCCTCTGTGTCCTCTGCTCCCAGTCTTCACCCAAGTGCCCTCTACACTCTTTTAGGACTGGCATATCCCCTCATCCTATTTGTTAGCCAGGACAATTTCCTGATGCCATCAGCAACCCCTGGGCCAGAGCATCTTCACCCAAATCAGCACCAAAGGTTGGTCAATACACAGGCACGTGAGAATGAACAAACACTGAGCCTGTGTGAAACAGTTCCAGCTGGGATGGGGATGTAGGATCTTCCCTTGCAGAATCCCTGCCTCTCATAGCTCAGCATCTAAATTCTGGGCTAGAGGTTTAATTTGCTCAAGGTTACCCAGATATATTTAACAAAGCTCCAGTCTCATGGAAGATTTTAATTGCTAAGCTTTGCCTGCACAAACAGACTTTTTTTCTTGGTTCTACTCTACTATAAATAATAAACCTCCCTCTATAACACCTGAAAGCTTATTATGTGCTTCAGTAAAACTGTTCATAATTATTCAGTTATCTGATTATGTTTGCCCTTTTGTGTATTTGAGCACCTCAGAGACACAGAAGATATTAAATCATTTACAAACCAGGTTAATAATTTATTTTCCCATCATTTGCCCTCCCATCCAGCATATCATTATATGCCATCAGTCACCTAAACTACAGGGTGCTTCCACTTTCTATATTTCTAAATGGCCAATAATATCAGCTGTAAGGAGGATTTCTATTGAACACTGATATTCTTGTTTGGACATGAATACCCAGTGTCTGTGTGGATATAGATCCCCACAGAAGGAAACCTTGTTCCCTGAATACTGGATAAAACAAAAAGCCATCAGAAATGCTTGCAAGGAGCCTGAGCGTGACTGATAAGGGAGCTGTATAAATCTCCAGCAGCCACTTGCCAACTCAATTCTGAAACATCCAGCTGATTCCAACTGCAGATTACTGACTTTTCTCCAACCATCCCCATTTTCATCTTCTGCTAAAAATATTCATTTACCCAAAGCAGCAGACAGGCAGCCCAGGACACCCAAACTTCGATAAATCACAGATATTGTTTTAATTTCATGCAAGTGGCGCTTCCTGCTGTCCTTTTAAAACAAACAAGGAGGACTCAGAGGCCTGCACATAATCACTGAATTACAAAGAACAGATGTGAAACATTAACAAGGAAATGCTTATGCTGGCAAGGAGCAACGACTATAAAACAGCACGCACTGTACTGAGCCAGATTGGCTTTTCAATGACTCATACTTATGAGATTACAAACAAGAAGGAACAAAAATTAAATGGTTCATTTGACTGGGCCTAATACACTTTAGTTACTTTAAATTAACTGCTAATTGTGCCATTTCTTTCCCTTGTTCTTTTCCTTCTGACTTCTTGGTTGGAATGCCTTGGTGGAGGGGAAATTATTACAAACTCCACACAACTCCTATCTATGCATTTACCTATCCTAAATTCATGATTAGTGCAAGCATTCCCTTCAAAACATGCACTCATTTCTCTGAAATGAAAGCACCTCTCTGTCAATTGCCTGTTCAACCTGTTACCACACCAAGTATGGACAGGAATAATTTTTCTTTTTTTTAAACCAGTTCTACAAAGATTTTATCTTGGTCATTCCCTGAGCAGCCTGGGATAGTGGAAGGTGTCCCTGCCCATGGCAGGGGGTTGGAATGAGATGAGTTTTAAGATCCCTTCCTACCCCATCCATTCTGGGATTCTGTGATATTATCAGGCCTATTTCTCACCCTGCACTGACAGAGGGAGAGAAAAGGAGTCACTTCTTGCAGTGTTAATAAGGGAGGGTGCCCAAGCCATATTATGAATAACCTTATATGGATAACAGAGGTAAAGAACCACTCTGAAGTGCAGGACAATGAAGGCTCAAATGCAAATAGCAAATGAAATTAATTGCATTTTAATTCATGTAAAAAACCCACTGCCTGCCTCTCATACACACATATTTTCTATTTCTATGCCTCTCCTACAGACACGCCCTCGTCTCTTAAGCCACTTCATGGTTTATCAATCCCATGACTTGGGTTGCAAGAAATGAAAAATTCTGCATGATTTGATGGTCACTTCACATTTACAGGAGCTGGACACTGATGGTCCCTGTGGGTCCCTTCCAGCTCAGGATACTCTGTGATTCCAGAAAAGGAACATGTGTGGTAAGGGGAGACTGCTGCCCTCATGGTGCCAGGGAGGAAACAGGGTCAACCTCATACAAACAGAACATTTCCACTTGTCTCTATCACAAGTACTTTAAGATGTTATTATTATTTCCTGTTGTTGCTGTAGTGGTTTTAATTCACCTATTTGAGTTTCTGGCTAAACCCCAGCACACTTACCAAAATTTACCTGATTCTTGTTGTGACATAAGGATTAATAGTAGGCAAAGTAGGCTCACGCTTGAAGGGATAAAGAGAATTTATTAACAGAGTTAAAAAAGAGAATAATAAAAAATCAGGAATCAGAACAAAACCTTTAGAACCCCCTTCTTCCCCCCCCCCACCTCTCCATTTCTTTCCCACTGACTATACAAAAAGACAAGACTTCGATTTTTAGTTAGTTTACCACTTATGGAATAGTCCTTTCGCAGTTCATGTAGGGAGAGAAATTTTCTCTATGTCGATTTCCCCCATAAGAAATACAGTTCTTATGGTTTTCAGCCTCAATACAAGCAGCTACCCGGAAGGAAAAGATCTGCTTGTTTTGGAAAACCCCTCCCAGTTTAGTAGCTTTTGCCAAACCACTACAGTGGACATATGATGGTCATTGAGGTACTCTTTTGAGGATGAACATTTCTATTACAGCGGCAACAAAATCCCCTTTTCTCATTATTGGCTACATAGGCCTTCTTCTATTATTCGCAGGGCAAGGAATCTTTACACAGGAGTCTTAGTCCATTGGCTGTAGCTAGAACATTACATCCCCCCCTTTTCACTCTTTTAGACCATTGTTCATATATTACAGGGTATATTATAGCCAAGTTTATCAACACGTCTTTAGAAGATAATTTTCAGCCTCAAAGTTTAGGCACTCCTCATCTCCTCTTTCTCTGGACATAGGCCTTGCTTCATTCATTAACTTGGAGTCCTTATGTTTTACCTTTTGTATGTTTCTTCATCCTTTCTCTTTCTGTGTAGGAGAAAACGGATGTTTTCAAGTTCCATCGTGATATTGAGAAGGTTAATTTGTCTTTTGGCCGGGCGATGGTCCCATGACCTCTGCCCGTGTTGTTTGAGTGCAACATTCCCAGAGTCCGAGCTGAGGGGGAGGAGTTCGTCTGCGCCATTCTCCATCCAAGCCGCGTCTGAGCTGCAGGGGGCCGGCCCGAGCTTTCTCCCACGCTGGGCTGTGTGCGGAGCCGGCTCAGCCTGGCCAAACAGGGCAAGGTCAGCAAGGCTGAGTCACCTCAGCCTGGGGCAACAGAATGAAGCCTCTCTTGGCTTGGGCAGAGCTGAGCGGAGCTGACCTGGCTCTCTCTCGCATGGAGCCGCCGTGAGGGACTGAAAGGCGGGGACGAGCTCCCGCCCTTCCCCCTCCCCCTCCGCGCCATCTCGGCCGGCAGCCCAGCCAAGGCCTGGTCAGACCTCACCAGACGGTGTGGAGGGGCAGAGCGATCTCCTCTCTGTGTGAGCCAGAAGTCTAAAAAGAGCTTCTTCAGATCCCCTCCTGGTTTTATGAGTTCTGGAGGCAGAAACTGCAATACCTCCTTCTGGATACGTCAGTTCCGGCTTCACCTCCCTCCTTCTGCATCGGGAATCCCACCTAAGGTTACCCCACGACAGTTGCTCAAAACACATAAAAATTAAGGCCTTAGCTGCTTGGTTGTAAGAACCCAAGCAAGATCTACACACTCAGTTTGAAAAGAACCATAACCAAGATGGAGCACGCTGCGAAACTTCTACCGCTCCAACTGCTGGTGAATGGATCTACTTAGTTTTTTATTAATTTATTTTTCCTGTTTCTCTCAGAGATACCTGTATGTTGAAGCACAACTCCCCATTATGACCAACCTGGATTAACTTTTTGATAGCACTGGGGACAGATTTTCCTCCTATTATCCACTGGGAAGGAGAAAGATTCAGGCAGTGAGTGCCTTAAATTTTTACAACGTTCATTGGTGGGGGAAGCAGCAAATCATCTTTTGGTAAATTCTGGCAGCAATTATTTCAGCATAACTATTAAAAATTCAGGGTTTATTTGCAATCAGAGTCTTTCAGGCTCCCATTAAAGAGGCCTTCTAGTGCTTTCATTCCCAGAGTGAAGAACTCCTTCAGCATCGCATCATCCCTAAGCACTTGTGCCCACAAAAGTTGAATTAAATCACTTCATGCCTTTTTTTCCTTCAACAAAATGGACAATTAATTTTTGTCTTATAGCAAATCGAGCACCCTCAAATCACTTCTGTGTCGCTCTCGACCACAATGTTGAAATTCTAATCAGATTTTCCAGCCTAGGAATGATCTTGCCACAACTTCCTATGGAAATACCCCCACTTGTGGGCTCCAGGCTGATATTGCCCTGTATTTATTTGATATTATTACACATATCCACATAGGCCTGTTCTTAAGACCACTGGAGAAATTACAGACAAATTTGACTGGCTGCAGCCTTTTAGACTGATAAATTTTAGGCAATAAGGGACTTAACAGATCATGATGTTTCTCGCTCTTCATAAAGAAGAGAACTGAAGCAGTTGAGAACTAGAGGAAAACTCCCTTTACCAACCTGAGGGAGCAGAACAGGGAAGAGACAGAAGGTGATGCAAAGAAGGGAGCAGCTGGAAAAAAAAGCTGAAGTAAAAATCTTGTTTTGTTTCACTATTTAAACACATTTATAGTTAAGAGTAAGAACCAACATCTCAGAGCCCAATTATGGCCCTTGTGAGGAGCTCTGCCCACGTGCAGAAATGCTCCTTACCCTTCCCAAGCCAAATCCTGATATTCATAATCCTATTTGAAAAGGGTTTTTAAATTCATGATTTGTGTTCAAATTCAGAAGAAATTTTGAAATAAAATGGCAAGCAAAAACACAAAAAGCAATGTCCCAGCTGCGGTGAACTTTCCAGCTCAATTTCAATGCCAAGTTTTTTAATTTGTTTAAGGCTAAGAGAGCCTGAGCACTTCACATTTCAGTGCTTCTGCAGCTCCTTTCACACCTAAGCTGCAGTAAAATGCACAGAATTATAGTAGCACCTGTGTTATTCAGGGTACACAAGTGCACTGTGCCATTCAAATTAAGACCTCATACCAAGATGGCAAATTTCCCAAATCACACCCTTTATCTCTCCCATCCACTTGACAGGAAAAAAAAAATTAAAACCCACTATTGGAACAATAACAGAACGTTCCACCTGTAGAAGGAGAAGAATCAATGTACAAAGACCAGAGAGAAATGGAAAACATTAAAAAACAAATTAAAAAAAAATAAAGTGCTCCAGTAACAAATTGGTTTCTGCAGAGAGGTCTACAGGGCATTAACTTTCAGGGGTCACAGCACTGATTTTCTCACAGAAGCAAAAGAGATGTTTACAGTCATTGGGATCCTTCAGCACACTGATTTATGCAGCTGGCAAAGCACAAGACAGGAACAAGTAGGTGTTGTGTCCATCAAGGCCATGGACATGACCCCCAAGCAAATCCTCCATAAGGCATAAAAAATACAGTTGTTGAGACATCAAATTGTTAATAAACATCCCTTTTTACTGTAAGGTACCAGGGAGATTTACAAAGCCCCTCATGAAATGACCCAGGGTGTGTCCAAAATGTCTCATATGACAATTCCTGAAGCAGAAAATAGATGAAAACTTGTTTTTACTGTGTTACCCTGCAGAGTTTGAAAGAAAAGGCTCATAAACCACCAGGCAAAGCAACATCTGCATGAACTGCCTGGAGTGTAGCCACAATAGGGGACATCACCTGCAGGCAGCCCAGAAATCAATGCAGGGAACAGGACAATCAAACTGGGTCATTTCTGTTCAAGTGCCCTGTGTGCTGCCTTTATGCACCTTTTCCTGCTCTAGATCCCCAAATGTTTCAGAAAATGGTTTCAGGAAAAGATGAATAATTTGGCTGATCATGTGAACAGCTAATGCTAATGCTAATGCTAATCCCATTCCCAGCAAGGGGAGCACACAGCACAGATCCTCCAGTCTGGGGACACCTTTAATGCCAGGGAGCTGAAGGACAGCAGTCACTGGAAGCACCACGCTGCCAACCAACAACACCCATCTCACCAAACAGGCAGCTCAAGCCCAGGCCTGACTTTGTTTCTAGGATATTATTCCCAGAGAGCCTAAGGAGATGCACAGCAAGCAACACAGCTGCTGGACAATGCTGGGTCAGGCCCTGAGAACTCAGCACTGTCTTACCCTTGCAGAGGTTTTCAAAGCAGTGATGTGCCCTGAGACAGCCAGGGGGGGAAGGACAGATTCTGTCACTTCA
This sequence comes from Drymodes brunneopygia, assembly GCA_013400955.1. Classification (NCBI taxonomy): domain Eukaryota; kingdom Metazoa; phylum Chordata; class Aves; order Passeriformes; family Petroicidae; genus Drymodes; species Drymodes brunneopygia. The sequence continues at coordinate 8,855 of VZTZ01008474.1, read as the reverse complement.
GGGTCAAGCCTCCCTGGCACCAAAAATCATGTCACTTCTCAATGACCAGCTCTGAGGCCAAGATAAAACTGTTTCAGCAACTGCTCTTTTTCAGAAGTGAACAGTGTGTTTCCTGCTGTGGCTGGAATATGTGGAATAATCACAGTTACTCTTTGCCAAGGGTGATTTCCATGGTCTGAAATGCAGCCTCCCTGTGAATTTTGTGGTAATCAGATTCTTCTTTGCCTATTTATGTTCTTCTCTATTTATTTATGGAGGAGCATTACCAGCATGAACACTTCAGCAAGGCCAGGACAGGGGAGTCAGGCAGGATGAGAAGGAACAACAGATAGGAATAATTGGTACAGCAAACTGGCACATTCCAGCTCCAGCTCAGGCTATGCTGAGATCAAGTCCATGCATCCCAAATCCACCCAGCAGAGCATATCCACACATATCCACTGCAGCCAAGCAACCCTGACTAACATCATCCTGGGGGACAAGAAAAGGAGCATGAGGCTGTTTATGTCTGCACCTGACCAGGCATAATGTGAATTCTTGGATAACTCAGGGCAGAAGCAGCCTTTGAATCACACTGTCCACCCTGGCTGGGTGACACAGGTGGCCTTGCAATACCAGATGCCCCTGTAGCAGGATGCTGTGCCTGGGAATGTGGTCAAATAACTCCAACACTGTGCAAGGCTATCAGTGGTGGGCTGAGAGGGGCATCTGTGCTGCTTGTGGTGTTGAATTGGGCTCAAGTCAGTCTGGCTTATCCTGACAGAGAGGTAAAGATGTGGCAGATGTGGTGAAATATTATCTAAAGTTGCTAAGCTGACCCAGCTAACCTGGAGACATCTTACAGATATCAGTCCTATAAAAGCCCAGTCCACTTTCCCTAGGGCAGGTTCTTTAACATATCCCTCTTTGGAGCATGTGGAAATTCCTCCCCTGGGCTTTGGGGACGGTCCCCAAGGATACCCCTTGAGGCTGAGTGAGAGAGATTTGCCCATGAGCATTGGTCTGGGTGCGTTACATCAATCTCTGATAATCATTTCTTCTTGCTGGTTTTAATATAACTGCTTTAATATTGCTTTGCTATTGCACACTACCCAATCTTATACCATAATAATAGTTTTAGCTTTTATGCTGTATAGTAAATAATTCTGATCACAATCGTTTTTCTTATCATTAGTCATAATCATTTTATATAAATAGATCTGATTTATCATCATTAATCCTGCAGGACAAAGTGACTTTAACCATTGACCAAGTCTGAGTCTAGGGCTGGATCCAGCCACCCTCAGCCTCCTCTTGGAGGAGGAGTTTAGAAGGCCAGGGGATCCTTTCTGCACCTTGTGACTCACCAGGAGCTTCTCTCAAGCTTTTTCTGACGCTCCCACTCCACTCACAGCAGCCCCTCCTCGCCATTTCCTTCTGCTGCCAAACAAGCATTGAGGGGACCAAAACCTTCCCTGCCCCGAGCAAGCTCAGGCGAGGAACAAACCACAATTTCTGTCAAGTTTGTTTGCAGTGACACAAAGTGTTCCTTCTCTTCCTTCACAGGGAGTTAGAACGGAAAAGGATGCACAGGAGCATCCTTTTGTGGTACCTCCTCTGCCTGGCCCTGGCTCTGAGTGAGCATCAGGGGTGCAGACACACCCTGGAGTTCTCCACCTCTGCTCCTCTCTGCAGCTCCCACTCCCTTGCCCCCTTATGTCTGGATACAGGCCTGGGAAGTTTCTCAAGTTACACATTTCTCATCCTCCCCAAGCCTTAGAAATCAGAGAGAATGTTTGAAGAACAGAATTTCACGGTGGACTGGTATTTGTAATACAAACACCAGGCAATAATTGTGTTTATATTTTTATATACGCACACATAGCCACTGCAGCAAATTCTGCTCAGCTGAACAGCAGGCTCTATTTGCCAACTTGAATGTGGAGCCCAGCTGCAGCACCAGTCTTGCTCCCACAGCCAGAGATGCATATTAAGTGTTTGATATTCCCTGTGTCCCGCTTTTTTCTCTCTGAGAAGAATGATGCTTATGTTCCACAGCAATCAAAATAAGTTCAAGACTCCTAACAAACCTGTGAAGGTGATCAAAATATGTAACAGAAACTAAGAAACGGCATAATTAACACTTAATTCCAGAGGCAGAAAGTAGCAAAGGACACATCCCTGTCTTTATGCATATGGAAGTACAGGAATGCACAGAATTTGCATTAAAAAAAAGTTATTATCTACAATCCTGCATTTTCCAGAACAGTTTGGGTTGGAAGGGGCCTTAAAGCCCATCCAGTGCCACCCCTGCCATGGGCAGGGACACCTTCCACTGTCCCAGGCTGCTCCAAGCCCCAGTGTCCAGCCTGGCCTTGGGCACTGCCAGGGATCCAGGGGCAGCCCCAGCTTCTCTGGGCACCCTGTGCCAGGGCCTGCCCACCCTCCCAGGGAACAATTCCTGCCCAATATCCCATCCATCCCTGCCCTCTGGAAGTGGGAAGCCATTCCCCTTGCCCTGGCACTTCAGACTGTTGTGAAAAGTCCCTCTCCAGCTCTCTTGGAATCCCTTCAGGTACATCAAACTCTCTTTAGAGGCTTGGCAAGGCCCAATACTACCTACCACTGGCACCAATAATAATAGCAATAATAATAACCCCAAACTTCCATCATGAATATTATGAACCAATGAAAGTAGTCTCAATTATTTAATGTTTGCTGGGAATCCATTCCCCAGAAGATAATTAACAAAATGGTAATCTCCAACTAATGCTTTACAACATCAGCCATTAATAAATTATGTGTACAACAGGAATTAGCATTAGCATAATGTTCTCAAATGACACATGCCATTCCCAAATATTTTCAGCAAGGGACTTCTTATTTTTCTTGAGTGGGTGAGATTTACAACAGGGTTGGTTTGTTACTGTTGGTTGATGTTTTGGGGTTGGTTTGGTTTTTTTTTTTAAGCTGTTTGGGGTTTTTTTAGGCTTGGGATGGGCACACAGATATCCACACTTTTGGAGAGCAAAGAGTCCATCTATGTAATCTGTAATTTCTAATAATAGAAACTCTTTGACATGAACAATTTTCATAAATTGATCTGAATTTAGCTAGGACAGCAACAACAACAACAGAAAGTGCAATGCTGTTGAATGAAATTCCAAGGGCCATCAAGAGCTGTCTTTGAGGAAGAGCTATGAGCCAAACCAGTTCCAGGTCTCATCATGCCACACACACGGTTCTCATTGCTGAAAATTATTCTCCTTGGCTAAAGCAGACACATATTTGAAAATAAAAAAAAGCACACATGCAAAAACTGCCACCAAAAAAACCTGCTTAGTGCCCATTCCCACCTCACAAGGTGTTTGAAGGCTTCCTAGTTGTGGGAGGCCTCAAGGAAGCTCTTTAGCTTATTTTGCTAATCAGCAAATCAAAATACTTTTTTTTAATTCTCATTACTAGGAGGGAAGATTTCTTTAGGTGGGACCTCTCCACACTGACTGGAATGGCCTCAGTTGTTACACAGATGATTCATGGCTGTGTGTGTTAAAACAATGGAATTGATGCAATTAACACATTTAAATTGAGCTCTAAGTTTTTAAGTTACTTCAAGCAACACATTCAAATTTAGCTCTGATTTTTTAGGTTACATCAAGCAACAGCTCTGCTGCATCTGAGACTGAAGCCCTGAAATACACCATTGCTCAGGTTGCCACAGCAAGTCCCAAGCAGCAGGGAATTCCAGCAGCAGGGAATTCTGCCATGGAGGTGAGGAAAGGTTCGCCTGGGGTTGAGCCCAGCTCCCACCCACCGGCCAGGCAGCAGCTCAGAACCTGTCAGATCATCTTCAGCTCCCTGCTGAAGCTCCTGCAGCTCTCCCTGAACACACTGTGGGCTTCCAGACATCTGTGGAGTGGTTATTCCCCACCACACGGATGGAGAAGAGATTTTCCTGACACCTCAAAGCACAGAGAGGAGCTCCTCTTGCTTCTGTATTCACAGACAGCCTGTGGATGAAGAATCCTCCTAAACTGTGCCAGGTCGAAACAATTTGGCCACTGCACACAACAGGAGGAATAAATTAGGACAGCTCCAAGATTAATTTTTGCATGTGACTATTAATAGCAAGCAGTGCTGGCAGTTACTCACTGCAGCCTGTGGGGAAAATTTCTCTTGGGCAATAACTTCAGACATTGCTGAAAAATCTGAAACATTGCACACAGCATGAAAATATTGAACTTGCCTCTCTTTCTGCAAACAGACTAAAAGGAATTATCAAGGACTCCACTGGTGAGGAACAACAGTTTGTGATATACAATGCCACAGAACACCAGGTAGTAACAGCAGAAGAAAAGGATATCTGCTGTTTGCTTGCATTCCTTGCAGACTCAGAAGCTGCTGGTGAGAAAAAGTGCTGACAATTTTAGCATTGGGTTTGTCCACAATGGAAATTTTTATTAAAATAAATGAAAACCCAGAACAGAGAGTACAGAATCCCAGAATCCCTGAGGCTGGAAAAGCCCTCCAGGATCACTGAGCCCAACCTGTGCCCGATGCCCACCTTGTCCCCAGCCCAGAGCACTGAGTGCCACGGCCAGCCCTTCCTTGGACACCTGCAGGGATGGGCACTGCAAAGCTCCCTGGGCAGCCCCTGCCAAGGCCTGAGCAGCCTTTCCATGGAGAAATTCCTGCTGCTGTCCAAGCTGAGCCTCCCCTGGCACAGCTTGAGGCCCTTTCCCCTTGTCCTGCCCCTGTTCCCTGGCAGCACAGCCCGACCCCCCCTGGCTGCCCCCTCCTGTCAGATGGAAAGACAATGAGGAAGCCAACAGGGTCAGCAGCTGGACAGGGATGTCCAACAACACCCTCCAAGCAGAAGCCAACCAGAGGCTGGCTATGGGACAGTTGTGGGCATTGAAAAATAAAATAGAAGCAAGAAAAAAATACCATAAGGTTTTGACTTTATCAAGATTGGGAGAAAGGAATAGAAGAGCACAGAGCAACACCACCGAAATTTACTGAAAAATTCCCCCACTGTTAAATCAGAAAATAGAATGTATTATTTATTGTAGAAAAGTATGACTCAAAAGTCTTCTAAGTGATCCTTCAGAATAAAAAAAAAGTTATAGGCTGTTCTAGAAGGAGACTTGTCAGTCATTACATTCAGCTCTCTGAAATTCTTCCTCGCTGAAAATTCCTATAGAAATGATACAACACGGGGGATTTTGGTCACTTATAACAAGAAAATAACTTCACTTTTCAGACAGGCGAGAACAATTTTCCTGTCTTAGCTGCAACATACCCAGATGCAGTAAATGGAAATTTCCAGCAGCATGCACTCAGCATAAAAAGCAAAATCATCCAATAAAACCGGACATCTAACAGTGGAAGTGGTGGAGTATTAATTCCTCTGTGCAAAGGTATGAAAGAGACTTTTGCCTACCCAAAAGGTTCATTTCCAACAAGCAGCAATGGAAATTTTGTGGACTAACAGATGTTCAACAGATCATAAAAACCAGACATACTTTACTGCCATCAAAACCATCAATGCTTGAAAAGGAAGGATCCTCCCCAGATGGGCTCACGGAATGCCTGTTTAGGTAATGGTGGAGGTTAAAACCCACTTCCCTCACTGCAATCCCAAATCCCACTGCCTGGGACAAGGACAAGCAGTCTGGGAGAAGCACAAAATTATCCCTGGAGGCATCACTGCAGGGGCAGCTACAGAGCACCAAAGGTGTCCCTGGGTCTGCATTTGTGGCCTGTGAAGTCAGAATTAACTCAATGTCCTGTGGAAACATCTGTGCCAGCCTCCCTGGTTTAACACAGCAGTTAAAGCACAGAACTCACACTGGCCAGAAGGATAAATTACACTTGTTAACTTGGCCTTTGGCATCTGTGAGGTCAAACACACATCCCAGGCCTGGCTCTTCCCACAGGAAGAGCAGGAGAAGGTAGGGAGAGCGAGCTGTAATCCAGTGCTGAGTTAAGCAGATTTGGAAGGAAAAGAGAGCAGAAATATTCCCTTTCAATGCCTGTCCTTCCAAGCAGAGACAACCAGCAGCCTGCCAAGCAGAGCCCAACAGGGGGACAGGACCAGCCTGGGCCAGGGCCTCTCTGCCTCTTGGAACCTTTTCCGTGAGGTTGTCAAAATGATTCCCAGGCAGAAGTCCCTCAGGTAACCTGGCTCTGCATTCTCAGGCTCCCTGCTGGATGAGGGTCACACTCATAAAGGAGATCTGGAACCATTCCAAACACATTCCCTCTCTCCTGGGAACAACTCTATGAGGTCCCACAGCACTGGCCATAAGGACCCTTCTTGGCCTAATAATGATTTTGACATTACTGATAACATCAGACCGATCATCACACCACCAGGGCAGGGTTTCAGAGCCTGCCAAAGCAAGGGAGTGACACTCACCCTGAGAAATGTTTTTCAGAAAACATTGAGCATAAATCCTACACTGACTTCCATGGCACTAAACCAGCTGCATGTGCAGGAGAGAAAACAGTCAAGGACTGAGTGTTAAAATCAGCTGGGGCTCTAACAGCATCCTCTTTGCCCTCATAAAACTCAGTAAATCCATTTTTTAAATTTCTATCTTTTTTGTCAGTTGTGGTTGGAACTGTACAACGTATTCAAAATCTATCAGTGTGAGGGGGAGAAATGAAAACAGATAAGGACACACAGGAGGCTGCATGATCACATAAGTTGTATTTCCACAGATAAAATAAACCAGGGGAGCATGAGGGAGGAAAAACAGAAAGACCACAGGGGAATAGACTGGACAGAAACCATCTTATTAAATCAGTTTTGTTATGAACAGGGCGAGCTCGAGGCCTGCTGAAGTCTGAGACATATGCTGTGGACTTATCTGAAATTGAGCCTGTACAGCTGAAAGAGTAAATTTGAATGTTGTGGTTTGCCAGTCTAAAGAAATCACAGTTTTCTGGGTTCAGATACCAATGAAATTATATTGTTCACTGTCAAGTTATATAGAAAAAAAATACATCAGAAGTTTGACAAAATTAGATAAGATCTTTAGGTCTCAATTAATGCCCAACTGAAATTTTTTTCTGAAGCTTTATTGACCAGATTTTCACATCAAATAACCCATGACATGGAACTGAGGATTCAAAAGAAAAGGTAAAATAATTCCATGACTTGCTGTTATGCCAAGCACAGCAGCAAGGATCAGGAGTCAGACTTTCCCAATCCAGCCAAACCAAATCCTCTCTTTTTTCATCTCTCAAATGGAATCTGAACTCCCCTTTCAGAAGAAAACAGAAAAGTGTTGCTGCCACACATATAAATTAATGGTCACCCTCTGTCTGCTCCAGCTTCCCCACACTTAAGTCTTCAAGGAAATTACCAACTTTCCTTATAATGAGCACCTTTCCTGCTCCAGAGGGTGAAAAGAAGATATAACTATTGGAAAATATAAAACAAAACAAAAAAAGTAGTATTATATCCTAAAACTAACAATTGCTCCCTTTCTTTCTTTCTTTCTTCTCCCCCCAACAAAAAATCCTTAAAACATTCAGATCAAAGGAAAAGCTAAAAAGAAAACAAAGGAAAAATCCCAGATTTTTAATCATGGATCCATAGATCTCAGGAGAAATAGCATGAAATACAGCAATGGTTTTTTGCTGTTATTTTCTTCCCCACTTCTTCATGCTTCACTAAGCACATACACACAACCTTTTTTATTTTAAAAAAGGGAAAAAAGCCCACCAAAACCCCAACAATAAAGCAGGCTGAGTTTCCAGGAGCTTTTTATACTACAGTTTTCACTGGTTTTGACAATGTTTCATATAAAAAAGGGGCACAGTTTATAGAAAAGGCCTTTAGGGGTTACCAATATGACTCAACCTACTTGGTTAATAACTAATATTTATGATAACAGCAATATTAAAAATAACCACAGTAATAATAATAATAATAATAATAACAACAACAACAATATTAATAATAATAATATTCTTTCAACCTGTCTGTCTACAAATAATGAGAAAAGCCTACCAGCCCCCTCAAGAGAATAAACAAACCAGGTTGCAAAAGACCCCAAACACACCTCCAGCACTTTCCTTTTGACAAGGTATCAGTTTAGCAAATACACCTTTTAGAAATTATTTGATCAAGACAATGAACAATTGCTAATATCTGTGCCTATATAAATGCCCTATGAGCAGATTCCACAAAAAGCAGGACACCCATTCTTTCCTCCATGAAAAAAGGCTGCAATCTTTAGAATGACACAAGTGACAGGAGATGGTGCAGGAGATTTTGTGGGTGTTAATGGGGATCATCATTCCAAAATAGCCAAAATTGGGCTGAAGTCATTTAAAAGCCCAGTAAAACAGGAGGAAAATGCCAGTGATGGACCAGCAAAGTGACCTGTAAAGCATCACCAGGGCAGAAGGGGTTTGTGTTGGCTTTCCCCAGAGAGCTGATGATCAAACACTTCATCAGGTGTTACAACCTTTCCCAAAGTAACCTCCAGGAAAGTGTCCCTTCTGTCTCTCCCTTTGACCTGCCACATTGCTGACATCTGGGCAATATACACACATTTCCAAAACAAAGGCAGGGTCAGAACACTGCAAACTCCAATTTATTTGGAAAAAATTATGCCCAAGTGCTTCAGTAGCTTAAATTGCAGCTCTCCAAAAGACAAACATTCACCCAAAGCAGAGCTCTGCCAAAGAGCCTTTAAGCCTAATTAAAGAAATATGGGCTGCCACCTCTGATGCCACCTTGTCCTCTACACAACTCACCTCTGCTTTATTGCAATGCTTTATTGCAAGTGTCCTCTGCAAGGGAACCAAACAATCCTGCTTGGTTCCTAATTCCCATTTGATTTCTAATTTTGAAAACC
>VZTZ01008471.1:275302-306636 GCA_013400955.1 Drymodes brunneopygia | reverse complement strand
AAAACCCCAAACCAACCCCAAACAGAAACAAACAAGCCAATCCAAAAATGAACAAACAAAACCAGCATCCCCCCTCCCCTGCTGTAGCTCTTACCCAGGACACTCTCAGAATGAATCCTGTTGGGCACTCTTGTCCCTTGCCACTCCAGGTGCGTGGCAGTTTAGATCTCTCTTCAGAGGCCACGTTTAAAAGTGCACTCAGCTTCCTCACTATGCAGAGATATTCTGTGTGTCATTAATGAGAACACAGTGTGTGTTTCTAAAGGAAAGGTAATGCATATGCTTTAGTCTTTAATTGGAGAGAAGGGCCTCTGATGGTGTCAGTCAGGGTTGTCCAGCAAAGTTTGTCCAAAACGCCATTTAGAGGCAGAGCCCGGGGGGAAGGTGGGAAGAGGGGGAAGAGGGTGTGGCAGGAAACAACTTGTGAGTATGGAAATACAGAAGTTCACACAGCCTGCACCTGCATCTCCTCATCTCTGCAGTATATAGCTGTCACTGTAATGTGCATGGAAATTAATCCAAATAATAGACCTAGAGCTATATCGTAATTAGCCTGAAAACAAGTTGGTGTTTCTTGCCTCCCAGCATGTCAACTGAGGTTTTCAGCAGGTTCCAAGGAGCAAAATACCTTGTTGTGCTGTTTGAGACAGCTTAACTTGTATTGAAATGAAAGCAATTTAAATGAGACATTCTAACGGACAGTAACTATACTGTTCAGTACTACTTCTGCTGAATACCACTCAGAATACCACTCCTAGAGCTGAACTAGACCTTCACAGTGACAAAACACAGTTGTCACTGCTCTACCTTTGTAATTTGATAAGCTTTTTAGTGAGATTTTGTTTGGTTTTTTTTATTTAGTGTTTGGGGGGGGGGTCTGGGGTGTGTTTTGGTTTTCTTAGTATTAAAGCATTTTACCATTAATGACCCTGTTGAGTGTAGATCTTTTCTTCACAGAGCTACTGCTTANTTTTCTTCCCGGAGCTACTGCTTAATAACCGTAGGGCTGAGTTTTGTTAGTCTGCAGCTGGGAATGTGTTGTGGCTCAACTCGAGCCAGCAGTCAGGCCCCAGATAGCCACTCACTCACTGCCCCCCCCTGCAGGACTGGGGAGAGAATCAGAAGGGGAAAGGCTAGAAAACTCGTGGGGTGAGCTAAAGACACTTTGATAGGGAAAGCAAACTCACACGCACAAGCAAAGCAAAGTAAGGAATGAATTGACTGCTTCCCACAGGCAGGCAGGTGCTCAGCCACCGCCAGGAGAGCCGGGCCCCATCACACGATGGTGGCTTGGGAAGGCAAACACCATTACTCCAAATGTCCTCCATTTCTCCTTCTTCCCCCCATTTTGTGTACTGAGCATGAAGATCTGGAATATTCCTTTTGTCAGTTTGGGTCACCTGTTCTGTCTCTGTTTGCTTCCAGTCTCCCATGCACCCCTATCTTACCACTGTGGCAGAATGAAGAGTAGAAAAGGCCTTGGCTCTGTAACCTCTGCTCTGCTCAGAAATAACAGCCATCTCTGTATAATGAACTCTCTGTTCAGCACAAACCCAGAACAACCCCATGACAGCCACTGTAAAGAAAATCACCTCCATCCCAGCTGAAACCAGAATAGAATGTTATGCTCCTTCTTAAAGGTAAACAATGTTACAAGGCAGCTTTATTTAATGATCTTGAATAAACGATATTGAAATTTAAATATATCTCCCCTAATTGATTTGATATCAAGATAGTCCAGTGGGCTTCAAGTTTGACATACTTTAGTGAAGAATTGGGTTCAATTTTTTTCATTTATATTTAGAGGAGTGTGTTACTATCTCTTTGTAGAGAAAGGGCCCAAATCTGTGTGACAGTTCCTGCAGAGTATAATACATATATAAATCATCTAGAGCAGATGCACGAAGTCACAGAACCTCCTTTTTTGTTTCACTTAGTAAGTGGGGAACGAAGAAAGCAGTGCTGAAAACACCCCTGTATGCAAATTGGAACATTTTTTTGTCAGTACCGAAGCACAAGTCTTTCCGTGGCTGCTTTTACCGACGTCTTCATGCCTCTCTCTCGAAAAGCTACCTTGCGACACCAGGTGTCACTGTAACAAAGTGAAAAAGTTGGCTTGCAAGTTAGCGTCACGCTGCTCGCTGGTACACCAGGCTGGGCGTCTCGAAAGGGCTTGTTTTCATTACCCAGAGCTGGCTGGCCAGCTTTTACCTCACCGGGATGCAGCTCCCCTGGACCTGTCCACTGAGCCGCGACCCGGACCATCTACACTTCTAGCAAGCTTCTGAGGGGAGGAGGCCGGCGTCAAGGGCAGATACCTGAGCTGGAAATCCTGCTTCTACTGTGAAGTTTGTTTCTAGGGAAAGCTCAAAAGGCTGTACTTCCCAGCCTGGCTAACCCACCTGCAGCTGCAGTAGCACAAGTAGGCAAGTGCTGAGTTTCCAAAGGTCAGAGCAACCGACCTCATACTGTATGTTGGCCCCTTGTAATATTTAATTAATTAGACCATACACACACAAATAACCCAAACCAACCAACCGAGTGAACATTGCACAAACACAATAAATTACATGAATCAAAGGATTACACATAGTTAGATTAAGCTCAGCCCATTATTGTCCCCAGAAATCTTGGAAAATCTGGTGTAGAGTTGTTGAGAGAAAAAGGAGCCTGAAAATGAGAAAGTACTGCCAGCAAATGACATTTAACCAAGAACTCTAATTTTCCACAGCAGCTTCTCAGGAGCACACCTGAGCTGCATGGAGGTGTGTGTCAGGACCAACACAATTTTTAGTTTTCTCTTTAGTTAGAAAAAAAAAAAAAAAAAAAAAAAAAAAAAAAAAAAAAAAAGGGGGAGAGGNAAAAAAAAAAAGTAGGTGGAAGAGTTAGTCTGCCTTCCTGTGATTAATTCCTTGTCAAAAATCACCTGCTCATTTACTATGGCAGGACAGCTGTAACTGAGAGCCAAATGCTCACACAGCTAGCTTCCTTCTCCTGCAACATGGCAAAATGTAGAAGAAAGGCAAGGAGACTTGTGAGATAATTACAGCTTTATAGAGACAGCAAATAGAGACACAACCCTAACCCTAATCCTAACCCTAAAAGTAAAAAAATAAAGTAAAAAAGTTCACGTTGGGGCAGTGCAAATCAGAAAGAGAAATTCACTTGCTACTTCCAGGAGCTGTTTAGAAGAGCAGGGCTTTGCCATGAGTAACACTTGTGGGTTGCTGTGGAGGAAGTCAGCTCCATGTCAGCCAGGCCCAATACAATCATTACTGAATGTGCTTTCTGAATTATTACAGTGTCACAGCAAACGCAGCTCTGAGTGCCAAAAATAGAAATTATTGTAAAACTTTCAGTGCAGACTTTGTTGACACACACTGAATAAATTTTAAGAAACTATATCAACATACACCTGGGGATATATATGTTCCAATCTAATGAAATACTTGCCTCTCACTAAAAGTAAGTCACTGTGTTCACTGAGGGGTAAAATTCAGGTTAGCAGTTCTTTCCTTGAAAGAAAGATTTGAACCTTTTTACAAAGATTTAATGTCTTCTTCATTGGTTAGTAATTTGAAGACTATCAACAAAAAATACCTGTAAGGTGCTGAATATTTAGAATTGGGTTATTTGGAATCACTTGAGTTTGTGAACAGCAGCAGCATTTGAGTTTGTGGTTTGTCTTTTTCTCTTTTGGAGATTCCTCAGTCCCTTCACTTAATGAATTTGTGTGTGTGTGTGTGTGTGTGTGTGTGTGTGTGTATGTTCTGGAGAATACTGAATTTGAAAGTGGTCACGAGAGGGTCAAGGTACAATCATAAATGCTTAGGAATAGAGACCTGTACTGTAAACTATTTATTCGCCACTACTCCTCAGAGGTTTTCAGAGCTTCTTCTTATTTCTTTCACAGTTAATTTCATACTTTAACTGGTGATCTCTAGCAGATAACCATGTGCATGACAGCATTCAAATCCTTGCCAACACAGTGTTTTATTTAGTATTAAAGGTCTGTATTACTATAGAGCAGCTTCATAGAAGCACTGCACCAGGTTTCTTTCTGAAGTACTAAAGGACTTTCTGAGACATATGGAACTGTTCATTTATCTCAGGTGTCCTGGGTTTTGGCTGTATTAATGTTATTTTCTTCCTAGTATTTGGTACAGGGCAGTGGTTTGGATTTATGTTTTTGAAAGAAAGAAGAGTTTAAGTGCCAGCAACTAAACACCCAACAGCCACTGGCTTGTTCTGCTCTTCCTGCTTCTCCTCTTTCTTCTTCTCTTTCTGGTGGGATAAGGGAGCAAACCAAAGCTAAAAAGAAAACACATGGGTTGAGATAAAGACAGGGTAAAATGTACAGCAAAAGACAGAGAGAAAGATAAAGCAAAAGCCGCACACACAAGCAAAGGAAAACAAGGAATTAGTTTACTGCTTCCCATGGGCAGGCAGGTGTTAATCCCTCTCCAGCAGACCAGGGCCCCATTACAGGTCATGGTGACTTGGGAAGACAAATGCAATCACTCCAAACGTCCCCCCTTCCTCCTTCTTCCCTCACTTCATACACTTAGCATGATGTCATATGGTATGGAATATCCCCGTGGTCAGCTGGGATCAGCTGTCCTGGCCATGTCCCTTCACCAGCCTCCTCTCTGGTGGAGTGGGGTGAGAAGCAGAAAAGACACTGCTCCTGTGTAAGTACTGCATCAAATCCAGACTGTATAAAAATCAGTGGGAATCTCAGTACTAAATCTAATGGTGTCTGGGTCTGACATTTTCAAATCTCTACTGTGCTTAAGGTGATTTTGAATATGAAACCTTCTGCATTGTAGGCATTCAGATGAAAACTTGCTCCAGCTGAGAAGATCTTGTGGTTCACATGGAATCTCACTATAATGAGATGATTCACAAGCATATCCACAAGTGCTTGTTTATCCAAATCGGTCACACAGAAGCTGTTTTAAAAAGCAGTTATAGCAGTGTGTATTTCTGATGTGAATTTTTCTTGGTGGAAAGACCATTGTACCTGAGGAAGTCTAAAATCTCATTTGCAGCCCAACAAATAAGTGTCATTTCTGTTCATCCCAAAAGTGAATTCTCTGACCCAAATCTTGGGAGTGGAAGGGTTCATCTTCCAATGGTGTAAGACAGGTGAACACAGAGGAGTTAGATAAGACAGCTATCAGCAATTCTTCTGTTTTTCTAGACTTTTCTCAGGCAGCGCTAAAGATTTCAAACATTCCTCCTCTGCAAACTTGACTGTTTTTTGACCCCGAGGGTATTTTGTGCATTGAAAGCAAAATAGATGAAATTTAACAGTGTCTGTTAAATCTTCTCTAAATTTCCCCATAATTTTTTGTTGCAAACTTAAATGATTTCTATGGTAACAGCAGAAGAGTGTTTCTAAATTTATAGCATCACACTGTGGGTGGGCATCAGTGCTCTTCTCTGCTGAAAGATATTTGCTATTGAATGATTTTAAGTAAAGTGTAAGATTTACTTAAAACAAATGATATGTTTTTTATTGTTTTACTTTTTGGGGCAGATACAGCTTCAAACAGTTCATTTTTGTTCACAATTTAGCTCATGAATCACTTGCCTTGTCTGCAGTAAATGAGGTGACTGGATTAGCTGCACCAGCAATGTTCAGGTGTCAAGAGCCCTTCCTTTACATAATGTAAATCATGAAAGTGCCAAAATCAAATGTCTGGTCACAATCATGACTGATGACTTCACCATGGTTTAATTATGAATTACAACGTGAGCATTTATAATTAAAGACCAAATTAAGAGCATGAAGTGAAAACACAGTTGAAAGCTACAGGTTTCACAATACTATACTCATTTAGTAACAGTATCAATATTAAATTAAATGAGGTAAAACTAATATTTGCTATCACAGAAAAAATCTAACAGTTTTTGACACCTAATCTAAGTAGGCATATCCCTAGTGCTTTTTGAAATGGATAAGGTAGTGACTAGATCTCTATTAAAAGTTGAAAGTAGGTTTTTTTCTGAGGAATATTTGAATTTGATCCACAGTGTTTCCTGAATTGCAAAAGGCTCTGCAGTAAAAGGTATAGGCCATCATGTAAGCAAATTGTTTATGGAACAAAGAAAAGTGCATGGATATGGAACAAGATACGTTTTGTAAAGAGATGTAATTAACATTTTAGGAGTCAGATGTTACATTGGAAAACCTCTTTCTGCAAGCTCTTGCTGTTCTACATAAAATTACATAGAAGCATAGAACGATTTAGGTTGAAAGGGACCTTAAAGATCATCTAGTTACAACTCCCCTAGCATGGGCAGGGACACCTTCCTCTCCCAGAACTAGCAGCTCTTTTCCTTCCTGATTAGGAGTGAGTGGATGAGAGTTTGAGCAAATGGACAAGAGGAGATAAATAATGTCCTTTCTTTAGCCAGTGGATAGAAATTAATAAGCAGAAATACTGTTTTCAATAACATTTTCCTAATCATATTTTTCAGACACTGCCTTCCTTACAAGCAATTTTTTCCTGATGCAAAAACAGCTACAAGGACAAACACATCAATGCAGTAGGCCTAGAAAATATTCCATGCACCATAGCACACTTGCTTTAAGAGTTTAAATAGTCCTCAGGGCCTTGTGCTGGCAAACAACTGGAGTCTTAATTCACTTTCTGAAAAATATCAAATCTATNCTATAATGAGATGATTCACAAGCATATCCACAAGTGCTTGTTTATCCAAATCGGTCACACAGAAGCTGTTTTAAAAAGCAGTTATAGCAGTGTGTATTTCTGATGTGAATTTTTCTTGGTGGAAAGACCATTGTACCTGAGGAAGTCTAAAATCTCATTTGCAGCCCAACAAATAAGTGTCATTTCTGTTCATCCCAAAAGTGAATTCTCTGACCCAAATCTTGGGAGTGGAAGGGTTCATCTTCCAATGGTGTAAGACAGGTGAACACAGAGGAGTTAGATAAGACAGCTATCAGCAATTCTTCTGTTTTTCTAGACTTTTCTCAGGCAGCGCTAAAGATTTCAAACATTCCTCCTCTGCAAACTTGACTGTTTTTTGACCCCGAGGGTATTTTGTGCATTGAAAGCAAAATAGATGAAATTTAACAGTGTCTGTTAAATCTTCTCTAAATTTCCCCATAATTTTTTGTTGCAAACTTAAATGATTTCTATGGTAACAGCAGAAGAGTGTTTCTAAATTTATAGCATCACACTGTGGGTGGGCATCAGTGCTCTTCTCTGCTGAAAGATATTTGCTATTGAATGATTTTAAGTAAAGTGTAAGATTTACTTAAAACAAATGATATGTTTTTTATTGTTTTACTTTTTGGGGCAGATACAGCTTCAAACAGTTCATTTTTGTTCACAATTTAGCTCATGAATCACTTGCCTTGTCTGCAGTAAATGAGGTGACTGGATTAGCTGCACCAGCAATGTTCAGGTGTCAAGAGCCCTTCCTTTACATAATGTAAATCATGAAAGTGCCAAAATCAAATGTCTGGTCACAATCATGACTGATGACTTCACCATGGTTTAATTATGAATTACAACGTGAGCATTTATAATTAAAGACCAAATTAAGAGCATGAAGTGAAAACACAGTTGAAAGCTACAGGTTTCACAATACTATACTCATTTAGTAACAGTATCAATATTAAATTAAATGAGGTAAAACTAATATTTGCTATCACAGAAAAAATCTAACAGTTTTTGACACCTAATCTAAGTAGGCATATCCCTAGTGCTTTTTGAAATGGATAAGGTAGTGACTAGATCTCTATTAAAAGTTGAAAGTAGGTTTTTTTCTGAGGAATATTTGAATTTGATCCACAGTGTTTCCTGAATTGCAAAAGGCTCTGCAGTAAAAGGTATAGGCCATCATGTAAGCAAATTGTTTATGGAACAAAGAAAAGTGCATGGATATGGAACAAGATACGTTTTGTAAAGAGATGTAATTAACATTTTAGGAGTCAGATGTTACATTGGAAAACCTCTTTCTGCAAGCTCTTGCTGTTCTACATAAAATTACATAGAAGCATAGAACGATTTAGGTTGAAAGGGACCTTAAAGATCATCTAGTTACAACTCCCCTAGCATGGGCAGGGACACCTTCCTCTCCCAGAACTAGCAGCTCTTTTCCTTCCTGATTAGGAGTGAGTGGATGAGAGTTTGAGCAAATGGACAAGAGGAGATAAATAATGTCCTTTCTTTAGCCAGTGGATAGAAATTAATAAGCAGAAATACTGTTTTCAATAACATTTTCCTAATCATATTTTTCAGACACTGCCTTCCTTACAAGCAATTTTTTCCTGATGCAAAAACAGCTACAAGGACAAACACATCAATGCAGTAGGCCTAGAAAATATTCCATGCACCATAGCACACTTGCTTTAAGAGTTTAAATAGTCCTCAGGGCCTTGTGCTGGCAAACAACTGGAGTCTTAATTCACTTTCTGAAAAATATCAAATCTATTTCTGTGCCACCTTTAAAAAAACCCCAACAAACCCACTTTGACTGTGACTTGGTCAGTTCATTTTTTACAATTGCTGTTTGCAGAGTGCAGGAATTAATCATTCTGATTAATGTCTACAGTATTTCACATCAAATACAGGCCTGTTTCTTTGAACAGTTTTACTGAAGTGGGTCCAACTCAGAGCACAATATAGTTGCAATAAGGCAGGCCAGTTTAAAGATATAAATTATACATTCCCTCCCTGTTTCTTGCTTAGAAGCAAGTAACCATGGTGACTGGAAAAGCTTAACTTCTGCACAGATTCTGAGATTGTCACCTGTCACAGCTTTGTTCCCTTCTTAACCCCCCCAAAAGAATTACCTTGCCAAAATAACTTCAGTACTTCATAAAGTGATGCCAATAGAAAAGCTTCTTACAATTCAGCCTAACTCCGAACTGCTGTGATTGTGTTACACAGCAGGTTATCTCTAATCTCGTATCTACAGGGCAGTTCTGATGACAAACTGGGAAAAAAAAGCTGACCAAACAAGTCCAAAGGACATTCTCCATGTGCAAGATAAGACTTTCAAAAACACCCCTGTGTCTGGGGAGCCTGGAGCTAACTCCTTGGCACATGAAGCTTACTGTTGTGGCCTGTGCAGCACACACAGCTGGCACAGGGTCAGCCAGCACTCAGCAGCTTTGTACACAACCTGAGCAGTGTCTCCTGGGTTACCACTCTGCTGGGAAGTCCAGGTTGGAAAGGCCAGGAGGGAGTCAATGCCCAGAGAGAGGCAGAATGGGGGCCGCTGGTGGTGGATGGAGTCCCTTTCCCCCAGGCCTGTGAAGCTGTAACATTGCCACCACCACCAACCACCCCAAGCAGCCCCTCCCCAGCAAGGGGCACCATCCCGCTTCATTTGGGGCTGCACAGTGGGCTTCCTTGACCAGTGAGGTACCATCCTAACACTAACAACTTATCCCCCAGAAGCTGTTCTTCTGTAGGTCTGATATTTACAGCAGGTACCTCAACCTACATTGGGTACGGTCATGCCATGAAAAATCACGGACTGATCTCCGCATCTTTTGTCCTGTTATAAATGCATAAAGACAGGTACTTCTCCTTAGGAGATGACTTTTATTACCTTGAAATGCATATGTCCATGAATGATTCTTACCATAAGGAGATGTCTGCCGGTGTGGTGCTCTGCTTACAGGAAGTGCACTCAGATATATCACTTCATGGAGCTCTGTCTGACAAAGCTGGAGCAGCAACAGTTCCATCTGATTAGCTGCTCTAGGATCATTATGATGGCTGAGATCAGCCATTGAGAAAGTATCTTCCTATTTTTTCGTTTGCTTCTATGAACTGCATACCTTTGGGAAGTGTAAAGAAGGGCTTTGGCATAAAATAGTGTTTATACTCAACACCATACGTACTCTTAGTTCTTCAGTTTCAATTCCCTGATCTGAAAATATGTCTTATCTTATAAAGTCTCTTCAAAAAGAAGAAACTCAAGTTTCAAGATAGACAGGAAAACATTTTCCAAAATCACTTTGCAAAGAAGCCTCCAGGTCCTTAACTACTTTTAGTACACAAATATTCTGAAAAAAATGAGAAAAAAGTTGAAGCAAGGTTCAAATTCAGTTCTTTGAGCTGTTTCAGTACAGCTCTTTTTAGAAAGAACAAAAGTTCTCTCAGCTATACTTCATGGAACAAAGTTTCAGCTGAGGAGAAAACTTGCATTTTAAGTGTCTGCTGGACTGTGGCTGCAAAACGGACAGTGAGGCTGCCTATTTCTGTAACCCAGATCTAGTTCTAAAACTGAAAGTACTCATCTCTGCAGGTCTGTGACTATGAACACCAGGGTTGGACATAGTGCCAGATTAGTGCATTTTGGCGAACAGTGTGAAACAGAGGAATGCTGCTGCTAGCTATAAGATCTTTTCCTGAAGGCACAGTAAATCACACTCACAGTATTACAGGGATCCTCTGGACTGTTGATAAAAAATTGTACTTTATTGTTCTAGTGATAGGAATATATTAAATTTTCCTTCCTTCATTGCTGGCAAATGTAAACTGAATTTTGTAGCAGAAGAAAGTACTACTAAGAAAAGAATGGGGGGAGCTCAGTCATTTTGAGGGATCCAAGGTGGAATTTGGCGTCCAGTCAGGATAAAGAAGATTTTTTCTTCCCTATATGTATTGTGAGCACAGTGCTGGTTTGGGGGGACAGGCAGATGACCGCCTCTCCTACACCCAAAACTGGTGTGAAATAAAACTGGGGGTGCACGAGCATGGATGAAAATAAGAGATATAAACTGAAGTCTCATTCTTTTGGGAGTATGTCAAACCCTACCAGCCCCAAGCTAGGATTTCTCTAGAAATTGCTTGCTGCTGCCTGGTGGTTCACTTCTTGACTTTGGTTAAGCTGTTCTCTCACACAGTCATCATTGATCTTTCCCAGAAATTAAATTACCAGGTGAGACAGGCCATCCATCTGAAAATCCAATTATTTTTCTTTTTGTTTATAATGCAAACTTCTTTGAATATTACAATGTTGTTTTAATCCTTGCAGTTCACAAATGCAATACAATACATGAGATAAATACCCTTTAGCATTTTTGTGGTGTGGTACCTGACAAAAGACAACTCAAACAATACCTGGAATTAAAAAAAATAAAATTTAAAAGTACTCAGCATTTTAAATCCTCTAGCATATAGGTGTTCCAGTTATTTTGTGTGGAAACTGAAGACTGATATCTTCCTCTTCCATTTGAACAAAGCTGAAGTAATTTTTGAGATGTGTAATAAGACCTTTTCCTAAGTCAAAATCTAATTTTTTTGTCATACTCCCTGACCTACAATTTAAAAAATTTTATTTGACTGTGCCCCCATCCCTCCCCCCCACAAAATTTTAAATAATTGTGTTGGTCTTTGAATTAATGATGTTGTGTTTTTCTCTACCAAACGCGCATGGATGAATGGCTGATTAATGAAAAGGGATTTGAAGGGATGAGTCAGAGAACAAAATATATGAACTCAGAAAATCCGTGTTAGATTCTGAGGACATGTTTCATGTTTGTATTCTGCCCAAAGTTTCACCAAACTCTTCTGGAACTGGGGTGTGAGAGATTCTGGAGGGAGGTATTTAGTGAAAGAGAGGACTTCTGTCCTTTCTCTTTTTATGGAATCTCTTGACTATCAAATTGGACAGAGCTGTATCTTTTCTGAGGTTGGATCTCGGCTACCTTGAAATTCTTTTAAGCTGCAGCCTTACTGCAGCAAAAATCTGTGCATGGCATAACCTTCTTTATTAAATGAAATTAAAATTATTGCCCCTCATACCTCTCACCCTCTCTTACCTACCCCAGGCTTCAGACCTGTTAGTGACTTTGTTCTGCATGCTTGGCAGCCACACATATCAAAAGACTGACTGATGTCAGAAGCCACAGATTCTGTAAAGTTTGTTTGGTACAGTAGCATAAAAAGAGTAGAAGTGAGCTACTATTAGAAGGAAACAGAGAGCAGTCACCTAACAGGTAACACCCTTCTAGAAAATCAATAGCACATGCCTGGACGAACCACAATAGGCTGTTTTTGACCTACAAAAGGAGGAAATAATACTTTGGGCCAAACCTGCCAAATTTGTTTCTCTTTTCTTTTATCACAGTGGTCCTGAGCCTGGCCATCCTGACCTCAGAGACCTGAAGCCAGCCAACCCTGGGAATATCAAGAGCCAGAAAGAAGTATCAGACATGTGGTATGATATACATAAGGCATGACTAATGATGATTAATTTTTAGTTGCTAAGCATTTGCCTAGTCTTTGAACGTAAGTAAAAACAGTCCGGAAGTTTTGACGTTTGTCTGCTCCCATCACAGCAATCCACAGATGCCTCACAAAAACAGCTGCAATACACACTGCTGTTTATGTCCTCACAAAGGTCCTTCTGCTTTAATACACTACAGACACTAAGACAAACACTACTGCAGGGAACATCTGAGGAGCAAACCTTTCACAAATAATGTCTTTTACAAGCTTGCATTAGCTGCCCTTATAAATCTATTTTACAGTGTTATGCATGCTAATATTGAAATCCTTCACAGACCTCAGAGAATGTAAATACTATTGTGAGAACCATGGTTGCATTATTATCGCAATTTAACCTTGCAGATGTATTTCAAAAACTCTGGTTTCAAAGACCAGTTTCAAAATTGATTATAGCAGAGTAGGTGGCCTGTCCATGAAGTCTAACTGTACCATTTCCTGATTAATTAGACTGTATCTGTATCTCAGCCTTGTACAGTAAACCACCTGATTTATTAGGACTAGCTTTTTCTGACTGTGCTTTCAAAAACTAGAAAATATCAAAATTTCCTTTATGACCGACAGGAGGCTGCTCACATCTGGTGATTTTTCACTCTCAGCACTGTTGGTCACCTTGGCATGGACCCCACCACCACCATCACAGCACAGCCTTCAGCAAAGGCTCCAGGCCCTGCTGCAGCCCTGCTGCAGCACCCTGTCCCTCTGAGATGGCTTCATTCCCTACCACCTGGGAGCTGTTGCAGCATTATGCTCAAAATCCTGCTTATGGGAAAGAGGAATCATAACCTATGTACAAGTAAAGTTAGAAATGTATTGTTAGGAAGATGGAAATCTTAAAAGACTTAACTCATGAATCTTTCCTCTGTTGGATGTGAGGGCAATCTGGCTGTGAGAGCTCATATGCCATTGATTCTATGAGTTGATTTGACTGATCTGGCTAGCTTAGGCAGGTGTTTCCTTTCTTCCTCAACATTCCATGTGTGTTCCTCCTGAAGCTGTGTGCTTGGTTAATGAGGACAGCCTCCCCACTAGACATGGTGTTGTTCAGTGGTCAAGGGTCTGTGGTAGCTGTGCTCCCCTGCTGGAAGCTCTAAGTAAACTCAAGGTCCACTTGTGGGTGAATGTAGGATAGTTAAACATCCAGTACTGAAGACACATCTGAACAAGAAGCTGCATGCAGCAGTCTGACAGTGACTTTTAAAAAAAAAAAAAATTCTTAGGGCAATGAAGCTGGGGAAGGGTCTAGAGAATAAATCATACAAGGAGCAGCTGAGGGAGCTGGGGATGTTTAACCTGGAGAAAAGGAGGTTCAGAGGGACCTTATCACTCTACAACTGCCTGAAAGGAGGCTGTAGCCTGGTGGGGTTGGTGTTTTCTCCCAGGCATCCAAGGACAAGAGGACATAGCCTCAAGGTGAGTCAGGGGAGTTTCAAACTGGACAACAGGAAGAATTTATTCACTTTAGTGTTGTTCAGGTTGTCAAACACTTGTCAGGGTTGTCAAGCACTGAACAGGCTGCTCAGTGAAAGTGTTCAAGAAATGACTGGACAAGGCACCTTAGTGCAGGCCATGGCACCTAGTGCTATGGTCTAGTTGACATGGTGCTCAGTCAAAGGCTGGAGAACTTGTAGATGGGATCTCATAGGAGATACCTCTGAAGGGGAAAGAATTCCAGCAAAGCTTGTTGGCCTTCAGGGACAGCATTCTCCAAGTACAGGAATGGTCCACCCTCATGAAAACAAGGAGACATATCAGGAAGCCAGATTGATGAAGCAAGAAAGTTGTGACACATCTTCAACAAAAAAATGCAAATA
This sequence comes from Drymodes brunneopygia, assembly GCA_013400955.1. Taxonomy (NCBI): domain Eukaryota; kingdom Metazoa; phylum Chordata; class Aves; order Passeriformes; family Petroicidae; genus Drymodes; species Drymodes brunneopygia. The sequence goes on along the minus strand of VZTZ01008471.1, from coordinate 292,538 downwards.
CAGGTGGGGAACAGGGGCAGGATACTGAGAAGAAATAAGTAAACACTGCCAAGGCATGTAGAGGCAGAATAAGGGAAGCCAAAATTCCATCAGCTTTCAAGAAATGTCAGGGACAGTGGATGCTTTTACCTCTAAATTGGTCACTGAAGGCTGCCCATTGCAGGATGGGGTAGCTGATTCAGTGGCAGCAGACATGCCTACAGCAGGTCTTCACCACCCTGCTTGCTGTCACCAGCAAAGTCTGCCAGGCCTCTGCACTCAGTGAAGGAGGAGAGGAGCTACCAGCCTGGTTTAATGGTCAAGTCAGGGATTGTGCAGGAGCACTCAACACCCACACATGTCCTGTCCTGCTGCACCCCAGTGTGCTGAGGAAGGTAGCTGACGTCCTTGTACAACCAGTTTCCATCAGCTTTCCAAGGCTGTAGATACCAGGGAGAACCCCAGCAACTGGAGAAAGCAAAGTGTCACAGCTGCCTTCAAAAAAGGGCAAAAGTCACCTTGAGGAACAATGCACCTGCTGGCTGACCATTAGGCTGGGGTCAAATCAAGGAGGGAGGCACGCTGGAGCCTGCATCTGGGCACCTGAGAGAGAAGACAGTGATGGGGAGCAGTCAGCAAGAATTTACCAAGGGTATTTGCTGCTGCTGGAGAAAGATTCTCTGCAGTAGAACTCAATCCAAAGAATTTACATTTGCAGAAATAAACAAGGCATTCATCTGAAGTAAACACAAATTGAGCTACATGATGCTTACTTCAGCTGTGAAATGCTTACTTTTTTTAGAGGTTGGGTGTTTGGAAAGTGTGAGCCAGTGTCAAATTCTTGTAAGTCCCAAGACTAGATGGAAGATCACCTGACAGAAAAATGATTTTACTTTAGCTGCATTTTATTCTCTTGTGTGGCTGCTGTATTATGCAGGATGCTGAAATGTGTACATAATGAACAGATTCTTAGGGATCATAATATGCAGAATGTCTCTTTTTCTGCTTTCTATCCATCAAGTTTTCCTGAATAGATTCCTGAATCATTCCTGAATTATCATTCTACGGAATAGTCAATATGTACCATCCTAGTAGCAGAGCTAGCCACTCTCATTTCTATATAGTTTCAGAAAATAAAATGCAAACTGCTTTCCCTTATTTCTCTTATTGTACAAGAGCTGAAAAGATATGATTCAATGAAACACATTTAAGGTAGAGAAAGATCCAAAAGGAAAGACCTGTAACAGTACTTCAGATTTCTGAATATGTGCTCCTCCTTTAGTGTTCACTGAATCTTCAGGATGACTGACTGCAAATACAAGTCTGATTTTCAACCAGTGGGAGTCAGTTCAGCTCCATTAAGTACCAATCCATGAGGCAAGGTGGCCTCTGAGTGTCAGGCTCAGTATAAATGCAACACTGAGAATCTTTGAAAGGGAAATTCCATTTAGCCATGAAATTGATCTCTTTTTATGAGCTGATATGAGACATGAGAGAAGGACTTCCCCATTATTAAGAACAGAAATAAAATTAATCACACTTCCCAAATTGTTAGCTCATAAATAAAAACCCCCACACTGAAAGTGATGTTACTCTGTAGCAGAAGAATAGAAGAATAGACATTCAGTAATTCTACAGAGCCTCCCTAATGCAGAAAGCAGCTACTAATCTTTCAAGTCCTGTCTTTCAAACATAAAACCAACCAGTTTCTCAAGTGTCTGCCAAAGCATCTGCAGAAGTAATGTTAGAAATAATGAAGAAACACTTTTACCCAATGTCCCAAGACAGAAAGAAGAGACTTATATGGAGGAAAAATTCCATTCAGTTTCATTAAGAACAATGGACTAATTTTTTTCCAGAATAAAATCATCAACTTTTTTATTGGGTCGTTCTTTATTTTCCTGTTCACAGTACTTATCACAAGTCTTACAAATGCAATCTTACTGTCCTCTTACTACTGCAGCTGCAGAGATGTATAATTTGAGTTCATAGCAGATGCAAGTCTTTCTCTTTATGGAACTTCTAGTGGGAGATAAGGCATTTAGTTTGATGTGTTATTGTTTAGGAATGGTATTCTGCAGTTTTGGGCTCCCACTAAAACCATGCGCTGTTCGCTCCCTCCTCCCCCTCTCTGGTGCAGTGTGCAGAGTTGGGGGCACAGAAGGCAAAGACCACGGGTTGAGATAAGAACAATTTACTGGAAGCAGTAATGAGATAAGAAAACTAACAGAAACAACAACAATATTAATGACAGACTATATAAAAGGGAGTGATTCACATGTAAAATGCTCACCTACAACTGTGACCAGAAGAGAGCCCTTCTCCCTGGAAGAGACTCCCTTCCCCCACTCCTGGCAATGAATTGAGGTGGTATAGAATAACTTCTGGGTTCTGGCCATGCTCCTTCTGGCTACTGCAAAAATTAACTCTGTCCTGGCTGGAACCAGGCCAGCCATGAAGTAAGTTAATATATTTTTATTTTCTTCCTTCCTGTCTTGTCCGCCAGTTACTGAATTCCCAGATTCTCCATCTAAAGTCTGTCCAGATGCAGTCTGTTGTAATTAGGGCCTTTGAAATGGCTTAGAGAACAGGTATATGACCTGAAGCTAGATCTTGACATGGTAGAAATAACAGCAGCCATTATAATTATGAAAGAAGAACTTATTACCTGAAAGAACAACCTGACAGAACAACTACTTGTGTAGGCCACTTCATTATAAGAGACAGGCTGACCTCAGTTTTGTCTCCTCGCACTGTCCTTGAGATCTCTTCTTGAGGTAAAATTAAACTTCCAAATTTCCAAGTAGAAATCTCACAAGCCCTTTAAGAAAATGCTTTGGGGGTAGGAGTTTCAGGGCTAGTATAATAAGCTGTTTCACATCCTCCACATTGAAACCGCCTCTCTGAAACTTTTTATACCTTGGTTAGAGATCTGTTAAGCAGAAAGCTATGAAAAATCTCATTTTTGGCTGTGCAAGCAAGCACCCGAAGGAGATTGGACAGTCACAACAAAAAGAATTGCTGCTAAGTGAAACATATAATTTCAGAAGCTTAAGTCAGAAAAAAGGGAAAAAAGCAGGCCCAGAAGCACTGATTAGGCTTGCATATACAATCTTATCTATAGCTCCAGTGAAATAGATATTGTCTTAGCAGTCACACTTCCACTGCAAAAGCATATAATATGTAACCAGACCTAAAATACCCTCAAAACTATCTTTAATCAGGTGCATCTGAGCATGATTTAAAAGAATGAGTTATCAACAAAGTGGGTGGTTGCATGTGGGAAGTGAATGAAGTTGTTCGGCAGTGAGGAGTTAACGAATACTGGTGGGTGTAGCTATTTTTGTTTTAGGCACACGGAGTTGCTGCTAGTATTAATACAACCTTCAACTAATCAGTTGCTTAGTCGTTAGCCATTACAGGGTATTAGAAAATGTGTCTTCTCAGTCCCAAGACTAGTTCAATTAAATTGCATAGAAAATGAAGTACAATCTGGTTTTTCTGATCAACTCCTTCAGTGTACAAAGCTATTTCACAATATGAACATTCCCTATGAATCTTCTCCCTGGAGAAAGAAATGGGTCCCTATCAGTAATAAAGTAAAATTTTAATATACACAAAATCTCATGTTTCTGCTGTATTTTACTGCCATAAGTATAGACAAGTATAAAAAAGTATAGACAAGTTTCATTTTTTGATGCAAAGCACAATTGCCTACTTTTTCTTTTGTAGTTTGACTGCGTCAAAATCGCCTGGCTTTTTCAGTTCAAATTTAACTGTTCAGCTGAGGAGTGAAAGATGCAAATGAGGCTTTCTCTGCAGGTCGGCCTTCCTTATAATTTGATATCTTTTTTTCTAAAATAAATTTTGTGATTATATAGATGAGGTAAAATCAGAAAGTCTAACAGCAACCATTTCAAAATCACTGCCTGTTATTTCAGTTCAGCCAGTTCCAGTGTGATTCAAGATTCCTAAACATACATGGGATTTAAGTTTTACAACAGCAGAACATCCTTTGAGGTCAGTTTTTGAGGAGCATCACCACTCATAGCACGAGATCATCAGGGGCAACTGAGAGGTCCACGACGTTTTGCAGTCAGAAACTTGCTTGGATATTTCACATTTCTGCACGATTTTCCTGATATGACACACCAGACCTGGCATCACTGGAACATGGTTAATTATTGTTTAAAATGCTCTAGGTTTTGCTGGCACATGGCTCCGGAATAGCCCAGAGACATCCAGCTTTCTTAGTTTCCCAGTGTCCCCTGGCATGCCGGCTGTGCTGTGCAAACGCCTGGGGAGCAACCATGTGCGTCCTAGAAACCAGGAGCTGCCACCCTTCTCTTGCTCCCAGACCACCACCTAACTGATCACGATTCTGTTTGGGATTCTCCCTGGGTGTTGACAATCTCCTTCTGCACAGTGAAGATGGCCTTCCCTCCTGATAGTCATTACTGCAATACTGGATATTAATTATATTAGTTTCAAAATCTGCCTGGCTTTATCATCTTTTATACCCAGAGTCTCCCCCAAAGAATGGCACACACACGTGACCTCTAATCTTGCAGGTTTGGGAGGTCTGTAGTTGCTGCCAGTACAGCTATAAACTCATTGGCTAGCACTCACACTTTTCAGGAGGAAATGTTTTACCTAAATCTCTTGGGAAAAAAGGCATTTTGAAAGCAAAAATATAGAGTGAAGCATTTTCTAAAACATCCATTATTGAGAATAAAATTAGAAACCAATGCTGATGCCATGTGAGCTACAGAACTTGTCCTGGGTACGTATGGGAGTTTCTTTTCTTTTCCCTCAGCCCAGCAGGTGTTTCTGCCTTTGTCTGCCTTGGAAGCCGTAGGGACACAACAAAACTTGTGTGGCTGTAGAGTCACAGCACAGAAGTTCTCTTTCTTAAATGAGACAGGAATATTACTTTTGGCTGGTACTTACTGGGTTGTCCAGACATCCATTTCTCTCTCACGTGACAGGATAATAGGATAAAACTGCTCTTTCCCTAGACAGTGAAGCACTCACTGAGAATATGTTGTGGGTGCCTCAGCTGTTTTTCTGCAGCTCTGTGTGGAGGACTGAGAAAAAGGAGCCTATTTGATTTGCATAAATTAACTACCTTTTACAAAGGCTTGGTTGTGTTTTTTTTTTTATCCCCGTTGTATCTAATAGAAAAAAAACCCGAATTACAGTGGTTTAACACTGAAAGTGTGTGAATGAGTGTGACTTACCAGGGACCAAGATTCTCAAAGCAGACAATCCACTTTGCCTGCTCTGTCTTTCTGTCATGGTGTACTATTTAAAGCATCATACTTGCATATCAAAAGAGCCTGTGAGTCACGACAGAACTTCTGAATCACAAAAAGTCTTGCTTGTGCCATGGATTAAAAAATAGCTTCACTGTGAATGCTAGCAGGCAGTAGATAATTGAACACCTGTGTGTATGTGACTAGATGTCCTAAGCAGAACTTCTACATTCCCAGGAAGCAGCCTGCTACTTGATCGTTTCAAGGGTCATGGGGTGGACCTGTAAATATTGATAATACCTGGTTTAAATACAGATGGCACGTCCTGCATTCTCCAATTCATGAAGGGATGTAAGAAACCACCTAAGAGACTGATGACAAATTTTGCTTCTGTGCACAGACTATTTGGATTAGGAAAGCTGGAGCTTGGAAAAGAGTGGTTAAAAAAAAAAAGACAGCTTCCTGGCAGTGAAGGGAGACTCTGGAGACCAGAGGGCTGAGCGAAGATGAATGCCAGGAGATGCTCAGTATCCTTAGCCAGCAACACACAAGAGAGGTAACTGCCAGGGGTGACACAGCAGGAGCCTCCGTGACATTCTGCCTGACAACACTGGGTCAGCAGTGACCTCCCTGCTGCAGACTGAAGCTGATGACAGATTGGGAGCCTAATGTTGGGGGAAGTGAGGGTGTAAATGCATAGCTCAGCCCCCAGATCCTTGATGAGCTGCCATTCAACATGCTTCATCTGGGAAACCTTGACAAGTTGCTTCATATTTTTTAATTTAAAGATTTTTGAACAAATTTCAGAACAAAGATTTACTAATGTGTGCCAGCTGATGCACACAGCTGCTTTGGAGTAGAGATACTGCCGCTCTTTTTTCACAAGCATGGAAAGAAATTATGAAAGAAAAAAAGCACAAAAGACATTTATTCAGTGATTTTGAGTGGTTTTTTCTCTTAAAAAAGATTTTCCTGCAATAGTGAAGTCATAAAATTCCAAAAAGCAATATTGAAAATTTAAAAAAACTTCACACTGAATATTTAGCCAATCTGTTTTATCAGAAATAACACGAGGTGGGGTACCATACTCAGTCTGTTGTTGACCATCCCACTAACTCATATGAGAATGCAGACAGATCTCTAGCCATACTATTCATGTGAAAGTATATTATGGTGTATCTTCACTAGAATTGTGAAGATAATGAATCTTGGCTATGCATTCTTCTTATCAGCCATTTGAAAAGAAAAACCCAACAAATTTGCATTGGTACACACTGCAAAAGACACAGATAGGAGGAGTATAAAACAGCAGAATCCACTTCTGTGATCTGGACATCTTGCCTGCTCTGTCTCAAGTGAATTGTGCATACATAGACAGAAACAAATAGAGGATGTATGCTCATGTAGGTTGCATTTGTTCTGCAGCCAACTGAGACATAGGATTGACTGTGATCTATAATGAAGGCAATATGACTTGTCAGTGCAACACTACAAGCAAAATGGCAAACATGCTGGTTTTAGCTGTATAAATAGGGACATTACATAACCTCTGCATTTGGCTTTACTGTGATTGTTTCTCGCATATGGCATTCAGTTCTCAATGTACATGGCAGACACTGATAACAGACAGAATCAGAAAAAGACATAAGGAATATTTAAGCTGGGAAAATAGGCTGCATCTTAAAGGACAAAAACCACAATCCATTTAGCTTGTCAAGCAGAGAGTGAAGGGATCTGCTTGATATCAGTGAAAGCACAACTTTCATAAAGAGTTTTTCTACTCAATATAAAAATATTTTTTGTTTGGGAATCCAATATGAACAAATTCAAGTTACAAATAAAGTGTCTTTCTCCTTTTTTTTTTTTGCCAGGAGATGTAGTTATCAAAGAAAATAGTTTGGCACATCTTATTGAAGGCCGTAATGAATTCTCTGCTACTGGCAATTTATTAATCAAGGTCTTCTTAGAGATATTTGAATAAACATACACAACTTCAGGTGTTGCCAATGGCGCATATCAGACAATAAGATCACAGTTGCCTCTTGTTTATGTACAATTTATATAAAATTCACCCTATATGAGTGAAGGGAACAGCCATGGAACACATCACAGTTTAACAGCCTTGAGTTTGGTGTCTCAGCTTAAAATCTAAAGGAAAAGGACATCTCTTCTTATCACTAATGCAAAAAACTGAAAAACTCATCTAAAAAAATAGGAAAATGTACTGAAGTTTTAAGGAAGTCTAAAGAAAACCTTGTGTAAGCAATAGGAATCCTTGAATACTGCAAACAACAAAATATGTCTGAGAACAAACCCGAATGTGATAATATTCATCCATTCACTTGGGCTGAGGCCAACTGTGTGAGGTTCAACAAGGCCAAGTGCTGGGTCCTGCCCCTGAGTCAGAGCAGTCCCCTGCACTGCTACAGGCCAGGGCAGAATGCCTGGAAAACTGATGGCAGGAAATGACCTGGGGATGCTGTTCGAACATGAGCCAGCTGTGCCCAGTGGCCAGAAAGGCAGTGGCATCTTGGCCTGAATCAGCAATAGTGTGGCCAGCAGGACCAGGGCGGGATCATCCCCCTGTCCTGGGCACTGGTGAGGCCACACCTCAAGTCCGGTGTTCAGTTCTGGGCTCCTCACTACAAGAAGGACATTGAGGTGCTGGAGTGTGTCCAGAGAAGGGCAATGGAGCTGGGGAAGGGTCTGGAGCACAAGTTAGATGAGGGGTGGCTGAGGAACCTGGGGGTGTGTAGTTTGGAGAGGCTTAGAGAAGACCTTATTGCTTTCTACAACTGCCTGAAAGGAGGGAGACTGTAGCAAGGTGGGCCTGAAATCTTCTCCCAGGCAACCAGCGACTGGACAAGAAGACAGAGCCTCAAGCTGCACCGTGGGAGGTTCAGGTTGGACATCAGGAAGAATATCTTCATGGAGAGGGTTGTTAAACATTGGAACAGACTGCCCAGGGAGATGGTGGAATCATCATCCCGGGAGGTGCTCAAGAAATGGCTGGATGTGGCACTCAGTGCCATGGTCTAGTTGACAAGGTGGTGATCAAAGGCTGGACTCAATGATCTTAGAGGTACTTTCCAGCCTAAAAGATTCTTTGTGTGATCTGCAGGAGAAAGGCTACAGCGTAAAGAGGAGTCACATAAAAACAGAACTGAAAGTTCTGAACTAACTGAAAGTTAGTTACAATCTAGTCAGTAATTTGAGGTGACGAAGTGAAGAATGTCAAGCGTGATGAAACAATGTTCTTGGACAACTTGGCTCAAAAGGACAAGTGATCCTATGCTTTGCAACACTCATTTACAGCCTCTGCAACATGTCTTTGTGTCTCGGTGTTCTGCTTTGTGGTAGTATGTTGTCTATGTAAGTGTTCATAATGCTCCAGTCAGTGAAGTTTGTCCAGAGCTTTTGCAGTTGCATTTCCAACAGAACAATTTTGCCTCGGAATTGCTTTTGGGAGAAACACTGTGATGATTCTGTGAATTCTGTCAGGATTGTCTTCTGGAGGTGACAAGTAGAGCATGGGTATGTGACTCAGTGTGTGTCCCTTGTGTCAACTTGAGATCCAAGAGGAAAAACACACTATCAAATCTTGAACATAGTTATTACCTTTAGAAAAAAACCCCAAAACGTGAATATCTTCAGAAGAAGGAAGATACTTAGGGTCACAGAATGGTTTAGGATTTTTTGACATTTAAACTCCTCTAGACCAAGCCCTCTACCACAGGCAGGGAAATCTTCCACTAGTCCAGGTTACTCAAAACCCCATCCAAACTGGTCTTGAACACCTCCAGAGATGGAGCATCCACAGCTTCTCTGAGAATCTGTTCCAGTGTCTCACTACCATAGAGAATTTCCTTTTTATGGCCGATCTCCACTGAGAGTCTTTCAGTTTAAAATTGCTACCCCTTGTACTGTCTCTAAAGGCCCAGGTAAAAGTCTTTCTTATAAGAAATAATTATATAAGATCTATGTAAGAAAAATATACATTGAAAAGCCACAATAAAATCTCTGCTGGAGTCTTTTCTTCTTCAGGCTAAACAATCTCAACTCTCTGTCTACGCAGGAGAGGTGCTTCAGGCCGCTCATCATCCTCATTGCCTTCCTTTAAAAAGTCCTTGTCTTTTCTCTGCTGGGAGCCCAAGAGCTGGATGCAGCACTGCAGGTGGGGTCTCACAAGAGCAGTGCAAAGGGACACAATCCTCTCCCTCATCCTGCTGGCCACACTGCTTTTTGTGGAGCCCAGCGTACAATTGGCTTTCAGGGCTGGAAGAGCATGCAGCTGATTCATGTCTAACTTTTCATCTACCAATATGCCCAAGTCACGCAGGGCTGCTCTCAATTCACAGCCTCTGCTGATGCTGGTGACTGCTCAGATCAACTGGGTATTATTTAACTTCATGAAATTCACATTTTCTCAGCTCTCCAGCCTGTCAAGGTCCCTCTGGATGGCATCTTGTCCCTTCAGCACATCAGCTGCACCACTCACCTTAGTGTCATCAGCAAGCTTGCTAAGAATGCTCTCAATCCACTGTTTATGTCATTAATAAAGACACCACCTTACCAGTGCCAATACAGATCCAGAAGGGGCACCACTTGTTAGGGATCTCCTTTGGATGCTGAAGCACTAATAGCAAATCCTTGGATACAGTCTTCCAGCCAGTTTCTTATCCATCTAGTAGTTCATCAGTGAAGCACATCTCTCTAATTTATCAACAAGGATGTTGTGTGAGACAGTGAAGTCACCTGTTGGCATGATTATCTGCTGGAGGGTAGGAAGGCCTTTCAGTGGGACCTGGACAGGCTGAGACCAATGACATGAGGTTCAACAAGGCCAAGTGCCAGATCTTACACTTTGGTCACACCAACCCTATGCAGCCCTACAGGCTGGGGACAGGGTGACTGGAAAGCAGCCCAGGGAAAAGCACCTAGGGGTGCCGGTCAACAGCCAGCTGAGCATAAGCCAGAGCATGCCCACATGGCCAAGAAGGCAGCCAAGTGTGCCCACACATCCTGGTGTGCATCAGTCTGCTGGACAGGACTAGGGAAGTGATTTCCTCCTGTACTTGATAGTGATGAGGTTGCACCTCAAATCTGTGTTCAGTTCTGAGCCACTCAATTCTGGAAGGACTTTGAGGTGTTGGAACAGGTCCAGAGAAGGAAAAAATGGTTGAAGGTTATGGAGCACAAGTCCTGTGAGGAGCAACTTAGGGAGCTGGGGGTGTTTAGTCTGGATAAAAGGAGGCTGAGGGAGACCTTATTCTCCACAACTATCTGGAAGGTGGCTGTAGCCAGATGGAGGTTGGCCTCTTCTCCCAGGCAACCAGTGACAGGACCAGAAGACACAGTCCTAAGCTGTGCCAGGGGAGGTTTAGATTGGACATTAGGAAGAATTTCTTCACAGGAAGGGTGATTGAGTATTGGAGTGAACTACCCAGGGAGGCGGTGGGGTCACCGTTCCTGTCAGTGTTTAAGGAAAGACTGGACGTGGCACTCAGTGCCACAGTCTGTTTGACATGATAGTGTTTGGTCACAGGTTGGACTCAGATCCCAGAGATCTCTCCCAATGTAACCAATTCTGTGATTCTGTGATAGAAGTTTGATTTGATGCTGTCTGTTGTGGCTCTAGAATTTCATACCCAAGTTGTGTTTACCAGCAAGTGACTTGACCCTAGCTGATGGTCATCCTATTCATCAGGTGTCCATACCTGTGTCCATACCTAACGTGTCCATACCTTACATGTCCATGTGTCTACACCTAATATAGGATTCCTACATGAATATGCTTACAGATGACATGTGAAACCAGATTTCTGTAGAAACACCCCCGATTTCCTAGTCTTTACTAAGAGAAAACTGTGCAAGTATAAAAGGAAAACTACTGGAGGACCTTGCAATCAGATTGCAGAAGCAGAATTTTTTTTGTGGCTTCCTGCATACAGTCATCGTTAGTTCCCTTCAACCAAGAGGAAAACCATGGCAAGCACACAACAGGTGGTCACAAGAAGACTGAGTTACTCGAAATGTAACAAGACAAATCTGCAACCAAAAAAACAAACACAGCTTGGAAAAGGAATTTGAAAGTGCAGCTCAATCGGCTCAAGTTGCCAACATAAACACAGTTATTGGGTACCAATATACAACTTTCAGCTTATATCATCGAGTGCTTAAGAGTCAGCAAAGCAGATGAAACAGTGGTTTTGTGAGAAAGACTAACACTATCAAAAATCCTCTGGAAAACTAAGCAAAATGTAGACAAAAACAAGGACTAAGGAAATGAATACAGAGAAGATTAGGGCCTGTCCACATCTGTAATTTTGCAGCTGTAGGCAATCATGTCTTTGCATGTCCACATGGTCCCTACAGAGGATACTGACCAGTAGCCATAACGCTTCTAACTAGGTAAACAGCATCCCATGAAACCCTGCTAGGAAAGGGTGAGGTTGGGAAGTGATAGTGAAAGAATGAACATTATGATCAGCCTTTAAGTGATGAAAACACTTTTCCCCACTTGTCATACATTTTTGCCTTTTGGGGAAGTAAGTAAGATATTATCAACTTTTCAAATTGAACTTGGAGGAATAATACAGACTCGTACATCTACAAAATGTTGCTTCTTTTCTCTCACCTTTCCTCCTTCCTTCCATTCTTTCTTTTTCTTTAAGAGGAACTCATGGGAAGTTGGAAATATTGTTTACTTCAAATAAGAGGCTACCACTTTTAAGATGGCTTCAAAATCCTGTTTTGGATGCAAAGCAGGAAGTTTCTGTCAATAAGTCATAAATTCCTTTACAATTCCAGAACTGGTAATCCATAAAACTGTGTATCTGTGAATAAGTAAGTTAGTTAATTCAGTGTAAATACCTCACTACTACAAATGGAATTCAGTAAGTGTTTGGGTTTTTTTAATTCTCACAGTTTATATATTTCTGTTTTAGTATCTTCTGGAATGAAATGATGAAATAAGAATACTGTGGGGTTTTTTTATATTTCTAATGGACTCCCTTCAACCTCATTACAAGACTTTTCATGATGATTTTGCTACTTTACTGAACACTGTTACACTTGAAGAGATCCTTCAAACAGCTTAGAAATGCAACTGCTGATCAATACATTGAAAATATTAAGTGATTTTACAGGAGTAGGTTTGGGTACAAGGACTATTAATTACATCGCTGAATAAGACTATTCATCATGGTTCAGAGTTCACAGATGCTCAAAAAGCAAATGAATTCCAGTATCAATGGAATTTGCTCCTTGGTAAAGCAGGAAAAGTGATCACGTGTGGACAGCAACATAGCAGAAACAAATTGTAACACTTCAGTTCCTTATGACAATTTATTTGTGTGTACACGTCTAAAGTATTTTGTCTTCTGTTAGCAATGCAAAATTAGATAAATCATCATAATAGTATGTTGAAGATTATTATTTGGTTTTACTGGTTTTAGGCATGAAAATGAGCCTAACAGCACAGGTTTTTTTGAACAATTACCTACTGTGGTTTGTGATATTGCCATGACCAGAGATCAGCTGATCCTGCTCTATAATGTGTGTTGGCTCCCCGTACAATGCAATTCCATGAGCAAAGTTTATCAGTGAAAGTTCTCAGGCAATTACAGCAAGTCATGTCCAATTTTTTCCCCATAAACTTCTGCTAACAGCACCAGCCATCCAAATTCTATTGTGTTCTCTTTTAACGTGATCAGAGGTAAAGTCCATCAAGCACATTGATTTGTGTCTTGTGGAAAATAGAAAAAAACCCTGGCAACCAAATAGTTTGACGTATTTCATCCATTCATGCTTGTACTTCTAGTAAGAGATGAGTTTTGCTGGTATTTGTGTAGTATTTCCTGGCTCTTCTTAAGAACTTCTCTGGCTTAGCTAATACAATTCCTGTTATGAGCAAGCCTTGGCAGCAAAACAGAAAAACTTCATGAGTGTTAGAGCTAATATTAAGCAATCTGTGCTTGAGTTAATTATGTATCTGTGAGCAAGCAGAATGTGCCATTTCTAAGTCCTAATGATGGGTTGTTTTACGACAGTACTATGCCAGTACTGGCCTAGTCAGGAGATAGGAAGCATCAGAAGGTAACTCCAGCGACCCCTGGCAGTGTCTGAGCCTTGCCTTCCCAAACCTTCGTAGACTTGGATATCAAAGCTCTAGCTGGGACCTGCAGAGTGAATACCCATGGTGGCAAATGACAAAGAGGTTGAGTCTATGGTCAATGCTTCATATTCTTTTTGAGTGGGGCAATTTTCACTTTCAGATGGAGTTGGAAAAACTAAGTAATGTAACATAGTCTGATTATGTAAATTTCTGTGGGAAAATGAGGTGTATGAAGCAACCTGTGCTGGATTAAAACCTAGCTCCCAACTTAATTTCTGACTTGGGAGTAGGTATTTATCATGCTTCACTCTTTTTTCTTTTCTTTTTTTTTCTCTTTTTTTTTTTTTTTTTTCTTTTTTTTAGATAATCCTGAGGATTGAGTAGCTGCATAATCAGCTCTTTCTTAGACAGGAAAAAAAATCAGTTATTGGCAAATAAATCAACTGTATTTTTTTCCTCTCCACTTACATAGTTGCTATGTTACAAATTATGGACAAGGTCCATTTTGACCATAAATGCTATAAAAACATTCATTGCTAGATCAGAGTAATAATTCTCATATCCTGGTGCTGAGCCTGCACAGGCACTGACCTCAACAGGCTCATGTCAGAGGTGTTTCCTGTTGGTGGCAAGTACCCCATCAGCTACTGTTTGAAAGCAGTGGGGAGAAATAGGTTTCTTTTCCTTATATTTCTCTGATGTTGCAGGATCAGCTTAGGTGCTCTGAGACTTTGAAACAAGTAATGGAATTCTTCTTTAGTACAGTGTGACAAGGGAAGAAAAGATCAGAAAGTGAAAGTGTTAAGGCGAATAAAGGCACTCTGATTCTGTTAGAATCTGTCCTTGTGCTCCTAGAAATACATTGATTAATCTTCTAATCCTGAATATGTTTGGCTTCAGGACTCACTTAAAGACTAATTTCTATAATTGACTAGAAGTCAATATTTTAGAAGACATAGAGGGTCTGATAAGCTACTGAATAATGAGACAGACTTTTTTTTAAAACAGTATTAGATCAAAGTACATACTATTAATTATTACATACATTAACACATACATGATAATATTAAATGCTACTAAAAGAACACCCATTGCATAATTTATAAAAAGCTAAATGTCTCTTTCCAGACCCTCAATTCTTTTGGGGAAGAAGGAAAAAAAAAAGGTGCTACTCCTTAAGTTAATTACTATGTAACAGTCATAACAGAGCATTACATTTCTATTCCAGATAGTAAAGTGCCTGGCCCAGCTTATCCCAAAAAAACTAAACTACTTCAGTCTTACAACATTTTGTAACAATGACTCAGTTTTTCATAGTTGGCCAAGGTCTCACCTTGACTCATGCAAGTATCTAGGGCATGCACATGTAACTGGTTGCAAGCTGAAAACCAGAAAAATTCTGGGTGGAGAGAAGGGTGTTAACTATTTTTCCGCCAGCATTTTCCCAGAACTCCTATGCTTTCCCATGTGGCAGCTGGAAAAATCAGAAGAGACCTCTTTTTGACAGTTCTTTTGACAAGGAAATTGTACAACTTCAGAGTGCTTGGTACACTCTAAAGCCAAAGCAAACAAACAAACAAACAAAAACTCCAAAAAAACCCCAAACCAAACCGAAACATAAGCAATGTTTGTTATTGATATTTCTCCCTAAAAATGCTAATGGAAGATACTGTCCATATTCCTGGTTTTCTTCTCATGCATAAATACTGTCTGGCTTACATTTCACTCAAATCACTGCACTTTTATTTGTAAGGAAGCTGGAGGCAGTCCCTGAGATTTTTAATGGAAAACCACCATTGAAGCAGTCAGAGATTCTCAGAAACAGCCCCCTTCCCCACTAAACACAACCAAAGGGTTCCTCAGGAACACTGATCACTGCTGAATATTATTTTGAACGGCAGTGTAAATGAGCCTGGCAGCAGCAGCTGCCTTGGTTTACCTCTCCAGTGTGCTGCCCTGGGACAGCTGTGTGCTTCACTTAATGCAAATCAAGCTAATAAAGCTTTTGGTACCAAATCTTGAGCTCTTGTGCTGCCTGCTGCCGCCAGGGCAAAGGCAAATTGGGTGGAGCAGCAGCTATTGCTGTGGAAAGTTGTTTTCACTCCTCTCTTCACAGGGGAGCAAGTGAATTTACCACTGCAGGGCTTAGTCCCTTCGCCCTATTTCTCATCTCCACTCACCTTATTATTCAGTAGCAAAGTCAGCCTTTCTCCCACTCTTTATCCTTCCTGCCGTAAAGACAATTTTCCTTGCCTGGAGTAATAGCTTGGAATACAGCTCATTGCAGCTGCAGCCTTGACGACCACAGCACCATCAGCCTGAGAAACAACTTTGGAAGAGGAGTTTTGCAAGTACTAATTGAAAAGAATTTTGGTGTTATTTTAAAAAAAAGAAATTATTAGCCTGCTCTTCAAAAAACCAGAAAGTGTTACTGTGTTTTAAACAGATTGAACTGCATTAAAGATTTTTATGCCAGTTTCCTCTCCAAACTAGATTAATCTGCAAGACTTGTGATTTATTTTGTGTGCTAGCTTCTCATGTCAAAGACGCTAGAAATACAATAAAAATCTGCCATGTGTCTTAAATACCCAATTTTATCTCTTTGTGAGTTTTGTTGAACTGTAAGACTTCTCACAAGAATTGCCAATATAAGTAAATAGAAGTCACTTACCCATTTTTATTTTTTTTTTGGACAGTCTTTATTGCCTGATTAAGCTGATCTCAAAATCCATGTAAGAGTATCCCACTGATATCAAAAAACCCAATATTTTTTAAACTTCATTCTCAGTAACATAACACATTCTTATGCAAAGAAAGCAAGATAGAGGCTGATGACTTTCCCATAGCAGACTAAAATTAAATTTATTCTGCACTTTCCTGCTGTGTTTCTCTTTCCTCCCACCATTAGTCTGGAGAGTCTGTAGGAAAGATAATCTGCCATGCATTTGTACAGCGTCAGCACAATGGGGAGTGCAAAGGTCTTTTAATGATAAACCATGTAATGACAAACTTTGCAGTGCAGCCTTGAGAACGGTGGTGTCAGTGCCCTTGGTGCCAAGTTCATTTGTTGCTTGACAAGTTGATGAATAAACGTGACTTCAAACACTAATTCAGAGGACACCCATGGTGTTATCCCTGATGCACAGAATTCTGTGTAGTCTTATCTCAACACATCTTAGGATGTGTTCAGTATGTACTTTGAGGTTGCTGGTGCAGAATGTCGTTCTCTGGGCACATTTCTCTGAGTTAGAGAAATTTTTTCTCTGCCTTTCATTTTCCTGAGGTTCTTTTTCTGTCGACCATCTCCATTGAGTGAGGCTGCCTACTTCTGGAAGTTCTGGTACCTCAGCTGGCATCTATTCTGTACTCCTACACCCTTCAATGTCCAGTACAGAGGCTGAGGACTGACGAGACAGTCTGAGATTTGAAGACCTTAAAGGTCTTTTCCAACATACAAATCCTATTATAAATTGAATTTCTGCAAGTGGTTACAACCCGCAGGTTGATTGCAAAAGCGAGTTGCCAGACACTCGTAGAACACCACCAGACAGCTTGTCAAACCTCTCACCGCTTCCCAGGAAGAAACCGGGACCCCAAAACCAGCCGGGCATCGCTCATGCCATTCGCGCCTCTTGCACGAGGGAGGACCCATCCCTGGGACGGGGGGATCAGCAGTGGGGAGGGGCAGGGCGAGGGCTCGGGGGGCACCCCGCTCACCGCCCGGGCACCCCCTTCCGACACCCGCCCGGCGACGTCGAAGGAAGGCGAAGGGTGCGGCGCGGCCTCCCGCCCTCCTTGCGCCCAAACCACTCCCCGAAGAGAAAGTCACCAGGGGGTGGGGAAATGGTGACAGCTCCAGGAAGCCGCCGGCGGCACCGGGAGACAC